>VXBT01000742.1:124476-262879 GCA_013400235.1 Oriolus oriolus
TACTTTTTATTTCCATTAGAATCTTTTCTCCTTGTGTAAAGTGAGCTGAACCTGTTGAAAATAATTTAGAAGTTTTTTCCTGACATGATAGATGATACACACATTAGGTAATTGAAATCACGCACGCTCCAGGAAGATAAAACCTTGCCTTTCCCATTTGTGGTGAGGCAGGATTGAACCTGTCTAAAACTATTTCATGTAGAGAAAGAATAAAGCAGGAAATGAATTATGGTTTTATTTGAGTTGAAGGATTAGTTGTGGGATAATAGCGAACAACGAAACAACTTGGGCACAAGGCTGCCGTCTCTTAAACAGTTTTATTAGCTTATGCTGATTTGTGAATTAGAGAAACCAAATTATGTCATGCGAGAGAGCAAGGGATGACAATTAAAAACCTGCAGGAAAGGACAAGTAAAACAGTAATCTCTCACTGCCTGATCTTCAAAGCAAGATGGGAGAGCATGACCTTTTCTTGGAAAAAATACAGGATATTGCATGTAGCCAACTTCTGGTTTTCAGGTTTTGCCAATTTGCAGTTGCTCACTTGTACTACAGTCCTTATTTGTTGATTGCCCTGGGGTCCAATTTTAGTCTCGAAATACTCCCAAGAAGTACTTCCATGTTCTTTGATTTGAGATCTGTTCATGTCTCAGTTACACTTCTAATCTGTCAGCACTGTGTCCTTTTTAGCTCTCAAAGACAGGGCTATGCTGTGATATTTGAGTAACCATAATGCTGTGGGACCATGAAAATCAGCTTCCTTGGTAACGCTTCCCATTTATAGTGGCGATGTGATCGGTAACCGTGTATGTGATAATGATTTCTTGATCATGTTGAAACTCCAGTCGCAAAGTCTGGTTAAGACCTAATTGTACTGAAAACCAGCTTTCTCTGCTGGTCCCTCCAACTTTTTTACAACTGTTTTACATGTTCCAAGAAGAGCGTGTCATCATAGCCCATCAGATCTGCAGAGCAAAAAGATTCTCCCAATTAGGGACTGAGTGCTCTGCTCTTCAGGTGAGGGTTGGGCTTCAAGAAGCATCATCTCTCTATGAGTCCTGAATTTTGTGCTATGCTATCTCTAAATCTTAAGCGTAAAAGTGCCTGGGAGCATGTGCAGGCAGACATGCCTTGCCCCTCACAGAGTGAAGTGCCTATGGGTAAGGTCAAAGTGAGCAAGTTGTGGCAAATTAAACCAGCTTGTGAATTTATAGTGCATCATCTGCTCCATAGTAACTGGCTGTGTGCATGGTACAAAGGCACCCTGTGGTAAATACAAGGTCCCTTTTTTTGCCTGAGGTGTAGGCTACCTTGCTTCATGTCATGTTTCCCATGAAATGTGAGTGCGTGGAGAAGGTATCTGCCCGAGAGTACCACCACTGCACTGTATTGCACAGGTGCTGCCTGTGGCCTGTTCCTCTGTCCCCATGCTGGCAGCAGTCTGCAAGACACATTCCAGGCTGACAGCAAGATCCCTGCATAGGTAGCAAGCAGCCTCGCTCCTGATTCAGTGATCAAAGCCCTGGTTTGGGCAGTCAGAGCCTTGTTTAGCTCAAACAGAATCAAAATCCTAATCCTACTTGTTGAAGTTCGTGGAAGGACTTAGTCACTGAGTGTGGTGGGTGCCAGCCTAGGGTTATGTGCAGCTGACTCTCCAGGGAGGCTCACAGGAGTCTGTCCAAGCAGGAGTTTGCAAGGAGTAAACTTCCCTGCTCTTACTAAAAATAATTGGAAGACATCTATTTTTGCTGGAAATGTTAAATATTTTCTCATAGTCATTTGTACTCTGTTTGCAGGTTCCCCTGAATGCTGAATGACAACGAATAAAGATTAGAAATTGCAACTTTTAGGGTTGCCAAATTATTGGGGGAAAAAACCCCATAAATAATTTGCAAATGCTGAAATGTTTTCTTTTAACGCTTAGAAACAAAATGGTTTGAGTATTTTGAGCACAAGTGGAGTTTTTTTAATCGTGAGATTCACATAATTTAAAGAAAAAATAAATGGCTTCAAAATAAATTGGTTTGTGTTTCAGCAAGGTTTGAAGGGTTTTTTTAAAAAAACAGGTCTGTGTTATTTTTCTCGCTTTGGTCTGCTTTCTAAAGTTAAAAATCTTGTGAGACCATGTCTGATGGTGTGTTTCTCTGTCAGATAAGCAGCAGAGTCCCACTTCAGTAGAAGAGAGAAGCTGTTGACCAAAGTCCTGGAAGTGTAGTCAGGGCCTGGGTATCTGAAGGCTCTTGAGGTAGCAGTGCCTCTGTCACACAGGAGCTGTAGTTCGTAAGAAACGACTGTGTATTAAACTGGGAAGACTTTTGTAACAGCTATCTGGCTTTGCTACAGTCCATCAGGGAAAGGACAAAGACGCGTGTACCTTGAGACTAGTGATCACCATTGTCATCATCATTGCCAGGTGCCTGTCTGAGTCCCAACCAGCTGGATGCTGGTGTACAGACACTGCTCTATGAGGGCTTAGCCTTTGCCAGTAAATCTAGGAGTAGTTTTACACCAAGCTGGATCAGCTGGGCAGATACTGCTTTGGCCTTTGGAAGGTTTTGTTGTTGTTGCTTTGTATGTTCAACTAAAACAAACTGTCATAGGTGTAAACTTTTTTTGAATAGCAACTTTTTTATCATTGCATTATCCCTCTGCTCTTCACCCATGAACTGCACTTGCCCATCTGTCTGACTTGTTTCCTGCCTTCACGTAATGCAAGATTCATCTGCATTCATCTATAGCCATCTAAGCTGAGCTCAGTGTCTAGACTCACTTTATGGAGAGAACCAGACCTTTCTAGAGAGTGATTAGTTCTGTCCTAAAGCAGATGCTTAAGATAGGTCAAATTAATAATTTTCTAGATTGCCTCGTTTCCTCCAACAAGTGAAGAGAGTTTGCACTGTTTAAGGTGTAGACTTTTGTCCTGCACATGTTTTGGGTTCGAGGACATGGATTCCACCATGAGGCTGATAGAATGGGATCCATGTGCACAAATCCTGAAATTACATGTGAAATGTTTGTGGAGCCTTACATTAAGGAGATAGGACAGGTTTGTGGCACAGAGTGAAACTAAGAATTTAGGAAGCACAAAGAGACCATGGGAACTTGGCTCAAGGAAAAAATGTTCAATTTGGGGCAGGTGGAAATACACAGTCTATTTTAAGTATTCTGTGTGGGGTTCACATAAAATGAAGCCCAGCAGTTTCCTCAGACCCCAGTAAAAAGGCTGAGGATAGTCTGATACCTTGTATAGTAGGTAAAAAAAATTAAGAGTTGGTCCACAAAGAAATTTTGTCCAAAAAATTAATGAAAGAACCACACAATATTAACAATCTCAAATATGAAAAATATTTCCTACTGAGAAACAGCAAGAGTGTGTGTGTATTTTTGGTTTCAGTACTCCTCTGTTATAGTATTGCAGATAACCATGGAAATAGATAGGTGTTTGCACTCCTTTAGAGGAGTTTGTTGAGGACAAAAATCTTCCTTTGTGGATCTCTCTGCACATTGTGGACTTTGCTTGCAGACACTTTTCTAAACAGCAACTCCAAGTAGTTTTTTCTTTCTCTTGTTACAGCAACAGAAGTATCCAAGAATTATTTTAATTATATATCTGCTTCAGCAATTCTGAACTGGGGTTTAATTTTTTGTAATAATATGTACAGGGCAAATGACTCTTCCTATCCTAGATCAGTGTTTGCCATACACTCGCTCTGTACTGGAATCTCCATCTTGGGAGCTCTTTAAAAATGCATTTGCTTCAAGGAGATGTAGGAGTCAGTTGTTCATTTGTTAAACAGTTGTATGGATTTTCCTCTTTTTATTCCTTGCTTTCCTTTCTTATTTGGTTTTGCTTTTGTTTTACAGTTCTACCTTACTTTATTCGAAAGAGGAAAGCCAGTGAGGACCTGTGAACAATCCAGCAGCTTCTGAAAAGATCTTCATGCTAAAGGATAATCCAGAATTCCCTGAAGAAGAACATAGTGAATGTTGTGAGTTCCTAGGAGTGATAACAAATACGTCCAATTGTGTCTTTTGGGAGGTAGTATCTGCCCTGTAATGTTTGGTCTCTTCCCTGTGAGCACCAAAGGCAGGTGTGTTTGGGTTGGGCTGCAAAGATAGACTTGAATTTCTCTCCCTCTTACTTTTTTTTTCCTCTTTCTTTCAATGGGTTTCAGGGCAGACTAGTGTTACCTAAGGAAAGATGGTGGGCTTCTTTTCCTTGGACTGCTACAGTTACTTGTCGTATTGCTATTGCTTTTTAGTTAAATATGTGAGCCTGCATTGGAAGGCCATATGACTGTGTAGTCTAACAACAATGAAAAATACTATGGATAACAGTTCATTAATCTACAGGTCAGATTCAGGAGTTTTATACATGCTTATACAATGGTTGAAATTATTTGACCACTTTCAAATTAGAGGAATGCAAATACGGTTATTTCTGCCTGGTATTCCAAACTCCTGTTGATCAGTTTGTTATAGATTGAGTATTTCCAATACAAATTGGAAATTTGTATTTGGAAGCTTCTCAGAGGTTTGTGTTCATAGGAATTGGAGTAGCACACCTTTCAGAGGGAAGCACAGTCAGTCAACTGAGACCTTAATTCAGCTGTGGTATTAATAAATGTTCCCATGAGGGATGGCTAAAGAGAAGGCATAAATATTTCTGTGTTCATTGTTTTTCTTATGAAGCCCACTGCTTTTCTGGGTTGAAATGGGCAAACATTCAGATCAAATGTAAACATTCTCACAAAAAGAGGAAAACAAGAGTTCTCTGCCTGCCAGGTTTTAGAATAATCCTTATTTTTTTCTTAAGAAAGAACCATGAGGATTTCCAAGTTAGACAAGTTAGTCCTTAAATTCTTATGCCCAAAGTGTACAGTGGTCCTTCACAATGTTAGTAGTGATAAAAGAAGCTGCAGGTTCTTCCAGTTCGAGCAAACTAGTTTGTGCACTTTCTATTAATGTAGTAAATATAAATATGTTTTCTGGCATGCCTTCTATCTCCTTCAGAGCTGGATGCCCTCCTTTGCTCTGCTTTTCCCTTTGGGTTCAGGCTTCGGGAAGCAGATTGAGACAGAGTCTAAGCAGTGCTGCTTTCCCAAGAACAAGTTGCAAAATAAATATTAGAGAAGACACTGAAAATTTTTCATCATCTCTTGCCTTTCCCTTCTGCTTTTGATCTACAGTGAAATAGTTAACAGAGCCGACATTTGGAATTGTTACTTACTAGTTATCACTAAGCTGCCAAGTTAGTAGCTCATTAAGATGAATAAGGGGCCTCTGAGACCTGGAACTTCTCACTATCTGTGTACCCAAGCAGACGTGGCCCTATCAGCTTATTCCCACACTTCGAAAGACTTCTTTAAAACCACAAGAGCTGACTTTGCATGCTGACATCCTAGAACAGGAGAGGATAGCCTTAAATAATAATAATAATAATAATAATAATAATAATAATAATAATAATAATAATAATAATAATAATAATAATAATAATAATAATAATAGCAATAACAACACCAACACCAACAACAATAACACCAACACCAACAACAATAACAATAACAATAATAATACAAGTGTCCTAGCATGCAGAGCTGTTGGGATAACAGGAGATGTTTTTTCAAGGTGTTGCAATCACCTCCACTGATTGCAACAGCAGCATCACCTCACGTGAAGAAGAGCATTCCCTGGGTCCTGTGAGGTATGTGGTGTGCCAGATCAGCCAGATAAACTGAAGGAGGCAATCATCAGCCGTTACAGGGGGTGGAATATCTGTTGAAGGTGCTGTCAGTGTGATCATTACATTCTGCCCTGACCTAAATGATTTAAAATCAGCCCACTTTAAGCACAGTGTGATGTTCTGCTATTGTGGTGCCAAAGCCCTGAATTACACTGAGGAGGCCTGGGTTTGTGCAGAAAAAGCAGCACTCTTCTCACCAGGTATGGATGGGAAAAAGTGTTCTTGAGAGTGGCTCTTACCCTGGCATCCAGGACTGGTTCCCTTTGAAGAATTATTTGTAGGTGATGGAGAGCTTTTTAGCAGTTCCTTAAGAGTGTATTTTGTCACCTGGCTTCTGCTTGGAGGGCACTGCTGCAAGAAGGAGGCAGTCAGCCAGGCTCCTCCTCTCCTCTTTCCTTTAACTTCTTAGGGAGACAAGAATACCAAAGATGAGGAGGTACAGTATTTCTCCTGAAAGGAAATCCTGGCATACAGTGATTTTACTGAAAAATACTGCTCTCTCTTCCCTGTTTGCAGGGTGTTGTCATGTTAAGATGTGAGGAAAACGATGAAACCTTTCCCACTGCAAGTGGTAGCTGTTCTCTTCCCTTCCGCTGCCTCCTCCTGCCACCCAGGCAAATTTCAGAGGAAGGAGAGGGTTGCAGTAAATTGCGGCCAGTGTCTTGTATCCACCTAGAAACTGCCTATTTAGTAAACAGTACAAATATCTTGCTTCCTTTTTCCTGCTCTCTTCATTTGGATGAAATGCATTTCTGGAATAGCAGTGCTTGTGCAAATCAAGTCCATATTCCACTTCTGGGGAGAGAAAAAGGGATGTCAGGAGGGTTCGTTAAGGAGGAACGTTTATTTTAGCAAGGGTAAAAATGAAGCAAGACAAGGCTCCTTTGCTCTTGCTGGAGGGTACCTTGTGTATTCCAGCATACGGTTTGTAATTTTCTGGTAGGATGTAAGTATCCTGAGTTCTTTTTTTTCCATCCTGAAAACATATGCCACAGCTTTTTTGCAGTGCTAGCCACACAAGCACAAACACATTCTAACAGGAGCAAGGAATAAACTCTTCATGTTCCTCACTCACAGGCATTTCTTCACATTATTTTTTTTTCTGTGCTTATGCGAAAACCTCTGGCACAGTTTGTGGGAAATGGAAAATAAATCTCTAAATCCAGTATGCGTCAATAACAGAAACGTGTTTAGTTGATCTCATATCTATAACTGTTATTTTGGGCAAACTGCAGATGGTAGGATAGTAAACATCCCCATTTCTAGCCCAGACAGGCTTTCTGTGCCCTGCCTGCAGTGGGAACCTGCTGCTGTAAGGGCTGACTCTGGAGAGGGTCTTGGGGGACTGCGGTCGCACATGGCTTAGCCCCAGTTCCATCCCATTTCTGAGCTGCTGCCTTCTCTCTCTGTTCCTCTGTTCCTTGGCCCTCCTTACTTCCTTTACCCTGGGTCCTATCTCCTATGTACTCCCCCTCTGGCTGCCGGCTGTTTTTCCTGGCACGTGGAGCTGCGACGGGTCTGGGAGCCACAGCTCCTGGAGCTGATGTCAGTGCTGCTTCCTGAGCCGCCTGGCCAGGCTGGCTGCAGCCCAGGCACACCCTCTCCCCAGAGCATCACCTTCTCCGCCTGCCCGTCCTGCTGCTGCGGCAGCCCCTCAGGGATGAGGCTTGTGCAAGTGATGGAAATTGAAGGTTAGCGAGCCTTTCACAGCGGTTTTCTGCGAGCGGCCATCTCCCACGCCTGGAGCCTCAACGCCAGGTTTGTGGTGTGGTTGGAAGTGATGCCTGGTTTCTGTTCTGAGCTGTACACACCTTGGAAGAGCGACGGGAAGCTTTGACACATGCAGACTTAATGCTTCTGGATGTCTTTGCTTTTGTGTCGCTTTGGTATCCGTATGCTAAATCACTTCGTTCTTTTCTATGGAAATTACCAGGCTGCTGAGAAAAGAGCAAAGCTGCGTGTGTCCGTTCTTCCAAACAACAGCCCAGTACATGCCACTTGGTATTTATAGTGAGAGGGAAAAAGGGAAGAATCGCTTTAATCTGAGAAATGTCTCTCAGAAACAGCAGTAATTTATTCCTAGGCATTATTCTTCATTAAGAGCTACAGACAGCTGCAGCTTCCCTTTAAATAGAAATTGCTCTCTGCAGGCATGCTATACATAGGGCTTCAGGTTTCTTCCATTTCTCTGCCAAAAAATCAGAAATATTTCTCACCAAATAAATGTTTATTCAGAAAGCCATATTTCCTGGCTTTTATTTCACGTCACAGGATTCCGGCAGCCAGGCAAGAACAGCTCAAGGCTGTCGTTTGAGAGAGGAAGCTGAAACAGTTTGAGTCTCTTGTGGGGCTTCCAAAAAAAAGTTTCTGACCATAACTCTGGGCCTTCAGTTGGGCAGTTTATTTTAGCTGTTGAACACTGGATTAAAATGGATGTTGCAGAAATCCTGCAGGGCAAGTGTGTCTGTGCAGATGCAAAGTGGGTGGTGGCAGGCGTTTCTACACATCAGATCAGCTCATCCCTTCTCCTGGCCTTGGAGCCACCACCATCCTCAGACTGCATGGGTGGCAAACTGGCCTTGGCAGCTGGCAGCAGCTGGCCTGTTTTGTTGGTAGGGGATCCCCCATACAATCAGTATGTGGACACCTAGGGACAGCAGGCGAGAGCTGGGCTGTGCCTGCTTGCACCTGCCACCCAGCAGAGAGGTGGCCAGGGTGGCTTCAGTTACTGGAGCAGGACATGCAGCGATGAAGCTGTAAAGCACCAGTGCTCAGCAGGACCAAATGCCTTTTTATTCGTATCTGTGCAGCTTCCTTGGATTTACCTTTCTCTTCTCCGCGTTCCTGCTAGCTGGCTCCTCAACTCATGATTTCCTAAGCTGTCTTTTTCCCGCTGTCTTTTCCAGAGTGAACTGCTGAGCTTCCTCTTTTGTCTCCAGGGCTTATCTGGTGGACCCATTCTTTCCACCCAGTGTGCCAGCCCCTACCACTCCAATAGGTGATTTTGCTGTTGTAGTAGCCCTAGCTGGTTGTCTTTTGTCATCTGTGGCTGTGGTGTTCCTGTCAATATATGATGTTTTTCTTCTCCACATCTCCTTCCAGTTCTCCCTGCACTCCTAAGTTTATGGCTTATAGCATGCAATCCATGTATTAAAATAATTTTTAGTTAGGTCATTCATTACTCTCTTGCTTTCTTCCCGGCCGGTATAGGTTCCAGAGAAGTGAGAAGCTGTAATTTCTTGAGGGCTAAAATCCAAGTCTTTGATAGGCAGGCATGCTGCCTGGGGCCACTACATGTTGCTACCGGTTGTCAGCTTTGTAAAACTTACCCTGCAGAGCAAAGAAATCTGGGCGCAAAGATTGTTCTCTTCTCTACCGTGGCAAGCTGTAGTTTCCCAGTCTGTTCTGCCTTCCCTTCATTGTCTTCCAGGCAAATGGCTGTAAGATTATGACTCCCTTGTTTGGACTGAGAACAGCTTTTGCCTGAGCAAACAGATTTCTCTTTGGCAGTCACTTTAACTGCTGCCCCAGCTTTTCGCTGTCAGCTTTGTTTCATGATTTGGCATTAGAGAAGTCCAAGTGGTCCTAGTGCACAGTGCATTGGAGCGAGTAAACGCAGCAAGGCAGGCAGGTGAATGATGCCTTTGTTAATGATTACAGTACCAGTGTCGTCCATGAGACCACAAAAAGCATCTCCTGTAGTTGAGCACTGTAGCTTATGTTTGCTTATCTTTAACTTGGTGGTGCCAGCTGGAGAAATTTCTGGTCCTCACTGGCAGCACTGCTTGGTCCAAGAGACTTCCAGTAAAACCAAGGAGAAGCATTGGGAACCAAGCCCAGCCTTCACAGGTTTACAGCATGGAGTGAAACCTGCCCTACTATTTGCAGGTTGTGTCTGGGGTGAAGCTGATCGAAACACAGGTGTCTCATGCTTGTGAGAATATTTTTTCCAGTTTTCTTAGACTCCTTGTGTTTCACTGCTGCATTCTTGTGCTGCTGTGATAGTTAGCATCACTGGTGAGCTGGTTTGCTGTGCCCATGATGACCCTAACAGTATCTCATAACCTGCCAATGCTTCTCTCAAAACTGATAACGTTTGTGGCAGCGGCAGCAAGAAGAGAATATAAATTAAGCTCTCCTAGAGGGGAGGTTTTTTTCCATTTTCTGTTTGGAGTGTGCATTCAAAAGGAAGGGCTGCTGATAGTGGTAGGTTAGTTAAGAGGAATCATGAGCCCTTTGTAGCAGAATATTATTCTGAACAACTTGTTCACTCATATTTATTTCAGGTTTGTTAGCAGCCTGCTAGGCATGTTGACCCTGGATGCATATTTTGGGAAGGAGTATCAGATACTTTTATTCAAACTGGCTGTATTGATGCTATCAGTGTTCCTTCTCAGTGAGTTTTATGTTTCTTGTGTTAATCAGCTCTGCTGTTTCCAGCTACAGACACCGATGAATGTTTCAGAGGCACCTGATGGCGCAAAGGTCAAGAGGAAAAAGATAAGCAAGTTGACAGGATTGCCTTTAGCTTCTTTTCCTGTTGAGGTGTCAGAACTAGAGACAGACTAAGGAAACCGGAGATACTGTTTTTTATTTATTTCTAATGAGTTTTCCTGGCAGCTCTTTAAATAAAAGAAAAACCCTCCCCACTATGGCAAGTAAAGTTTATTGCACTGGCGCAACTTACTACCAAGTTACTGCACTAGTAATAGAAGAAATCTGTTTGGGGAGTGAGGGCTGCATTAGATGAGGGGAGGAACATTATTTGTGGTTTTCTGTGCCAGGCAACCTTCAGTCAGAATTGGGGTGGTGATTTATAAATTCCCTTTGTCTCACTTCCAGCGTTTGGACTGCAGTAAATCCTGCTAAAGCATTACAAAAACCGTGTCAGTTGAAAGAAGCTGGGCAAAATGTGGGTTGGCTTCCCGGACAGGGGTACATTTGTGAACAGAGCTGCAGAGATTCCTTGCAACAGAAGTGTCCTTAATGGAGGCAGCGGGCAAATTGTGCTTTAAGCCTTCAGCTCCCTGGAGTTTGTCTCTCTGGCAGACAAAACTTGTCTTCTCAACAACTTGATTTATCATTCCTGTTGCAAATAGCTGACGAAAAGAAACTTCAGGTAACATGAACCTCTGGTGAAGTAAAAGGGAGTTTGACACTCAGGGTGGAGCAGCAGGAAGAGCCCTGGAGGAGCTGACACTTTTCATACTCACAGTTAAAATGTTTTGGGCCTATTTTACTTTTTTTGAAAGGAGTATTTTTTGTTTGTGTTTTTGTAAAGCTGTACTCTGCAAGTGACTTTGGTAAAGAATCAGCTTCTTATGGGGAAAAGAGACATGGTAATGTCTCTTTGTCACTCAGTCATGTACCACTGCCTTTTGAAGTGGGAAAGTCCTCATAACATATTTCTGAGTTAAGACATGTCCATTAATTCCACAGTGCAGATTACCAGGATCCTTTTTACTTTTACCAGAACCATTAAAATGTTTGTATAACTATCTTCATTCAACCTGGGGAATAGCCTGCAGAGCAGTCAAGGAGATATATGTACAAGCACTTCCTTCTTGTTATCACTGACCAGTCAAACCAGTTCAGCTGAGGGGATTTGGCTTAGTGAGCAGTCCTGCTGTTCCCGATGGCATCCGTAGAAAGGGTGAGTGAGCTGTAGAGCTTTATATGTCTTCATTATAGGGTGAAGTCTCTGCTTAAATTAAATGAAGCCGTCAGGCTTCATTAGCTCCGGGTTTTCTTGTTGTTATTATTCTAATGTAATTATCACTTTTCTTCAGTCAGCCTTCTGCTTGCCTACTTCCAAATAAACTCTTTCCATCTGGAGAGTATTTTGGGATGGGGAAGGTACAGTGAATTAGTGAAACTATTCTCAGCATTGTGTTCTTCCTCTCCTTTTCAACTACCTAGAATGCTATACAAGGAAATAGAAACAAACAAATACACAGTAACCATAAGAGGATCCTCTTATCCTCTTCCCTCAACAAAGATCATGCAGAGGAAGACTGTTGACTATCTGTCTAAGCACATGCAATGGGAGAAAGCATCATACATTGATATATAAGATTCCTGCAGTTCTTTGCTTCAAAAAAGCAGCATTAAGAACTCAGGAATCACCCCGTTGTGCTCTCACATGACAAGACACGTTGCTTCAGCAGTAAGTAGTTCTTGGGCATAATGAAATACCTGCTGACTGCGGGGAGTAAGAAAGGCTCAGTCACGATGGGTACATCTATTTGTGCATCTGAGCCCTGTGCAGAGATTCCCAAGCTGACAAGGTGCTTTGCTCAGGCTAATTAGCCCTGCTTCTCTCCTTACATCTTCTCTGATTATGCTAATTAGACTGAGCAGGGTGCTGCCTGACACTGGTGAGAGTCAAACAAGTGTATCTGTACAGCCTTGCCCTGCAGTGTACCCTCTCAATGCCTGAGCCCGCTCAGCACAAACCCATGCGTCTGTGCCCAGTGGCTCTGCAGCCAGCACAGGTATTGCCTGCAGTTTTACTGTATGTGCTATCAAGCATCACTCAGCCTTGGGTGGCTTGCTGGGACTGCAGTGAAGGTACTAAGTGGTAGGAAAGATCTTGAACAGCTCATAGCCTGTAGCCTCCTTGCTCTCAGAAAAACATATCCTGCTGGGTGTCTTCAGTCCTGTTTGTTCTGTTGCACGTGAATGACTTTCCTGGTTCTGGAGGTGGTGTTTTGGAGCCCCAAGGGAGTTGGGGGCGTTGTGTGAGGGGACAGAAGTACCAAGGCAGACAACCACAAATGGTGAAACTGAGGAATAAAAGTGTGAAGAACTCGGACTTTCTGCTTTTCATCCTGTTTATGTGTGCAGGACTGACCGAAAAATGGGCTGGCATATTGAATTAGATTGTGAAACCTTGCTAATTAGCTGTTCTTTTCCCACTCCACCTCTCCCTTCTTCCTTCCCGGGTGGAGTTTTTGTAGAATGTAATGAGTGCAGGGATAGGTGACTTTCAGAATTTGGTATTTTAACATTCAATTCCAGCTAAGTTTGCTATCCAATATTTTTTCAAAGATGTTGAGTAAGCTTACAGAAGACCGGTTTTAGAAGAAGCAATCAAAAAAGACCTCGACAACCCCAAAATGACAACAAATAAAACTGTTTTCACTCATTATGGTAGAAGTGGCTTTTTACTCCCTGACTGTTCTTCCTCTGACTGGCACTTTCCTGGGAGATGCGGTTGCGAACGAATGCGTGTGTATACACACATACACGCATGCCTATCTATATATACATTGATCTGAGTGAGCCTGGGAATGGAAAAGCAAGTGCAAAAACATATGCTGGATTTGGCAAGTTGGTCCTTTTAGTTGCACAGTTTCCTGATTTTCTTCGTTTAAAAGGTGCGTTAATGTTCTGTGTATGATGTTCTGAAGTGTGGTACTTAGATCTCGTCAAAAGATGGATGTTCATGTTTCATTCCATATTGTGAAATAGTAGTCCTCAAAATATCATGTCAAGCGACGAATAAATAGCTGTGCTCTATTATTTTGGGGACTTGCAGTTTCTAAGACAGTCAGTATGATCACAACCATTAAGTGAGTAGAAAGTGTTTTGAAAGAGTAGAAAGAGCTTTGTTGACTGAAATGGCTGGGTCAGGGCTGAAAAGGGAGAGTTTGCTGTTTTAAAACATAGCAGACATTTTAGACATTCTTATCAGGATGCTTCAGTAACGCAGTTGTGCAAAAGACTGATAAGGGAATGTGCAATAGCAGCTCTCATCATTTAAAGTGCCCAAACTTGGCACATTCTGTGGCAATGTAAAATAGTAATAAATATAAATCTCGTGTTCTGGAATTCCCGCGTCTCCTTATTAGCAGATCAGTGTGTAAACACTGGCTCAGTGTGTCTAGTACTAGAGGGATGTGTTTTGTTCCTGGAAACGGATGTGTGCTGGCTCTGCACCCCCTGGCGCATGTATAAGAGGAGATTCAGAATGAGCTGTACTCCGCATTTTCTAGAGGAAGTCTGTTTTGTATAAACCACACATGAAAACAGTAAGTACGTAATTTTTCACTGCAATGCAGGTATTTTACCAGTTTTAAATCATGACATAGTTACTGATTCCAGTTGAGCTGCCTAGTAAGATCTTGCCAGGAGCATCGTAACAGGAGAGCTCAATCAAAATTCCATATTTTATGTTGCTCCTTGGTCAGGTTGGGACCGGAAGTTTAAATTTTGCTCCCAGATCTGCACCAATTAAGTGCATAAAAATGGTTTGAAAGAGCAGGAAAAGCTTTGTTCACTGAAATGACTGCACTGAAATTGAAAGTGGGGAGCAACAGGAGAAAGAGCACTGGACTACTAGTGGCAGGGAATGAATCCCAGTGTTTGTACCCCATGGCCCCCATTGTAGACTTTAAGTAGCTGTTTTTTCTCTTACAAGCTTGAGCCCTGAGCCTGCTTGTTAACCTGTGCATGCTTTTAAGGCTGTCTGGCCTATCAGGGCTGGAGCCTTGAAGCAGTAGGGAATGGTGTTTATCCTTGGTCAAAGAAGGAAACCACCATGCCAACGCAAAGCCTGTTGTCTGATGAGACCAGTGCTAAAGGTAACATGTAAAGCACTGGTGATTGCTTCTTTGGGGCAGCAACTGGAAGTAGGATAAGTGGTCCTTAATTGAGTTATGATTGGCATCTTAAGGCTTATGACAATGCACTTAAGCTGAATGAAGGCACTTCTATTTGTGTGTTCCTTCAGGACTTCAAAATGTGGCAAAGAACACAACAAACTATTTGATTGTGGTTGTGCAAAGCTGGTACAGTATCGGTGTAGCTGAAACTGAAATTGCACTCAGGTGGGTTCGGTCTCAGTGCCTGTATTGTGCTGGAAAACCCAAGTGATTTGGTTTAGAAAAGACTCGTCATATTTAAGCGTCTCTTTTTGGTTCTATGGGGGTTTTTTTTGTACTTTCCATTTCTGTTTTGGCAAAGATGGTGTGGGGGACAAGGAGTTGCAGATTGATGACTGTTTGTCTGTAAACCGTCTTACTGGAACAGAGACTGTAGGAGGCTTTCTCATGGCTCTTAGTCAGACCACTGCCTTATCTAAACAGTATGTGACCCTCAAAGATGCTACATGTGGGTCTGACCCAACCTACCTGCCTGATGAGCATGGATATGGACATGTTTGTAGCAGAGTGAGAGGAGCACTCATTTGGGGAAACGTTCCCATGTATCAAACTACTGTGTTCTTAAGTCTTTCCTTTCTGACAGCATCCTTTCACTTGGTTTATTTAATCCAGTTCAAAGGTGGTCCAGGAAGTAGAATTCGATACCTCGAGAGAGGAGGTCACAAAATTAGGGCAAGGCTGTGTCCTGACATCACAACATGGTACTTGTTTTGGCATTGCATTAGTATGCGATAACTTGTAGTGGTAGCAATGCAGCAACTCAAAACAAACACTGGGAAAACTTTTACCTCAAGCAGTGGTTGTCACTAGAAATGCAATCGCCAGTGAGGACCATCGTTCTTAAGACTAGTCATAGCAGCAGTTTATGGAATACAGTTTGAGGCATTTCCAGCCCACAGATGTCAGACAGGCTGACAGCAGGTGGGAGACTGATGGCAGAGGTCAAGACTTGCTGGGCATTATTTGACTTCAGTTTTATGGTGGAATACGGAAGAAATTATATCCTTGGTCTTTACCTGAAAACAGTAAGAAAGGAGGAGATATAGAGAAGAATGTACAATTAGAAAAGGAAACCAACCATTCGTGCTTCGCTTTCATATTACTCCTTGCAGTAAAAAGTATATTCAATAATTCCTGTTTTCTTATTTTCTAATTTTTTTGATTAATCTTATAATGATAGGAACATTCTTCCCGTGGTAAGAATTAATTCTGATATGAGGAATTTGAAACCTAAGGGATAAGATAAGGGAAATTTTTTAAATAAGTAAGGAATAATTTAAATTATTTTTGAGGAACTACCAACTACTTCATCCTTCTACATGAAAAGGGATCAAAGGAAAATGGTAAAAAATTGGCATTGGTAACGTTTGGTTTAATAGTGCTAAGCATGGCTGTATTTGAAGAGCAGAGGAAACATTATGGGTTTTTTAGGAGTGGGGCCCCCAGGAGTTTGAGAAGACACCTTATCAGAAAGCTGGAGTTTCAGATCCCACCTTCTGTCTTGCTCAGTCTCCTTTGGGATTCTGCTTTGGTTCTTAATTTAAGCAATCACACTGTCAGTTTTGTTCTGTGTTACCTTTTCATTAAATGCATCTACAAGTGCACTGAACCTGTTAGAGGTGGGTCTTGCCTTTTGGACAGAGAATTACATTTCATGGTTTTTATCATATCTTTATAATTTTTTCCTCTCTGTCCTGTTTGCAAAGGGAATAGCTGGTGTTTAGATATTAATCTATTAACTGCTGCAGCCCTTTCCTCCTGTGCAGCCTGAGGTTTGGGATGACTCCATCCCAGGTTTGGGATGACTCCACTGGTGAGGCACTGACTTGCAGTCAGGAGACACAGTGGCAGAGCCAGAGGGAACTGTTATCTGATGGGTGACTTGAGGCATGTCATGACCAGTCACTGCTGCAGCCATAAAATGCAGATAATGATACTGATATCACTCCTTGGTAAAACATTATGAAATGTTTTCATGAGTATTTCTGCTCCAGAGCCTGGGTGTTTTTGGTCTGGATTCCAAGGACATGAGGTGTGTGTGGTGGTGATTGATGCCTGTCTGTTTAATTGTCCATCACCATTTCCTACCCCCCTCCCATAACACTGTCTTGGCTAATTCCCACCAAATCCTGCAGGAAGTAAAAGTCTCAAAGACAATTAAATTCCTACAATTATTTTTTTTGTTGTTGTTAAATTCAGCAGGCAGGGGAGGTGAGAGCCATGAGCTACTGCCGACAATGAGGGGAAAGAGACAGCCAAGCTCTGCCCTTGGTAGCTCTCCTTGACGGTGGCTAGCAGCGAGTCCCACCTCTGCATCCAGAGGACTGTGGCAGCCCTTGCCCAGGTGCCAGGCCAGCATGGCAGGATATGGACAAAGGCTGGGCTTTTGAAGGTCACCAGATGGAAGATGGTGCAGGGATGGATAAACGCAGAAGGATGGCAGAGCACAAATCCTACTCTCTGTTCTTTGGGATGTGTTGTTAGAAAGGCTCTGGCTGAATTTGCTGTTCAAAACCCTGGAGGTGATTTTGTTTCTGGCTGCTTGAAACACGACTTTCTCATGTTCCTGGGATGTTTTCACTCTTCTGCACGGTGCTGGGTTCCTCTGCCACAAGGAGCTCTGAATCTTTTCTGGAACCTTTGGCAAAGCTCTTGTGCTCCTTCCCCTTCATGCTGCACGCACTTCTGCAGTGAATGCAAATTGAGAGCTGCCCTCTTTCCTTGTGAGTGTTCTCCCCATGTATACCAAGTGCAAGAGCCTTCCTGTTCTCATGAAAAATTTCTCACTTTGTCCTCAATATACACATTTATTGTCTGGCAGGCCCCGTTTTCCGTGATTGCTGAGTTTCTCCCTTGCACTGCTCTGTTTGTGCCTCTAGAGCGCTGACCTTTTTCTGCACAAAGCCTCTCACTTACTTGGCACAGTGCCCTGGTTTTGCATTGTTCTGTACATTGAAGGCAGCTACATGATAGTAGTAAATTCACAGGGATGCAAATTTATTATCTCTTGTTTAGCAACTCAGTGGGGCACATGTTTATCTTGTACGCTTGAGTGCTGTTTTTAAATAGTATTGTATATACAATAGATAGATTTAAAGTTGACTAACCAAGAAAACATCCTCAAGGCTGAAAGAATAAGCGTGAAAGATATGCAAGAGTTGCAGGCTGGTTTTTAGCGCTGCTTTGTGTCTGGCGGGCTGACGTACATGGCTGTAGCAGTTAGATGTCTCATTTACGCACCCAGATAAAGCCAGAGGAGTTTAAAGCAATCAGATTAATCTTTGGAAGAACAAGTTTATCCTTTGCAAGAGAGAAGAGATTTTCAGGTTGTTGGTGTTTAGGTTTTTTTTAATGAGGAATGTTTGCATAAGCATCCCGTCACTGGGAAGAAGGGACAGGTCAACAAGTAGCCAACTGACCACAGGCTCTGTGGCTTCTACAAAGGCAATTACAGGAAGACCAAGACTCTTAAGCTACCTTCAGGTCAGTTGTTTTCAGCTATGTTAGTTTCGGTAGGTTAAGAGTTCAGTTGCTTTGAAATAGAGAAGCCATAACCAGGAAGGAACATGACTGGAAAAGCATCAGTCATGGAAAAATACTGCAGCCTAAAGTCAGCTTTCAAGTCTCCAAGTCATTTTATTGACTCGATAGACTTAGGGTTAGGCTTTCATTAAAGAAAGTCAAGATCAGATGTGTCTCTGAAAGTTTTCAGGGGTTATTTAAATGTGTGGTACATACTTCATTGCCATTTTAATAAGGATCTCTTGTGTTGAACTTACTATTACTACTGTGGCTTTAGGTTTGTAGTCAAAGCCCATTTTGGCTAGGCATTTGAATACATAAGTGTAACAAAAGGACTCTCCAAACCAAAGAAGTCATAATGTGCATGTGTATGTTTGCATGGAGAATGGAAATGTCAGACAGTGTGTAGCTTGGCTTCCAAACCCGCTTATCTTTGCAGTCATTTTATAGAGAGTAGCCTGGGCTGTTGTACAGTGAACAGACTAATTAGTCCAGGAAGAACACCTCTAACTTCTGGTTGAAAATCCCATTTTTGCATAAAAGGGCATATACAGCCTGCAAATAGTGTATGAGGCTGTTTCAGATCTTTGTCTATTAGCTTGTCTATTATTATTTTCGCTTTATTTTCATATGCCTCCTGTTTGCATTGAAGTAAGAGGTACAGAAAACCTATTTATGTGCTTTTTGCTGTGTTTGTTTTCCTGACAGGATGGGGCAGGTCACTGCAATGCATTTTTAAGGCATTTGCCCTATTAAGTTCCCAGTGTCCAGACCTCATGGCTTCCTCCACTTCCCTCAAGGAGTTGTTAATAAGTCTTACAACATTCAGCCTAATTTTCACTTTAAAAAAAATTCCCTTAAGTTAGTCTTAAGTTGCCCAAGACACCATCTTTCATAATTCTGTGATGCTGGATATAGTACTAGGGGTGGAATCAGCAGTAATGGGATACTGTTAATCGGCTGTTCCTTCAGTACATGCTTGGAGATTCTCCTGAGAAGCTGCCCACATGATGTGTCAAACCTAAAAGCGGAGGAAATGTGCTCTGGACAGGCACTGAAACTCTGAGATGTTTGGGTTTATCTGAAGTAATGTGACTGAGCCTTTTTTGTATTGGCTGATTCAAGTGGTGTTGCTGCACCTTAGAATTTCTGAAGGACTCATTTCATCACTCTGCCTTTAATTTCCTGCTACTGCTCTCAGTTCGTTCTTATTTTACTGTCAGTCCTATATGCTCTCACAACACTAAGTTTTCATTTCTTCCTTTTTATTTCCACAGTAGATGGTGTAGTCACATCCCACATGGCTCTGCCATCTGGAACAGCTTCCCTGACTCATATTCCTTTCAAGTTTCAACTTTATCCTTGGCCGCTATGTGATAATCTTCCTTCTAATAAAACAATCACATCTTATGCCCAGAGGCTTTCAGTTCTTCTCTGTGCAGTCTTCTTCCTCAAGACATGCAGCTCTTGCTACCCTTTGATACACAATGTATATTGTGATCTGTACTTATTATTAGACATGAAAGACCTATTTTAGAGACACCTAATACATAGTTGTGTCTAATTCTTGTTCAGGACAACACTTCAGGGCACACTTACCTTTTAAACACCCTTTTATCATTTTAGTTGCAGTCGGCTTGACTGATTGAAAGTTACGTACACGTCTA
This sequence comes from Oriolus oriolus, assembly GCA_013400235.1. NCBI lineage: Eukaryota > Metazoa > Chordata > Aves > Passeriformes > Corvidae > Oriolus > Oriolus oriolus. The sequence goes on from VXBT01000742.1 coordinate 144,078, forward strand.
AGTACTGTGAGTATGATAAAGCCTCAACTGTGAAACATGGTTTTTTTATTTTAATTTTTAAAAAATTTAACTGAAGCATATTGCATAGTCTGAAAATAATAAACAATTCAACAGAGAAGATTTCAAATCTGATACTACATCTCCTTAAGTCTCATCTTGAAAACATCAAACATGCTGTAAAATCAAACAAAAATCTACTTTTCAGTCTGTTGACTCAAAACATTTTCTGCTGCACACCGAGATTTTCAGTAGTTGATATAGTATGCAGTTTTTCTAAATTAAGGAAGTCTCATATTTTGTGTGATTCCATAGTACAACTGCTGAGCTGCAATACTTGCGTAAAAAATGGATGTTAGTTTATTGAGTGGGTGGACACAACTTGCAACGCTACTGCTTTTCTCCTAGTGGCTCCCTTAAAGCTTCTATGAGATGAGGGGAAAATACAGCTAACAGCAGCTGTGCCTGGGCACCACACAGTCCTGGCTTTGTGCAGAGCACGGCTTTGGCATCTGGAGTCGGAGCACAGTGCATGTTAGCAGCAGTACATTCCCTGACAGGAGTTGCTGAAGGAGCAGTGGAGGGGCTCAGGTGTGAGTGCTGGACGTGGTCTATCTCAGACTCACCGCAAGATCATGGAAGATCTGCTCGAACTTGTGTCTCAGGCTGTAAGGCTTGGGTGTGGGGCACCTCAGACAAATAACCGCTTACTTCTGGAATAAATGAAAGCTCACTTGCAGGGTCCTACCCATTTTTCCCCATTATTGCCCCTTTCTTAATATTTCTTGCATCTTTCCAGGCGGAAGGTCTGTCCAGAGAGGACCCACAGGAGCGCACATCCTTCCTAATGCATAGAAAGTGAGGAGCAGGGAACAATGCCTGGATTAATAACGGCTCTTTAAAGAAGGCTCCTTTAGAGTCCAGTGGGCATTGAAATTGGCTGTCCTTAGGGAGAATGCCTCACCTTCAGTGTGTCTCTCACCAAAACCAAGAAGGGGAAATGCATTCCTGCTCACCCCTAGGAGTGAAGCTGCCCTGGAGTGTCTAAAGTGCTCCTTAGGAAGTCACAAAGCAAAGTGGCTCATTCTGCTCTCGAAGCCCACAAGAACAAAACTAGCAATTAATTTATTATGGAAACCTGCATGGTGTAACCCTGGCCTAACTTTGGGCTAATCACTACAAGGAAGAGAGTAGTAGCATAGCCTGCAGAGTGTTTTTGTAGGCTTCTCAAGGGTTTTTTGTTTGTTTTCATTTGGTTTAGGTTTTTTTACTTGGTTTGCTGTCCCTACCTAAGCATACAGTTACATTTCTTGCTGTTCCAACAATCATCTCCTTGCTCTGGATCACTGGGAAGTTATGCAGTGACTTCTCATTTGCTTCTTGAGTGATGACACCAGCAATGTTGTAACATGAGAATGTTTTTGAAGCCTGAGTGTGGGCATATGATTGTCAGAGTTAAGGGGTTTTTAATATAGAATTTGAACCACACTGCTTCGTTTATGAGAGATTTGCTCTGTCCTCCATAAAATGAGGAAAGTAGCCGAAGACTCTGTGATCCTTGGTTCCTTGTGAATCCTGGGGCCTGCACAGCCAAAAGTCCTTCTAAAATGCATTGCTTTTGTGCGTTTCGCATGCTCCCCCCTGTCCAGACTTGCATGAATCTGTATTTTTTTACCTCTCCTAAATGCTCAGTGGACGTGAAAAACCTTCCTCTCTGTGGCAGTGGAAATACCAATGCATGTAAAAAAGATTCATGTGTTCCTTTTCCCATTCATCACCGTTCTTGGAGATTTTTGTGGAAAATTCACCCCTGAGGACCAAACTAAACCTAGATTATGGAACTAAGCCAAGCTGAAGCGCTGTTTTGGGGAATTTCTGAAAAGTCCCTTGTTGCCAGTGAAATATCTTTTTTACTCTGCTTCCCATTTTGCAGACAGTATATTCCTCACACCAGTGTTGCCACGCTCGTCAGTTCAGCAAATGTTTCCTTGGCATTGCACTTGCTGTTTTTGAACCACGAAATGCTTTTAGGTAAAGTTATCGTAATATAAACTGAAAATTGACAGGCTGAATACTTGTGGTTAGTATGTGCTATAGTGGTGATGACACAGGAAAATATGTTGTTTTTCTCCAGATGACTGTTTGAGGTTAGTTCTAGACCATTTTGTTCATGATGTGCCAGCTAAAATTAAGAGAGCACGGCTTTGAAGTAAGCAGGTTAATTTGATTTTTTTTTAAACCTGATAAAGGCCTGTTGTCAAACAAGGGTTATTGTTGTTATTTTGGGAATTAAAAAGAACAGAACCAGCCATTAAAAGGAGTAAGAGGTTAAAAGGACTAAATTCCCCCTTCCAAGAAGTTTGTCTCGCTGCATAATCTAACCAAAAGCGTCTCACTCACAGTTCTAGCAGGGGCACAGCATGGCCTGCAGGGCAAAAGTCGTCAGAGTTCAGAAGCCTCTTCTTCAGCAGAAAGTGGCAGTGTGAGAGGGGGATGGGTAGCAGCAAGCAAAGCTGGTGCTTTCTGCTGGCAGCAGGAACAACATTTCACAGACCTGTTCCTTATGTTAATACCCTCCTGGTATTAAAAACTAGACTGGTGTAGCATCCTGCCAGGATGGCAGCTCAGCAGAGCCATGGGTAGCACCTTACACACTTCATCAGTGTGGAACAATCTACACGGACCATGAGATGTCACAGTGCTGAGTCAAGTAGGCAGTGCTCTAAAGGGCCACAGAAATGTGTGCCCTGTTCATAAGATAGAAGCGAAAAAAGGAGCCATTAGGCAGGAGGGGATGTTTGATGTCTTCATATCTAATGAGAAAAACAAAGGTGACTCAAATGTCACTTTCTTCCCAAACAGAAGTCTTTTTGGTGTGGGCTGCCAGTTAGTTTCAGGAGTGATATGCAAAATACACAGAATTTGTGTGTGGCTAAATCATAGATTCTTTTTCTTTCATCTGCCTCCGTGTCACTTTGTGTTGCAAGGTTGCAGCTGCATGTAAGAGGCTTGACATATTTAATCAAACCCTGAAACAGCTCCAATGAACTGCAGCAAAAAGAGAAGCAGAGGAAAGTAGAAGGTTAGCAGAAGACTCATTAAGCAAACTCACATTTTGAAATAAACTCCTGCAGTTCTGGAAAAGACCTAACTCCATCTGCTACAGCAGTGTGTGAGTTTGGTTTAAACTTGCTCCGAGGTCTTTGTAGTGTTTGGGCAGGGAGAGACATGTTAGCTGTGGAGGAGCAGCAGCCTTAAAGGTGAGTGTGCTTGCTTTCACCCCAGCTGAAATGCACGGTTGAAATAAGGCTGTTAGGACAGCCTACTCAAGTGAATATTTTTCTGATGTTTCTGGGTTTTTCTTTGCATATATGGGCTAATGGCAGCTCTTTTTGGGGTGTGAGGAAGACTGAGGAGTGGAGCATGTTTGCTGATATCTCCCCTGCCCCTGAGCTGAGGAGCCTCTGAGGCTTCTTGACAGTTAGACCACGCTGACATTTGTGTGGTGCCCTATAGCCCCAGCAAACACTCGGAGCGTACAGCGTGGATGGCTTGTTTCTAAAACACTGTCAAAGAGCCAGAAGAGGAGATAGTCTGCTAATGCTAATATTTTCCTAATTCTGACAGTCTTCTAATGACTCCTGAAGGCACCATTCCCTTTCTTGGCAATTCCTTTTTCACTCCTTTGTGTACTTAGTGCTGGCCAGTAGTTTAATTCTAAGGCCCCAACTCAGAAAAGGTCCCATTTTCCCTACTTCTGATAAAATATTGTAAAATACTTGAATCTGTTCCAGTTAAAATGATGAGGGCATATTGATTAGTCTGACCGCTACAGTTGTTCAATGATGTTAAGCGTATCAAATATAAATAAAAAGGCCAGCTTAGACAAGGACAATCAGTTGTTATGATCATCCAAATGGTGACCTTTCAGGCTTGGCATTTGTACGTCCTGAAATGAAGGCAAGTGGAACAGCTAGCTGCTTTTCTTAGGCAGATATCCTTCAAAGGGTACTTCAAAGTTCACTGCAAGCAAAAAAAAAGTGTTGTTGCGCATTGTGTATCTAAAATAAGAGGTGAGGTTTTGACAATTCCCAGTATCAGTTACGGACTTGTATCTTTTCTCTTTTCTGGGGCCTTTTACCCCACATGGGATTTTTTTCATTCACTGAATGAGGTTCCTGTTCATAAGACAGAAGCAAGAAAACACAGCAGGAGATAAGAGGGCTTGCTTGTGTTGATGTGTTTAACAGTAAAAACCAAAGGGACACAACAGTCACTTTCTTCAAATATAGGAATGTTTTTGGTGGGGGCTGCCAGTGCATGCTAGGATGTGGTGGCTTTATGCACCTACATCATTTGTGCCTTCTATTTCCATGGTCTCACTCCCTGTCTTTGGGGCAAACACTTGCATAATAGTTTGGTCAAACCACTACCCAGGGACGGGGCCTTTGCCTCGAAATTATGGTGGGAGGATATTCACACACACACACAGTGGGATGCCGAACACAGTGGGATTCTGATCCTGACTGGGCCCTCTGGGCACAATGCTGTCATAAATTTTAAGTAATAATAATACTGTAAAAAGTTAAATAAATGTGTCAAGTTAATTTTATGCTCCCCTCCCCTCAGGCAAATTAGCGTAAGTTGAATTTTCTAATAATTAGTCCAAGCAGTTATCACCAAATAGATGTACCTGGTTTCTGTGAATTGTGCTAATACACGGATGACAGATTCTGCAAGGAGCAGAGAGGCTCCCAGACTGACCTGTCAGGATCAGCTCTAGTTGTACAGGTACTGTATGACTGCATTTGCCATTAATTGGGTTAGTTATAGGCTACATGTGTATTGCCATACAGTTCAGATTTTGGTCACTTAACATTTACAGCTTTACAAAATAATACACTGAACTGTGTGCACTGGGCTTGTTAAACTGTTGTAATAAAGCATTTTACAATTCCAGGCGGCCCTTCCCAAACGTATTGTAGAGCCTATTAACAAACACCTGTCAAGTTCAATTGAAATGTCTGAGTGGTCTGATCTACAGTGTCTGCTGCCATGCCAGAGAAAGCAGGGCTTGCACAGCGCCAGCCACGCCAAGCAGCGTGCCCAGAGATGGGGTATTTGGGAGCTCAAAAGGGGGGCTTCAAAGAGCTCTTGGCTAGCCTTTCAACCTGGTGGATTTTGGTAGTAAGTAATGAGGAAGAAAGAGGGGAAAAAACAAGTATGTGTAAGACAAAGAACCTCTCTGTTACCTGTCACTCGGCTGGGACATCAGTCTCAGAGCATTTCAAGCTTTTCATTCTCTTGCTTTTTTCTCCATTTTTTCAAGTGAGGATACAGAAGTGTAAACAGATCCTTTTCTCTGCTGCTGACTTTAATGAGGGCTGGCCCCTGCTACACGTGTGAAAATTTCTTGGCTAGGAAGGATCTAATGTTCGTTGTATTGTAGCTTTGGAGATAATGTCCAAACTCCCTATTTGCTTCTCTTAACAGAGGGTGCTACTTACATGCATTGGCTTCCAGAGACTGAGCTTACAAAAGAGGAGAGAGGGAAATTTAGCCCCATAGCATCTCAGAAATGTTTGTGGAGGGTTATTTGTTTTGCGTTAGCGGATTTTTTCCCTTTTTTTTTTTTTTTTTTTAAAATCATGAATGCGGAATCCAAGGGGGCTCAGCAATCAGCGTGTTTGAATGCCAGCCAAGACAATAAACTGGCAGCCATCCATTCTGATATCAGTGTGAGTGAAATGTGTACTCAGTAACTGGATTCAGGCCCTTCATAGTTTGCAAGCAAATAGTTCTGCTTTTGCAGATCAGATAAAAAGCAGAAAAAGCTGTGCAGCTCTCGCATGTAAGAGAGGAGGGGAGTCTGCACCTTTGGAAAGGGGCGTTAACATTTCTGTGTCCCAGTCAAAGTTCTGTGCCTTATGTCATCAAGTTGAAGGCTATTTTCTATTTCCAAAAGGCATTTAATTATCTCTTTTAATGTTTTAACCACTAAATCTGCCTTGCATAAAAGCTGTGAGTACCTCACACTGGTAATGAGCTGTAGGAAAGTGAAGTAAATTGGCATTTTGCAAAAAAGGTTGTACAAACGCAATGGAAAGCTATGCAAATCAGCTATGATACAGCCAAATTTGCATTTTGTCTTGAGTTTGGTGATGATATGCACAGCATGACTTTGGCAGGCTTGCCTTTTGGGATGATGCATGCACGGGTGGTGTGACCCTGTAGGGTCAATTTAACAAGCGTAACGTTGTGATTTTCCATGCAGTTTCTTTGAACCATCGAGTAATGTGCAGCAATAAATAGTGTCAGAGGAAATCGATTTTTAAGAGTAAATGCATTCAGTAGGAGGAGAAAGTGTTATACAAATCTTTTGCTTTGCCAAAAGAACATTAGCAGTTTTGTTTGGTGCTGCTCAGCTTTCCAAAGTAACTCCCTTCTGCTGTCTTACTTCATTCTTTGTTACTCTTTGCTTGAGGAAAAGTCAGGACTTGGAGGTGATACAGAGTTCTTGTGCTCAGATCATTAGAGCAATATACAGGGGAGGGCGACATGCTGCAGGCAGCTGACATTGCAGTTTCACAGCCTTTGAGTTCACTGAACCAATAGTAGCTCTTAGGACCTGTTGTTTTGCCCAGCTGAGAAGGAAGGTGGGAGCATACTTGAGGTTTCTGGTGATATTAAAGCTATTCTAGGGAGGACGATGTGCAAACAGACTCTCCGTGCCCTTTGCAGTCTGTTTTATGTTGGGAGAGACATGCATGCTTTTTAGGTGTTGCTATAAGGTACCTCTGAAATTACCTTACCTGCCTTTTTCCTCATGTAAGTTTTGGTTCACTTCAGGAATTCATTTCATGTCAAACTGAAAAAAACAACCAAAACCCTAAATGAAATTAACTGGAATTTTCTGGCATTGGCCTTCACATGCTGCATGTTCTCTCCAGCCAGCTGTTTGAACACAAACTTTTTATCCTTTCTGCTATGAAAATGGACCAAATTAAAAATTCTGTACATGATTTACTTGTCACAAGAGTAAATTTACTGCAGCATCCCTTCACAGTTTGTCGGAGCTGTATGACAGCTCCATCCTGAGGGGTGCTGGGCACCCAAAAGATGTGCAGGGTGTTTTAATTTCCTGTGCCATGACCCTGCATCCCTTGAAGTGAATGAAATGTCAGCCTTTAACCTGCAGTAGAGTTTGGGCTGGAGTCCTAGCAGGGCTGCTCAGGAGCAGCCTGACGGAAATATCTGTCTTTAAGGCAGTATTTAAGCAGCATCTCTTCTTGAGGCAGGGCTTAAGCTGGAGTTCAGCACGATTTGGTCGAAGCACCTGGTAAAAGGCTGTCCCGAATTCAAGCACAACCTTAAGTACTCTCTTCCTGTGACCTCAGCGCTCTGTTAGTTTGCCTTTCAAAAGCAGAAGGGAGTTTGGCTGCTTTCAAATGAAGTCTGCCAAAAAAAAAAACCAACGAAAAAACCCAACAGCCCAGCAAGCATCTTCTTTTTTTTTTCCCTTGGCTTCTCTATAAATAGTCAAAACATTTTTCAGAGCAAGTTTAGTTAATGTTTTGCAGTGGTGAGTGAACACCATGGTGCTCCAATATGTTTCATGCTCCTGAATCTCCTAAGATTCTTGAGTGTAATTTAATTTAAATGAGAGGAAGAAAGAAGCTGTGAAGTCCTGTCTGAATTTTGTCACTGACTTCATGAGGAGTCCTTTGAGTGCATTTGGGAACAGTTCGGCTTCATTGGATGCACACTGAAAGTTTTCTTATCCTTACCACACAGACAATCACGTCATTCTTGAAACCAGTGCTGCTTTTGCTGTCCACCTGCAAGAAGTTATGTGAACATCTGTGTAAGCTGCAACACAGAAGAAGGCAAATTCTTGGTAGCAGAGCCCTTTCATACCCCTTTCTGCTGAGGGTCTGTGTGCAGCCATCACCCTTGATCTCGCACCACACAGTCAGTTTCACGTTCCACCACTTCACTGCTAATAACAACTAGCCGGGGTTTATCTTGTTGGGGTTTTTTTCCTCTCCTTTTTTTTCGAGCACCAAATGTATAGTTTCATTTTCGCAGCTGGTTTTATCAAGCAAATGGTATCGGACCCGTGTGGGATTTTGTGAGTCATTAGGAGAAATACTGCAGTGGGTGGACTAACCCCTTAGAAGAGTGTTTCCGGGGTGATAAGGTGCAGGGAAAAATAGGGTCATGCCTGTGATTTTTTTGCATGTACCTTTGGGAATACCCTCTGTAAGGGCAATATCCTTGTTCCGTTGGCAGCTCTCTGATGTTTCTTACAGACACTAGAAGGAAGAAAGGTGATGCTTCTCAGTCTCCGTGCAAAGAGAGTGTTTCTCACAGCTGTCCCTGCGTGACAGGATACTGAAGCACAAAACACACATGTTTTGTTTGCGGGGCTGTGTGACACGAGCCTGTGGTGTGATAAGCCAGGGCAGCAACACTTGCAGAAGCACCCAGAAGAGCACATTTAGGTGTCTGTGCTTTAGGTGTCAAGGCTTTCAAATCAGCATCACTGGCTAGGTTTATTTCAGTTGCAGATATCAACGCTTCTTCCTGAAGTGTTACTGCCTCTCCACCTACAAAATGCAGTCCTGTTTCTGTCCCAAACCTTGTTGGAGGACGCTTTCCTTAAAGTCAGTGCTGTCCCCTCACTTTCCTGGCACAGCCCAGCCCTGTGTATCTGGGCTGTCACCATCAGCCTGGTCTCACAGGAGTGACACATCTTCCTAGGAACAGCCCCTTAGTGGGACACTTGTCGAAACTTTTGTTGGTCTCATTACGTGTGCAGACTTCTCATCAGGGAAACGATTGAGGAATAACATGCAAGACTTCTTTGGAGTCCTGCTGTCTTCCTAACAGAATTACAGGTTCTCAGAGGCCAGCACCAGGAGCTGCAGCTCTGAGCCTATGCTGCCAGGACTCAGAGCACATGGGTTTGCATTAGCACATCCCACTGCCAGTGTGTTTTCTCTCTGTCCTAGGTACTGAGGAGGTATGCGTGTTTGATCTTGTGTGCTTCATCCAAGATTTAGCGGAGAAGTTTCTTACCAGAAGCACATTTGTGTTGGGTAGAGGTTTTCGTGTTAAGTCCTCAAGTATCATCCTGTCCTGTGCACTAAGAAAAATATTTCTCCTTCCACGAGGCAATCCAAGAGCCAGTGTGAGAAGAATGATGAAACTGGAGAGGGGTTAAAGGGGAGGAGCAGCAGAGACCCCTCTCCTTCCAGTGTCTAGTTAGTGCTTGTGTTGAAGTGTAGTGCAGTGCTCTGACACACAGCAAAAACTTGCTTTCATGAGTGATAGCTTTTTGGGCCTATTGCTCTCCTAAGCATAATTTATAACAAATATGTGATGGCTTTCTCTGGTTCTTCCTATTGCTTGGCTGCTCGTTCTGCTTCCTCAGTTTGGGAATGTCAAAGAAAAATGAGTAGTGTTGTTGTTTCAGGCCAACTCCCAGAGCCTGGGGGAGCCATGGGGAGAGTGGGGTGGGTGTAGGTGGCTGCTCTCCTGCCTTCCTATGTGAATCCAAAGTGCAGGTTTCTCCTCGAAAAGTCACCCGGGTGGGCACTGCCGGCCCCTCGGCTGATCTCTCTGGACAGAGCTGCACTGAAGGCTGCAGGGCTGTAAGGAGCAATGGAAGGAGTAGTGACAATCGGTGGTGGAGATAAGCCAGGGCAGAGCACCTGGCCAGCATCTCAGCTGCCTCCTCCTGAGCAAGGTGGGCAATCTACAGCCCTTTGGCCGACATGTGTGCATGCCCATAAAGAGGTTATTTATTTATAAAGTTGCAGAGTATCTAATTGTGCTGTACTGCAATCCCCATGAAGCAAAAGAGCTACAGTTGTAGGTCCCAACTGAGGCAAGGGAAGGAGGCGTCCCTGGTGGTGAGATGGATTCTAACCTCCACACTTGGGCAGACACCATCCCATGCACAAGTCTCCCACATGCACCATGTCGAGCAGCTGCTCGGTGTATCAGAGAAAGACCAGACTCTCTTACCCCTGCACCACCCTTGTAGCCCCATTATGCTTCTGGCAGGTCACTTGTGCTGTAGGAAGGGCAGGGCGGGACTGCAAAGCAGATCCTGTTGCAGCGTGCAGAGGGAACGTGGTGGATACACCTTGTACCCAGCTCCCATGCCTGCATGCACCATGAGAGGCACCAAGACACAGCACGAGGAGGCACAGGAGGAGCATCTCCTCGGTGTGCTGCCGGAGCTCGATGGCTTTGGCTGCTTCACCAGGTCAGGTTTCTCTGCGGCTGCACCCGGTGGCAGTGGTGGGGCAGCAGTTTGGCATTTCTCCCCTGCCTTGGTGCAAGTGGCAGCAAGACGTGGCTGCTGTCGATGGGTGGGGGGAACAGCTGCCAGTCTGCGAAGATTAAAAACGCATTTTCAACGAGCCGCTGGAGCAGGTGTGGGGATTAGCCTGCCACAGCGTGGCCGCAAAGAGAGCTCGGCTACAGCCTGCTGGGGCTCCTGTGGGTGAGGAGGAGGTGGGGATTGCCTGCATGCCTGTGCCTAAGATTTGGGAACAGTGTTTGCAAACTGAAGATCAATGGGATAAATCCTCCAGTGCCGTCCTGACTGTGGAGAGCTTGCACACTGAGGCCTGGGGCAGCACCAGCTCTGGGAATGTTGCGTGGCAGAGAAGTGGCAGCCCATGTGGTTGCTGTGGGAGAAATTTTGAAATGACAGCAATGGTAACAGCAAATTGCAGCTTCTTCAGGATGCTGGAGGCAGGGCTGGGCCAGGCGTTATCCCGGTCGTGGCAGAAACTAGACCTTCGTGGAGTACTGTCCTATCCCTTGTAGTTACATGAGGCTTATGTAGAACTTCCATAAATATATTACCCCCGGCATAGTTTCCATCCCCCTTCCCTTCCCATCTAGAGATTGAACCTACTTGGAATCTGAGGCTATTTTTTTAGAAAATAAAATACTACTAATAACATTAATAATGATGATTATTATTTTTCTTTGTTCTGAGGATTTTGTGCCTCTGGTGGCTCAGTTCAGGTTGTAGTACAGTGTCTGAAACTGTGGATTCAGATGTGGCAGTATGAGCCTTTCCTCCTCACAGGTCCAGACTAACTGCATGGTGTAAATGTATTGTAGGCCTGGTTTGTGCCACTTTTTTTTAATCCAAAGCAAAGATGTGATCCTGCATGCTCATAAGGAAGGCACATACATGCATACACCTTACCTGGCATGTCCTGAATAGAAATAGGACAGCCCCAGAGCAGTGAGTCTCTTCACTGAGTCAAGCAGCACTCTGTTCTGCAGCCAGGAACTTCTCTGATCAGCCGTAGGGAGAACATCTCTTGGTCTTACAGCAAGGCATTCCTGGTCCCTGATGCAGAACAGCATTTTATGCACATGCAGACGTGTGTTGTCATGTTGCCTTTTGAGTCAGTGCTCTGTTGTAGGGTGGAATATTACAGCCGTGTTTGAATATTATTCTTAACAGGATAGTCAGTTGCTTCGTGCTCAGACACACAAATGCACATGTGAAAGATTTCCAGAGGCAGGTGGTAGCCCGTATTTTTCTTCTGTTTGCAGTTTTTAAATAAAAAAGAAATCTCTTCAAGTTCTACACTGTCAAGAATGTGGGTGTCTGGCTGAATGAAAGAAAAATAAAATAAAGTTGCATAATAAATACACTAGTAAATTTGCGATTTCCCTAAACTGTTAGCATAAATACAGCTACTTTGGGGGGGTTGGTTTGCTTAGTTGCTTATCTGAGGAAGAGGAGCAGCTTTTGAAGAAAGTTTCCCAGAATGTTTCCTTACTATAATTATGTTAATTACTAGCAATGTGCATACTCCAGTTACAGCATGAAGTGCTACTTTCTGACAAAATCAGATCTACTTTCTTTTTCATCACGTCACATGTCAAGTATGGAACAAGACTCCAGAGGCCTTGAGAATATCTGCGTGTGGGGTTTTTTATATTTATTATTTATTTAATAAGATGAGTTTTTTCTTTTTCAGCATTTTAAAAGCTGACTGCCTAGAGGTAGGCACCTGGATTTATATTTAGAGACTGAAATAAATGGGATGGCTTTCAAAGGTCCTGCATACCTGCAGCTCTCAGAATTAATTAAAGGCAGATGTTCTTTTTGGCAAGTTTGACAGAAACAAGTAGGAGATCCTGGGTGCCCAGCACCTTTGAAACACTAGCAGCTTATTCAGATGCCTAAAGATGGAGTTAGGCAGTTAAATTTAGGCACCCACGTTGGGAAGGTTTTGGCCCTATAATCATAACAATCGCTGTCCCCTCTGTCCTGAAGTGCTGTAGCAGAGATTCATCCAAGAAGTCGGAGGTTCGTGTGTGGGAGTGAGCGGGGCAAAGTCTGTGTCTCGCTGCGGTGGAAGCGAGCTCGGCTGCCTGCCTTGTAGCACATGCAAATGAGGGTCAGATGGCTTGACAGTTGGTTATGAAACTAAATAGAAATTATGCAAAATGGGATTGATTTTGCACATATTTTTAGGTTTTGTCTTTTAGGAGCTCGAATCTTTAATTAAAATACCAAAGACAAGAAAAAAAAACGTACAGGCGGCAACTGTTATGTTTCACATATATGCTGGATGTAAAGTAATAGCGTGCTATGCTCTTTTTAGGGATCATTTTTATCCCATTTCAACTGAGAATATAAAGCCATCTTACAACTTGCCAGAAGTGACACCTGCTTTCATACTTCTCAATAATTACTTTAGCTTTGACAGAAAGTACTTGGCAGAGTGCATACAAATTATGACTTGCTTCAGGGTACAAATAATGTCATAATGACTTTAAGAGTTTCTCTTTATGCTCAGGATATTTGCACGTGCATGTTTTGTTGGTATGAAACAAGTGAGTAGAGCAGAGTTTTGGGTGTCTTCTTAATGTGTATGGGATAGTGTAAACCTACAAGTAGACTAAAAAAGGGAAATAGTCTGGTTTTCAGTGGCTATTTGAGCATGTTTGGGGTTTTGGCTTTTTTTTTGCAACTCTCTGTTATAAAAATGCCCTAGGCATTTGTAAGAAAGAAAATTACTTCTAATGCTAGATACTCACAGCTGTCTTACTAGAGGAAAGAACTTCCTGCAGGTAAGTGGCATCAACCTGCAAAGACTTCTCTCCCCCTTCCCTGCCTTGCAGTCAATGTTCATTTTAAAGTGCGTTTGGATGTCATATGCACTCTTCTACCCATTTTTTTCCTATGCTTGCTGCAATTAAGTAGAACTTAAAATCATATGAAGTCACATCTGACAGCAAAATCAAGGTCTTTATTGTACATCTGACCCCAAAGTATAGCTAGGAAGTTAGTCTTCTGCAATGGTTGGTAGTTACTGAATAGCCTTTAAAGTATTCAGGGTTAAATGCTTTAAAGTATATATTCTATATAAAAGCCCCTTCTGGGAGAAAGTAGCAGATGCACAGAAATCAGTGATATATTTGCCCAAAATCAGCCCAGGATCTCTGGTAGAGCACAGGTGCACTTCCACTTTAGGGTGGCAAGAGTTTTACTCTGGGTCCCAAAGGAAATTCTGCCTTCTCTGCATTGTTTTGTTGTTCATGAGCAACATGAAGTTCTAAAAAGCTAAGGAAAGGGAATGTTGAACTGGATTTCTCTATTCCTATCTGCGACCTGTCTCCCTGACCATTTTTTTTTTTAGCAAAAAGTAGGCAAAGGAGAGAGTGAGGGGTGAGTGCAGGTTGCTGTTAAGCAGCTCTCACTGAACTGTTCCTGAAGGTGAGACAAACGATTTCTGAAAACCAGAACATGAAGTTGTAATGTAAGATTCCTTAAAGAACTGGAAGAGGTAGGCATCGATAAATACACGGCTTTTGCAAGGTAGAATGAGCAATTGTGGAAAGCAGTTGGGAGTTAGGCAGTTTCTTATCTGAAAAAAAAGTACAGTGTGTGACTTTTCCACCTCTGTTAGGGAACTTAAAAAGACAAATGCCTTTTGCTTCCTGCCTGAAAGAAGTTAAGCTCTTTCTATAAAAAGAATGAATTTGGAAAATGTCTGGCATGTTTCTGTGTGCGTGCATATTAGTTCCATGTCTTTTACCAGGCAGCACTTTAAGAAATACTAAATTCATATGTGTGTGGGTCTTTCGTTACCAGAAAGACTTTGGCAAATTGCAGGGAATTCAGACAGCTGCAACAAAAGTGATTAATGGACTAGAGAGGAGAAGAAAGATTAAGAACTAAATATGTACTGTTTGTGTGAGTGAGAGACAAAGAGGGTGAAGGAATAGGGTGATGTTAAAAAGACCAGTGCTTCACCTGAGGGGTTATAAATACCTGAATTTGAAAAGTTGTTTTGGGTGGTCCAAGGTCCTATGACTGGGAGTAGTGGGATAAATTTTAGTGCAGAAGATAGAGGCTGAAATCCAGAAACACTTCTATCTAGTAAGATCTGTTAGACTGTGGAATAGTTCCTGGTGGGAAGGGGTGGAAGGCACGTCACTCCAGTCATTTGATCTACACTGAACAAAGGCACAGGAGAGGTCCTGCGTTGGGCGGGGGTCTGAGCATCACCTTTGAGGCATCTCTCCCTCCTCCCTGTGCCGTCTGTGGGTGGTGCCGACACTGACAATGTCTGGAAATCACACGGGGATTTCTAAGAGCACTGTATTTTAGCATATATTTGAATAGGGATTTCCTTGCGGAAGTACAAAAATCCCTCTCTGTTCAGCTTTCTGCCCTGCAACTGTCTCTGCTTGTTGTACAAAACTCCAAAAAACTAATGAAAGAGAGCAGAAGTTGCCTTACTGTAAAACTACCTAGTGATAAACTTTTTTGTACTTCACTTGGAACGAGCTGGTCAGGCTGTTCTCCGGGGCTGAGGAAGAGCTGTTGGCAAGCTGCATACAGCCATTACAAGTGAGAATGACTGAGCAGAACAGACCTGTTTTACTCATTCGCTTTTCTGCTGTATCCAAGCAAGTCATAAGTTCTCAATTCCACTTTTCATGTAGGGGCTTGGTCTCCATAGTTATGTCTCTTGTTTTTTTGGCCATAAAGCTAATTTTCCAGTGCATGGCTAGAAAGCTGCAATATGTATGATGAAAACTAGGGACTTTATTTTTTTATTAATGAGCCTACTGAGTTTTTTCTGTCACTTACGTTTGCAGCACGATATCCTTCACAGTTTTTACTTGCCATTAGGTTCTCTTTAAAAGAACGGCATGGAAATATTTATCTCTCCCTCCCCAGCCTGCTGTGGGATTTTGGATTGCTGATTCATTATTCTCTTTGCCAATCCATGGAGAACCTAAGGAGAAAAACCTTTCACTCCTTTCAGCTCAAGTCTGTGCTACGAAGTTTTAGAGAGAGGAAGGTCTGTGGCTGAGATGGCTGTTCACCTGAAGGTTGAATGCACAGGTTGCGTTCTCAGACGATTCCTGAGGGGGAGGTCAGGGAGGGGGCGCACATTCCTGCCTGGTGTTCCCAATGCAGAGCTCTGCTGCTGTGTGGGGACCAGGCTGTCAGCATCGTGCATCTGCAGCTAGCTGGTGTTTCAGTACTGTGTTTCTTCTTTCCAAGAGCTCCCTGAGTGAGGAAGAGCATTTTGTGGCTTCATACAGGCTTAGATGCTATAGCTGGGTTTTGTACTTTTCCAGGTCTCAGAAAAGCAAGGTTAATGTAATTTCCTGCTGCCGGTGAAATACCAGAACAAGGATGGGGTGCAAGGCAGAAATATATATCAAGGTGTTGTCAAAACATTTATTTCCTCAGCAGGAAGTATCGATCCTGAAAACTATATTCTATTACAATGACTTTATTTCTCTCATATGAAATGACTGATATGGACTATATTTAATCAATTTGTGTGATAGATGGTGGCAAACCAATGTAGCAATTGGTCACTGTGCGCATCATCTGCTGCTGCTGGCTGGCTGGCTGCTTTCAGCAACCCAAAATAGGGTTTGCCTGGAGATTAAGGTTTTCAAGGTTTATTTTGTCACTTAGTAATACACTGGGCTTTGGTTGCCTGATTTACTCATCTTTTTGTCAGCATTTATCAACACTGAGTAATGCCTGCAAATAATGAACCATACTTCTGCTTGTTAATGTGCTTTTGTTGTTTTCGTTGTTTGTAAGCCTGTTTCAAAGGAGCAGTCAGGGTCGTCTCTCAGACAGCATTGTATCTTCCTAAATGTATGCTTGCAGAAAACAAATATGGTCCAAAATGGTTGTGAACCTTTTGAATTAAAGCCCATGCTTGAGATCTGCGAGGAAAGTAGTGATTTTTTAGCCATATTTGTGAGGTGTTCTTTGCCTTTTGTTTGTGTTTTAATTTCATTTTACAATCAAGAAGCAGCTGAATCACAACAGTGGTAAAGAATGATAGAAACAGGAGCTGTGTTTCTGCTAAGTCCTGTAGAATTCAACAGAAAGTCCTCCCTATATTATCTTTGAGCTTTTCTGTAAGCATACTTGCTAGACTCAGATTTTGAGATATTTTCTGAATGGTCCCATATGTCATTACAGTTAGATCTCAGAAGAATTGTGCTTGTTTTGGCTGGGATAGAGTTAAATTTCTTCACAGAGGCTCATATGAAGCTTGTTTCAGATTTGTGCTGATCACAGGGTTGGTAACACAGTGATGTTTCCATTACTGCTGAGCAGGGCTTGCACCGTGTCAAGGCCTTTTCTGCTCCTCACACCACCCCCGGCAGCGAGTGGGCTGGGGGGGGGCACAAGGAGTTGGGAGGGGCCACAGCCAGGACAGCCAGGCTGACCCAAGTGATATTCCAGACCATATGGCATCATGCTCAGCATATAAAGCTGGAGGAAGAAGAAGGAAGGGAGGGACATTCAGAGTGATGGCGTTTGTCTTTCCAAGGCAACACTAGGGATGAAGGAGCCCTGGATGAACACATGCCTGCTGATGGGAAGTGGTGAATGAATTCCTTGTTTCATTTGCCTTGTGTGCACGGCTTTTGCTTTACCTGTTAAACTGTCTTTATCTCAACCCACGAGTTTTCTCACTTTTATCCTTCCAATTTTCTCCCCTATCCCACTGGGGGAAGAGAGTGAGCAGCTCTGTGATGCTGAGTTGCCAGCTGAAGTTAAACCACAACAGAATATTCTATGAAATTGCCTGTCTTCCCCATCCTTTGGTGCTCTAATTTTAACCTAATGACTCAACTGCACCGCTGCCTTCCTCAGCAGCCATTTCAGTGGCTCATGCTTAACTTTCTCTTTGGAAGCCAACATGTTTGCCTCTGAATGAGTGAATTTTTTAGGGTGTGGCAAGACTTTTGTTTGCTCAGTGAAACTAATTTCTCAGTTGGAGAAATCATTCAATGGGAAGGAGTGGTTTTGAAGGATTGTGGGGTAGTAGCTACTTGTTACTGCTGCCCTTCTTGCTCCCCTAGTGCCACTTTCTTCTTCTTATGGAACCAGATGAGGATTTCGGCTTTGCTGACAGCAGAACTGGAAGGCCAGGATCCTGATTTTTTCCCCTTTAAGGGCTAAACAGAGAGTCTTGTCCTCCCCCAGAGGGGGAGTGAGAAGTGAGATGCTCACTCTCACCAGCTGTCTTAGCTGTGTGGGCAAAATTCAGCCAGGGAGGTTTTGCTGGTGTGTCTGCTTGGACTGACTGCTGGGAAGGCTCCACCTGGCCCTGCCCAGCAGCAGAGAAATTTGTATTTTCTGGCTCCCTGTGGCTCTCTGCTGGAGCCTTTCTACATAGGCACATTATCTAGGACTGCTTCTGTTCATCATCCGTGGAGGTATGGGACTGTACAGAAGTAGAGAGCAGCCTCTTTAGCAGTGTCACTTACCCTACTTGATCCAAGGATTTGCGTCCTGCCCTTCAGAGGGATTTGTGTGGACAGGTTGGGTCTTGTACC
The DNA here is from genome assembly GCA_013400235.1 of Oriolus oriolus. Classification (NCBI taxonomy): domain Eukaryota; kingdom Metazoa; phylum Chordata; class Aves; order Passeriformes; family Corvidae; genus Oriolus; species Oriolus oriolus. The sequence continues at coordinate 161,961 of VXBT01000742.1, forward strand.
TGCCCTGCAGCGCATCAGTTTGGTGAACAGGGACTTTTCAGCGACTAAGGCTGACTGAAAGAGGATGCAGTTTCGAAGAGGATAGAGAGCTCGCCTCTAACTTTTCATAGAGGAAGGGAGTTGTGTTTGGCTCCTCTCTCTGAAATATCTTGGTCTCCAGAGCAGTCAGTATGACATTCTTGTCAGCTGAAAGTCACTTAAAATAGATAAGAATAAAAGAGCGAGAAAGATGCTTGGAGAAAAATTGCTTACGTTTTGCTAACAAACCACAATGTGCAAGGGATTGGGTTATAGATCAGGGTAAGCACACAGAAATTAACAAGCACCAGAAAAATTTCAGCGGGTCAGCAGTATGTTCAGAGATTCCCTTGCAGATCTAAGAGGCAAAGGAAGTGAGCAACAGACAACTCAGAGCTCGTCCTGACATTTGCGGGCGGCGCATCAGCGGGTCTGGGTTGTAACTGCAAAGGTAAATGGGACACTGATACGGATGAGGTGGCACTAAGTGTAGAGCAAATCAGCCTCACATGGCAGCAGCTCCCTTTAGGGCTCATCAGGTGTGCCAAGTGTGAGACGCGCATCTTGGCTGAGATATAAATGGCTCAGCGGTAAGTGTATTTCAGGAGTAAAGAGCAGGCACTGAAAGGTTATAGGAGAATCAGGCAGAAACAGAAGGAGCCGAGGGATGATCTTGAGGGATAGAATTGTGCAGTAGGGGGAGAACCCTGCACATCAGCCTCAAGATGAATAAAAACAGATCTCCGTGTATGAGAAACAGCCTTTGCCTTTTACATGTGCACATATTAACATCTGTAATTACTGGCAGACTAACCTCAGAGAAGGTGGTGTTACTTTCCCATCACATTTGAGCATTCACATTTGTGAGGTGAGCTGAGGAGTTCTTCAGTGTTTCCTAACACAGGTGTGTGCCGAAGACTGCTTTAGCTGGTCTCTCCATCCTTCCACCTTCCAGTAGTGTAACTGGGATTTGTGTTCACACCTGGGGACAGGCTTCTTTCCCTGTATGAATGACTTTTCTAAAAGGAAAGTTCGCATGTGTTCTTATGTAAGAGTGTGTGTGTGAGGAAAGTATTGTCAAACCTGAAAATTACTTTTTATTCTTTTTCAGCGAGTTTCAGATTAATTTTTAAAGCTTCAATGCACATTGGAAAGATGTTAAAATAGAAGGTTTCAAAATTGTGGATTTCAGATGTGGTTTTTCTTGTTTTTTTTTCTTTTTGCCTTAACCCAGTGAAAAAAGCCCTGCATCATATTTTTCTGTAGGAAAAGGAATAATTCAGTTCCTGTGTTTACTTCAGAAAAGAAACAAATGCTTCTGAACATGGCATGTGCAGCTCTTTTTTTCATTCTGAGAGGGGGCTTTTTCAAGCATTTAATAAGCTGGAGGTGAAATGATTAATATAGGCACCATCTCATAGCTGTGGCATCAGCAGACCTCCCCTTTTAGTATCACTAGGAGCTTGTTTGATGCAATATGAAGGGGAGAGTAGTGTTGTGCAAGTGATTTTCACAGAAAAGGAGATGATCTGTGTACTGCATCCTGGCTCAGTCCTGCCTGAGTTCAGTAGCAGCAGAAATCAGCAGAGTTTGATGTCTGTTTCTTTTTGGACTTGATTCTGGGTCTGTTTCCAGGTGGTTTTTACTGGTTTGAGTGTTACTGGAGTTGCTTTCCAGTATGGAAGGGGGAGGGCAAGGAGCGTGCCCACCCTCATATATGCTGCCAAAGTGAGTAGAAATGTCAGGCTTGTGGTATATTGTGGAAAACTGAACCAGACCAGCATCTCTGCCTCCCCAAATGTGGCAGCACAACAGAAAAGAGTAATGAACAATCTGTCCTGATCTATTCTCTCACTGGAGCACAGTCCGCAGCCCCTGATAGGGAAAAAAAAATCACCTGGCTGAACAGAGCCAGTGCCAGCATGACCTGTCCACGTGATTGGGAAAAGTGCCTCAGGAGTGAGAGGAGGGAGCATGTTTTACCCCTGACTGCAGTTTAAAATCATTTATCTTTGGCTCGAATGTAAACTGAGTAATCCTCATGGTTTGGCCGCCTGTCCTGCAGCCTCTGTGCATGTGCTGGAGCAGGGAGGGAGGAAATTTGGTCGCTCTTTCTGCGTTTAGCGGAGCTGCCTGGGAGACATCTGCCTGCTGCACAACCGAGGGTTAGTGCCTGGTGCTGGGTGTGCAGCCCTGCACGGTGGTGTGCCCCTGTGCACCCCTCTGCTGCATGGCTCCTTGTGGCATACTGGGGAAGGGAGCGGGGAGCAGAGGTGTGCAAATCCGTATCTGTTTCAAAGCAAAACCCAGTGTTTGATTGCATTTCCTGACAGGTTGTATTCTGGGCAGTTTCAGGTATTGTAGTTGCACACTGTGGAGACAGAGTACCCTTCAGGCGTGTTGGACTGAGTTGCACTCGTCCCCTTTGTGCAGAGTTGCCAGTTTGTTAGCTGCAGATTAGAGACAAAAGCTTTTACAATTAGTTTTTTAATGGGAGAGAAGAGGAGTGACATTGTGACCCGCTTACAAATGTGGTTGAGATCGTCTGGATTTCAGCCCGCATTGGTGAGACTGAAGTCCTGTTTCCTGGGGATTAGTGCAGAAAACTACCCGTTGTTATCAGTTCTCACCATTTCACAAGCCCAAGTGAGCCTATTCTGGTATTCCCAGGTATTCAGTAAGTGTACACCTTCCAGCTGCCCAACTAAAAAATTCCAGATAGCCCCGGGGATCGTTTCAGAGTCTGATAAAGCTGAGATTTCCTAAGCGCAGTATTTACAAGCCCTCCTGCTAGAGAAGTGGAGGAAGGAGCTTCTTTCCAAGAAAAATGTAGGCTGGGTAATCTGACATCACTCAGAGTCACATCACCCTACACCCACCAGAATTCAAAGATAGAATGGAAATGGCATAATCTGTTCTCACGGTAACACTAATAGTACTGCTCCCGCAGTTCATTGTGCGCTGTCCCCACCCGCCATTGCCACAATTAACATTTCTTGCAGTGACTTTGAAAAGTGTTGCCATAACAAGGTTGCTGATCAGCAACTACAAAAATCTTAACGAGGCACCTAATGGAGCTTTTTGTTTCCATTATTTCTGCTTAATATATTCTGAAAGAGTCAGGAGGTTTTAACCTTGCCTTCAGCTGCAGTACCGTGGCATGTTTAATAGAATACCACTTCGTTTGTACTGAAGCTAGTGTACACTAAAAGGGTTTGGAGACCCCTCTAATGTAGTCAGTCAAATTGGTGCCTGAAGCCAAAGAAAACGTATATCTGAACACATGTTTTCGGTCTCGAGCTAAAAAAAAATGCACTTCATGTTGAATTAGCCTTCTCCAAGTGCCGCAGTTAATAAGCCATGTTGTGTTTTTACTGGAAAAGTATGCTTCTAGCCAAGCATTCTTTGCATTTTTCCCAGGATTTAGTCATAAAATCACTGTAGACATATTGCAAGTATGAAATGTGTGCACATCAGATAAAGGGCAGCAATTTTTGTTTTGCTGTAAAGCTCCATGGAAACATTTTTATCACCATCAAGTGCATTATCCCAAGAAGTCTGGCCCCTTTCTTTCCTGTTAACATCTATCTGTGTAAGAAAACGCTGAACCACAGAGACCCTGCTAACAAACTGCTTGGGGATCGAACACACAGCACCGTCTCTGTGAGTTTGGTGGCACCAGGATCCGACTGCTTTTGCACACAGATGCTCAGGTATCCAGCGCTAATAGCCAGCCAGCATGCAGATGTACATCTCCAATCCTGGCTGCCTAATTCTGCATGCATAAAAGAGAGAGGAACCTGAAGAGTTGCTGCACTATTTTAGGCATTATTATTTCAAGAAATGGTTTACGCAAGCGAGAAAAGCCTCTAGCACAGTCGGCAGCCTCAGCCCTTCGAGGCGGTTGCATCTCACAACACACTCTCGCAGCCCCCTCTGGCTGATGCTCGCAGCATCGTTTCTCTGTTCTGGAGCCAGCCTCACAGTCCTGCTGATGGCTGGAGGAAAACCTTCCCAGGGGCGAGTGGGGCAGAGAGGAGTGAGATTCCTGGAGGGAACCTCTGCGAAAGTCAGCAGCAGCGAGGTTTTAAAAGAACAAGTGTATACGCGGTTCTATGTATTGGAATAGAGTGATCTAGCTATCAAACATATGTTCACACATACAGAGTATACAGAGTAATGTGTATATACCACCTCGACGAGCCAATCTGTGTTCTGGAGAGAAGAGATATTTAAAGCAGCTCTGCAAACTTTGTAGCACGGGAAGAGACTAGCTGGGCTTGTCTCTGCAGGGATTTGCAGCAAAGCCGGTCCAATCTGCATATCTTTGTGTATACAATTTGAGTATCTCTTCATGGGTAGCTGTATAAATGCTAAGAAACAGGCACGTGTATGAGGAATATAGAGGAAAGGGAAAAGTCCAAGGGAGAAAGAGAGTTACCCAGCCCAAATCTAAGTTGAACCTTATGAAGAAGTCATGGACAATGAGGTGTGGAAGGAGGTCATTTAAAAGCCATCCCATGGGCCAAGAGAGCACTGTGAGCACTGAATCATCACTGTCTCACATCTTCTTTGGGACCATCATCTTTCTGCTCACTTCCTGTGGCAGACAGCTGTCCACCCAGTTTGAAGAGCCGGCGATAGCCAGGAGAAAGGCAGGACTGTCTGTGCCATGCTTGGCCTTTGCATGGAGAGGCAGAGTGGAGGTAGCAGGGGGACATCTACTTGTTTGGAGTCAGGAAGCTCTACTGTGTACCACTTGTGGTGTACAGTGCTCACCACCTGCCCATCGTGAGTCATACTTCTTGACAGATGAGTAAAACTTCAGTGCTGTGTTATTCGTTCTTAATCATCTTGGGAAAAGATTAGCTGATAGGTTTGGAGCCTTCTGCAACTAGCACATTTGTTGGTGAAATTTTTACTGCAGTACAATACATCAGGGCAAATTTTGCAGCTGTCTGTGGATCCAGGTTACATATCATCTGGTTCAGGGGTCTGTGATGGAAAAGTCCACAAAACGTTGTTGAGTGTGTGGGATTCATACAGCATGCAACAGAAATGTTGGTCCTAATCTGTTCCTTCTGCTGTAGGAGCACCCTTTGAAGGAGCTGCCTCTGTGGCTTTCAGCTCGCCAACAGGACTGCCTCCCTCTACCCTTGTCTTCCTAGGAAAAAGCTGTTTTCTAAGCCTAGATCCCCTGAAACAGCCCCAAAGGAGAAGAAATGGGACATGGATCATCAGAGGGGAGGCTGGTTCACTTCAGTCATTTCTGCTCCCTGGCATCGAGTCCAGGATGTGTCTGCTGCAGCCTTCTGAAGGAGGGCAACTCTCCGGGGAAGATCTCTTTCTGCTGGCCAGCCTACACCCATGGGAGCAAAGTGCTAGCAGAAGTCAGAATAAGATCCTGAAGGCAAATGTCACAATTACAGTGAGAGTAGTTGGATGCTCCTTCATGGGGTGACATGCTGGAGATACAGTTGTAGGTTTGTGTGCGCTTCACCAGAGATACCATGCCGCATTCATTCTGGATCAGACAGGGCTGAGGTTTGTCCCATTATAAGCAAATCTCTGAGTCTCCTTACTAGTTGAGCATCTGAAATATTTGAGCATTTTGCCTTTTTTTGACTGCTCGGCAATTTTTTGCTTGCAAGCACTGTAGCAGCATTCATAGAGGAGGAACTTTATTTCACTGCTGTCCTTCCAAACGCCCTTTTTTTTTACTGTACCTAATCAATCTTGCTGTGTTACTAAGAGCAACATCCCCGTCGGCCAGTCAAAAAGCTGGAAGTCTTACATGGCCTGGTGTGTAGCTGGGCACAAAGCTCCCTTTCATGGCTTCGGCTGGCTGCATTACCAGCCGTGCTGAGATCACAGTCCCGATAAAATGGTGTTGAAAGCACTGAGAGTTTCAGGCTTCGTGCTCTCTGCTGAAGGGATAATTTTAGAATGTTCTTCCCCTTGATAATAGTAATTTTACAGCAATGTAACTGTTGGATTTTAGAGTTAGATCAGTGTAAATGAAGGCAGAACAGATCATTTCTTCTAAGGCAAAGAACGAAACTCTTCACATCAGCAGTTATAAATGTATAAAAAAATCCAAATGTGCATACACACACAAAAATCTACATCCTCCTAAGACAAGACTGTAAATAATTAATATAATCATCTGCTTACAAATTCAATCTTGGTATATTAAGTTAGTCAAGCCATTTCAGATTAGTCCTCTTCTTTTTTATCTTGTTTTGCTTCCTATACCTCCATAAATACAGGTAGCTTCCACCTGCATGAAGAACAAGCAAGCATTTCTCCTTCTTGTTTGAGAGCTGCATGTTCAAAAGGACATTATACCCTTCTTCCAGGTTTCCCAACATGTGTTTCTGTGGCTTGTTTTTTGTTTTTCTATTCAGATTTTTCAGTGTTTCCAGAAAAATAAAGTGCAAAACCTTGTACCCATATTCCTAGGGGCAATTTTTGCAGCTCTGCAAATAAAGCGCTTTAAGGCATCCTGCAAAGTGATTGTACTAAACAAATGTAGTAAATAATCCTGAAATTGCAATGCACCTCATTTACACTTGAATGGAATTACTTAAATGTGGGATGTTGCGGGTACAAGTGGCTCCAAGTAGCTGTTTGGTTTTGTGTTCACTAATACAGGCAGCTTTATCACTTACTTGTATAAAAAGCATGACACTTTGAAAAGGATTTGAATCTCATTTGACTCTGCTCTTCTACTGGTGATTGAAGTTAGGGACCTAAATAAAGCTGGTCCAGTACTCAAAGGTGCTGAACAACTGCACCCTCTCTGTAAGTAACAAGTAGATGCAGCTGCCTGGCGCATCTGAAAATCAAGTATTTTTCAGGTTCCTAAAAATGGGTTTAGAAGCCTGACTTAAGTCTAGAGGTTCAAAAATCCTGGTCCACATGAAGTACATTTTTGGCAATGAACTGAGCAGGGACGCAGATGTACTCTGATGTTTGTTCAAAGCTACCTGTAGGCCCTTCAGGGAGTACTGCAGGACAGAAAAGGCCTTTTTCAAAATGCTGAATTCACAAGAGTTATGAAAATTCATCAGAGGATTTGAGGACCATCAGTACACAAAATCGTTTTGTTTCTTGCAAACAGAGATCACAAGATAGAATCCCCAAGTTCTGGTCATGGTTTTGCTTCTCCAGAATGTAATGGTTGCTTCTCAAAAGCACCCTTTTGCATCCTGGCTTGTTTATCAGGGTCATCTTATCAGGGATGTACAGACAGAACGTAGCTCCTACCAGCTGTAGTTTAGGTAAAGAAACTGGGTTGAATTTGGCCTTCTGTACCATGATGTTAATGCACCATCTAAAAAACCCTTGCCGCGGTTTACTGTCTGTAGAGGCTTAGCAATTTCTCAGTAGTTGATTTTTTTTTCCTTATTTCTGGGGTTTTTTTCAGTACATGAAGGTACAGTAATACAGTACCCTAAAGCTTCCCTCTCGTGGGCAATTCAGTGAGTGTCTCAGAAGGCACTGTATGTCTTTGCATATGAGGTGTGGCAGTTACATGTTTGCCAGAAACAAGGTGAGCCAGCTGTCGAGCTGTCTTCACAATCTAGAGAGGTGTTAGATCTGGCAGTGCAATGGCAAAACCTTCTGCTGTGTCGGTGATGTCCACCTCATTTCCTGCTCCTGCCAGAGGCTTGCCTCGGGCTGGGGACTGTTCCATATGCATTAAGGCAAGAGCGCTGAGTCCTCCAAAAAGTAAGTTTACTAGAGACCATTTATGTTTAAAGGGAGAAGAACAGTGACTCCTGCTTGCAGCTGCTTGTCAGGCAGCCCTCTGAACTTGTGTTAGATTTATTGCACTTATCTGCGAGCAAACCCTATGCACCAGTGACAGCAGCATTTATGTGCCATTTGCACAGCAGTGAAGTATGAGACAACATGACACTTAAATTAGCATTCTGCTCATTGATAGGTGAGGACAGATGCTGTAGTGTGTACTAAACCCTTCCTGCTTCTGCTGCGTTGTAGGATGCTGTGTAGTGTTGTGATACTGCTGAAGGACCTGTAAAGTCATACCAGATAAATTTGGTTACTAGCAGTGGCATAGCCCACCATTCCTTTGGGTGTGTGTCATGGTAGACATTATTTCCAGAGGGAGGCCAGCAGGCTTAGATCCAGTGGGTGCTGAGATGGACTTTGGGGATGAGTGTATGACACTGACTGATTTCGGGGAAAAGGTCCCCTGGGGATTGGATAAGTCGTCATGCAGTTAAGAGATCGCTGCTATCACCTGTGTGTTTCTGAATAATGGAGCAGAAGTGCTCTTGGTCATGGACAGGTTCTCGAGCACCTACTGCCAGTGTGTCGACATGGGTAAATTATTCCAGCGGGGCTGACATTGACTTATGACATTGTATTATGGTGAAAGTCTTCTTGCCTCAGTGTTCCCAGAGGTAGTTCATACCTCCCTTGCTTTTGCTCTTATTATGTCCTTTTTTGAAATTCATGCCCACTTGTGCAGTTGGGTTTAGACAGGGTAAGATGTCCTCAGATCATAGATTGTGAGGAAAAAATAAACACAAAGTTGCATGCACAGCTTCATTTTAATTTTAGGAAAAGAGTTTGGAAGATCTGAGAGTAAAATTTAGCGCAGAATGTTTAGATTAAAAAAATATATATTCTTTGCTTGACTTGCCTTTGAGCATTTTGTTAAAAGTACTAAAAGAACTCTTTTAATGAAGCATAAAAATTGATTGTTTCTTGCCAGGAGGGATCGTCTTCAATCTTCAGATACTAAAGACTTCATGAGAACCACAAGACGAATATCTTCTTGAATCATTTACATTTTTCCCCTTTTGCAGGCTTATGTAACCATGCAGAAAATCTAATAATAAGTGTGCTATTAGTATCCAGTGTGGCACCTTCTGGAAAGTGAGGTGTCGTTATTACAAATAATGGTGCAGGAACGTTGTAAATGCGGAGAGCTTCCGTATGTGGCTTATTTGAGTAATCTTTATCAAAAAAGATCTTGGGCTAATTGAATCAGTCTTTGCCTCTGATTTACTATTCTATTTTATTGTTCGAGGGAGGAAGAGCCTGGCTGCTTGCTTTTGTTTCTGTGAAGTCTGGCATGCTATTAATGGTGTTGGAAGGAATAGGCTAGTAGCAGTATTGAGAAACCAGGTGTCTTGCGGTCTTTTATTTTTACATCCATGCCCACCCCTTCTTTGTTCACCCACCCACAGGCTCTGGAGGTTTAAACCTGACCTACAAGCATCCCTTTCAGTTCTGATCTCAAGTCCCTCGAGCAGGGAGTGTCAGCCTTTACGAGCACTCTCAGAGGGAAGGCTACCAGGCTGATGTGCTTGTACAGCCTTACTGCTGGTGAGTTCAAACTCAGCTTGGCTTCGCAGTCCTCACTGATGGGACTGTAGGCTTAGCTTGAATATGGGCAGGCTACTCAGCAGCTGCAAGCAATCTGCAGGGTCTTTTCTTCTATAACAAGTGACTCTGTCTTTCCTGTTGCAAGCAACTCCAGGTAAGTATTTAGAGCATAAGTCCTTTCCTCTGTCATTGTTACCATGTGCCTTGAAGACATAATGAAAAACAATAGTAATGAAAAGCAGGATGCTACTTTTGTGTAAATGCCTCTCTAACCTGATCCTTGGAAGAAGGGAGAACGTAAAATGCTGTTGATGGCATATTCCTGCTCCTGGAGTGCCAGTGTGCTTTTCTTGCAAAAAATGATGTAGAATGTTGCCCTAGTCACCAGAAGAAGCTCCTGAAACCTCTAGGTATGTCAAATGTCAGTGCCCACGGATGCTTAAGTTCAGACCCTCTGTTGTTCACTCAGGGATGCAGTCCCTCGTGAATATCCATCCTAGGTTTGCTCAGCAGTGCTGCCTGGCACAGCTCCATGTCAACCGCCCCCTCCTGGCTGCAGCCTCCTCACGGAGAGACGCTGCCAAGGGGCATGGGCCGTGCCATTCCCCCTGCTTGAGTCTTGCCAGTGAATGAGGCAGTACCTTGGGAGCCCTGCTGTGGTCATCCTACAGCCTGTCTCACTCAGTCACAAGCATTTATTCTTAAGAAGCTGACAATCCCAGGTTAAACAACATGTTTAAATATTAGTGTGGTCCAAGGAACAAGGGATGTAACCACAACCTCACCAATATTGTCCCACAGCAGTTTGTAGTAACCAGTGCTTTGGACATGCAGGCTTTGCAAGGTGGTGATTGATAAGGGATGATTTGGGATAGGAGGTAACCCAATTGTTGCCATCAATGACTTTCATAAGCAATAAATCACTGAAAAAAAGGGGTAACCCCTCCCACCCCAAAGCACACAAGAAAAAGCCTGGTTGTTTGCTGTAATCTAGCATGCAACAACTAAGGTTTCCAAAAGCATTCAGTACCCTGCATCAGCATAAGAATTCCAGCTTGGGGTATTGAATGTATCTGTTATTGTAACAGCTGATAGAGTTCAGTTATATGTAAAAGATTGTGCACAGTGTAACTCTCCAGGGTTGTTTTACTGTTGTTTCCTCCAGTGTGTTTTCTTAGACAATTTAGTGCTTTGTGGTAGAGACCTAATCCTGCAAGTTACTGAGCACCATGAAATCCCATTAAAGCCAGTGCATTCAGCTCCTTGACGAATTGTAACTTTATTTGATGCAGGTTGTGGTGGTGCTTTGGCAATAGAAATAAAGCTATTTTTAAAGGTCGCTGTGTTGTAAGCTTTCATAAAGCTGTACTCACATAATGGATCTTTCTTAAATCAGTACTTCTCCCTGCTAATCCTGGAGACTTATTTCTTTCCCCTTTGGTGTGCTTGCTTTGATTTTTTCTTTTTCCTTAATAATGTATTTTCTTTCATGGCTTCTCCTAGTTCCTTAGCTTTGCAGCCCTTCTCCTACTTGGGTGGGTCTTTTTATGTCTTTGTTAGCTGGGAATTGTTTTCCAGCAATGGTAACTATAGGACTCCTGAGGTCTCTGCCACTTGGAATGCTCATTCAGAACCATATTGGATAATTTCCTGGCCCATTTCCCTTCTGTTTTACTTCTAAACAGGCGATAAGTTTGTTTACAGAAGCTGGGGCGGTTATTGCCAGCCTAAAGGAGGGCTGTATTCACAGGCCAGTAACACGGTGGGAGGGCTGAGCTGAGTGACTGTGAAGCTCTGTGCTCACACTAATGCACAGGGAAGCTATTAAAGTCTTCAGATCTAGAGCCCAGTCCAATCTTGAACCCTTCTTGGGAAAGCTTGGATTTCTCTGTTTAGGAGCCATTTAGCATAAGGCATTTGTACTAGTATAATATGTTTCGTTTCACTTTGTTTTTGTGAGAAGCGTAGCAACTTTACCTCCAAACTATCCTTCAGGAGTCATTTAGAGGCTTTTCCAAGCCACTTCTTTGAGAAGAAAGCTGATTGTGAAAGCTAGGCAATAGAAATTGTTCTGCTGAACTGGCAAAGCCATTCTCCAGCGTCCAGTCTTTGTAAAACTGTCTTTTTAGGGAAACCTCTAGGGACAGCAGTGTGGCCCTTTCCTGTGGTTGTGAGGTACAGGCCTTTATACTACAGATGCATGGCCATGCATGTGTTTGTGCCATGGAGAGCTTGGTGGTGGAGGTGAACAGTGGCACTCTGGCAAGGGAAGAGCCAGCCCCTCGAATGCTGGAGGGAAAACATTGCACTCCATGATATTTCTTCCTGTGCTTGGGTTTTTGTCCTTTTTGCTCCATGGTTAGGCTTTATTGGCAAGAGGAGCATGAGGTCAAGACTGTGCTGTTTATTTTGCTTCTCAGCTAACTGGAAAATTCAGCCTTGCCTCTCTGCAGCCTGCCAGAGACCAAACTTAATGGTCGGTGTTTTAATTTAAGTGACACCAGCCGTCACGCGAGCAGCGTAAAGGGTATGGTCGGTCAGCCCTTCCTTCCAGCGGTTTGCTGTACATCCAAGGCTATCGACCCCTTGCTCGCAGACAGCACATGGCTGGCCAGTGGCCAGAGTGGAGCTCTGTGCCAGGAGACCTCAGACTTAACTGTGCATCCACGCCCGTTGTGGGAGAGGAGCTGCTCTGCGGTGGTGTGGGGATTCTGTGTTGTGTTTTCTGAGGATATGAAGGCCCATCCATATGGCTCTGGCAAAGGCCGGTGGCACTGATTTAGGTTCAAGACTGCTTTTTCAGAGAACAGAAGTACAAGAACTTTGATTGTACATCAGAAACAGAGGCATCTCAGAAAGCTTTTGTCCTTTAACCTGGATGTGTTTCTGTGTTGAGAAGATGGCGTGAGACTTGCCGTGTGATGGTGCGATGAGCGGCATTGTGCGCTGGGAGCTCACGATCGCTGCTTGGAAGCTGTGGGGAGGAGCAGCAGGCTCCTTCCCTTCATGGGTTTCACAAATAAGAGCTTTTTTGGTACTTGGTGATCATCACATTCCCTCTCCCGTGACAGAGAAGGAGGCTGCTCCCCTTTCAGCCTCTCCCACTCGTAAGCTGTTTATTCACATTAAGTGGTGAGGAGGCTGGATCAGCCATACTTCTCTGGTGTCCTTAGTTAACACAAGGCTTTGACAATTGTATCTCTGATTATTCTCTCACCATTCCTACCTTTTAAAAATATTTTTCTTTAATTGCTGCTTTGTTGGCTGTGTAATACTGTACTGGGATCCAAAGGTGCATTTTAGATACGGGATTTGAGGCTGCAGGGGATTGAGCTGATCATCATGAGTCTGAGAATGGGACCTGTGATGCATGTTTTCTGAGGCCTCCATGGATAGTTGAATTAAATGAATGGTTTTGTGATAAACTTTTCTTTCAAACTAATCAATTGTGTGAAAGCAGGGAGTAAGCTGTAGCAAGTTGAATGGTGAGGGCTGGAAAGGCACAGCTGTTGCCTCTTTCCATTGCAATGCCATTAATGTGCAGTTAAAGACTGTATTCCAGTCCAGTGTTTCTAGATCCTTTGCTTTGTTTCATTGCCCTTGCTTAAAGGTGGCTCAGAAAAGAACCCAACAGGCAGAAGGCATCAGGAAGATGGAGCACAGAAGCGATGCTGTGCAGCTGTCCCAAGATGTTGTGGGGCTGCCATCAGCCTTCCCGAATTGCTTGCTCAGTGGAGGTGGTCCGTGAGGGAAAGAAGTTGCAGGAAAGGGGTGGAGAGTGACAAGGCTGCAGTATGAACTGCAGCTCCTGCCAAAAAGTGGTGTAACAGCTGTTGTGCCTGCAGAAGACCATTTCCTTTGAGTGTCTTTTCTTTCCTCTTCTGTAGAGGATGGGTCAATTGATAGGCATTGATGCAGACTGAAAATGGCCCATCAGACCTGTGCTTTCTCTGCAGATTACACTCTGGATCATCTTGTGGGAAGCAGGTACTGCCATGGTTGTGAATCAGCATATGCCGCTGGATGCCACACAGAGTCAAATGGTGACTCTGGGGCTTATAGACCACACTGCCTCTCTGCACCAGGCTGAGAAGGCAGGACAGGCAGGGCAGGCTGCCTGCTGGTAGAGGAGCAGGGAGCCCTGCTCCAACAACATCAAGTTCCTGCCTTGTTTGCTCTAATAGTTATTTTTCCAAAGATCTGTAAAAGTTCAGTTCCCTTTTAGTTCTGCTTGATCATTATCTGTGCTGTAGAAAATAAAAAATCGTTCTAGTGCCACCTCAGGTGAGGAGCAGCTTGAGCTGTGCCCTCCCAGGCCAACCTTGGCCTGTACAGGCACAGTGAGAGGGACAATGTTAGGCAGTTGCAGCTCCGTGCAACAGGATGGGCACATCTGTAGATCTGTAGTCTGATGGGCTTTGGGAGGTCAGTTTTGGATAGGAAACAGGTGAGAAGGAGGCAAATCAGGAAGAAGTCTGGTGCAGTAGAAGACAGAGGAGGTTTTCCCTAATCTCCTGCATAGACATCAGGTGCGGTGAGCTTTACATTACTCACTGACCATCATCAGCAGCATGAGCCCAAGACGAAGGGACCTGGCTAGGGGACAGAAATGGTGAAGTGGGATATATAGTATTGCCCTGAGAGTGTGAAGGTGGTCTCATCAGCCAAGGACCAGTTGACTGCACAGAGACCTAATTTCTCTGACTCCTTGCATCAGGGCCATAGTATTTGTACTGCCTCACTGGTGGGAGGTTATGGTCAAGGCTGATTCTTGCCTTGTTTTCCTGAAGCACTATGAAATATCCCTTTGCAAAGGGAGGGGGAACAATGAGCAGGGGTGTGGGAATGCTTTCTTCACCACTGCACTTTGCAGGAAAAAAATGTTATCCGTGTGTGAGGTCTGGACTCCCCAGCAGCTACAAAGGATGTCATGGGTGGTAACACTTCCTACATCTATTCTGCGTTGCTAATGGCCACAGTTCCATCATGCGCAGGCATGACCCCTCCAGGGCAGTAAAAAGCTAGTCTTCTGTCCCTTTAGCTGTCAGCAGTGGGGTTTTTTAATCTTTGGTTTGCTTTATCATTGTTTTCTCCATGAATGCAGAGAATGCAGGCTTTCTCCACTCTAGTCCCTGTACACTTGGTGTGTGGGGTGCATATGTATGTTGTCTGGTTATCTCTCTCTTGCATCAGTAATTTAGAGCAGGGACAGGTTTGTGGCACAGCTATGTGAATTCAAGGGGCAAAAAATAGTGCTACTTGCCTCATGTTTTCCATTTTCATTCTGCGCTGCTTGGCAAAGACTTTCATGTGACCAGAGTGGTGGAGTCTGATGAATGAAAACCTGTGTTGATGAGATCACAGAAAAGTTTGAATTGATACCTTTTTCACCTTCTAGAGATCTTCCAGGCATGAGGGAAAGGTTCCAGGAACATAGTTTCTTCTCTCTGTACATAAAACTGGGAAGCCCTGAGATAAATGAGCATAGAGCATTTTACTTCCATTGTCTCTCCCCTCTTCTCACTTAGTATGGGTTGGAAGCGGCAGCTGTGGTCAGGCTGAAAGATGAAAGGTTTTGTGCCTTGTGCATGAGCCTGATTTCTGTCCATGGGTTCATGATCTGTGCTCCTTTTACCTTGCTACAAAAATAGGCCTTATTTTTCCGCTGTGTGTGGATCCAGAGCTATCCAGAGGAAAAATACAGTTGTTGGGACGCGTCACCCCACAGCTGTTAGCTCTGCAAGATATGTCTTTGCTGCTCATCACTCGATGATGAGTAGAGGGAGTGTTTGACAGTACTTCTCTTCATCTCCCTTCCCAGGAAATCAATTTGACTTGCTCTTTTGAATTCTTATATCTGAAACAATAAACAGCTCCTGCCTTCTACTGAATAGTGAGGGGAGTGAGCATCTCATCCATGTGGCGATGCGGGAGGCGATCGACAGAGGGACGACTTCAGCCAGGCTGTCTGGAGGCAGCGCAATTAATTTATTTTCTTCCCTGATCTGTGAACCCTCTTGGTCACCAGAACACTGAGACGTTCAGCTGTACAGTGTGCTGGGTGTGCCCTTGAACACTCCCCATGACTGCCTGACTCCCAGGGCTTCACTCCTCACTTATCCCAAGTGCCTGTGGTCCTGCACCTCGGCTGTCCACAGAAACAGTTCTGTAGCTTCAAAAGGTGATGGCTGCAAACCTGGGATCTCCATAATTTATGCTCCCCACGCAAACAAACATGCATATGCCATTCACACTCCCGGTGTATTAATAGTGACAGAGCAACATGTGTTTTCCACAAGAGCAGGGCACCTGTTGAGGTTGTTCAGGGTCATGGAGAGCTGCAGTGATGCTTTACTGCGTTCTGCAGGCTCCAGCATTTGTTGAGGAGAGAGGGAATGGTTTTTATTAGGCCAAAAGGGGCTACCAAAAGGGGAATTATCCAGACATCCAGACATGGCAAGTCCTCTCACTGGATTCATGTGTGCAGCCCAAGGAGGGCAGCTCAAGGAGCTGAGGTTGTTACCTGTTTTAGTCTAAATCTGGCATTTGTGATAAGGTAGATGAAAAGTCTCCTAGCAACTGAGGTTGGCATTTGTCCTGTGGTGTGTACAGCAGTCCCCTGCGAGGTGCTGTGCTGATAAATGTATTTTGTCCCACAGGTGCCTGATCTGCAAGTCTGAGGGCACTGTTGCAGTCACTCTCATTTTATAGGCTAGAAATTGATTTTAATTAAAGGTCCTCTGATACTGTTTATAAATGATCAGATCCTCAGTCACTGGACAGGTAGCTCAAGGGCACAAAAGCTGCCCTTGTCTGCATCATGTGAAACGACATGAACCAAACTTTGCCTGATATTAAGAGGCACTGAAGGTAACCTGTAGTACATCTAAGCAGTTTACATGGCCTCCTTCAGTGGCATTTGGGCCTCATAGTATCCTTTGGGTCTCAGATGCTCTTAGATGAGGGTTTCACATACGTGATCCTTCATGGATTCCCTTTTTGCAGAGCAGTCTAGAGCACCTAGAGAAACAGCTGTGGGCTGACCTTGCAGAAAAGAAGAGAAGCTATGTCCCATTTGTTTAACCTGGGCACCGTAGCAGTAGTTGCAAACTGGGAAGCCGTTTCTTTCTGAAACACGGCAACTGGGAAGGAGCCTCATACATGCCTCCTGGATGTGATTCACGACCTAAGGGGACCTGAACATTTGTAAGGGGCTAGATAGAAAAGGGAGAGCAGGATATGCAGCCATCTTCTTCCCACAAGACAGCAATATTTGGAGCTCTGTCTATTTAGGATAGTGGGCCAGGTAAGATGTAAAGAAACGGAGAGAAAGGTGCTTGGTACACTCCACCTGCTAATGCATAGAGTTTTGGAGAATTTTACCCAGGAATTTTTGATGATCCTATCGGCATTGCCATCAATGACACCCTGGTCCTTGCAGACATGCACAAAGGGAAAGGCATGGCCAGTGGAGGGCAGGCAACAGGCTGAGGGAGTGGAAATTTTCCCCAGGATCTCTAAATTTCCTGAGAGACTCAAGCTTTCACTTATAATTAGGGGCTTCTGCTGAAGGGCTGAGAACTCTCAGGTCCCTAAGTAGGCTCTCTTAGCCTTTTTATTTGGTTGGTTTTGTTTGGGTTTGTTTGTTTGTTTGTTTTTCCTTGATTTTATTTTCCTGGGAGGGACAAGATTTGACCTACAGAAATTCCATTGTTTTAAGGTAATAGTCCGGGCCTTGCAGAAAATTTTGATGATAGTGTTTAGCAGTTTATAAATGCAGATCATCTTTTAGTTATCCACAGACTGAATTATACAAATGAAAACTTTACTGCTAAATAAAAGGGAAACTAACCATGTAAACCCAAGAGAAAGAATTAAGAAACCAGATTAAGAGAATTACATTCTTTGTCATTTCCATTCTTAACTCGTGTGCCCATTAGAATGGGCACGGAATACATCCTTTGTATCCCAAAACGTTCAGCCCGGAGTAACTTTGAAAGGATAGCTGTGGGCACAAATATATGCCCTGTATTCCTCATTGTATTTTCCATTGTGGCAAACCCTGCTGGTGTTTTCTATTCCCGAGTTTTATCAATCTGAGCAGGTCTGTTCCTGAGGCTCCGCTGAAAGTCAAAAGGGTGAAAGAACGTTATGTCTACGGAAGTGTCAGAAGAGTTTCCAACGTGCTGTGGATCATTAATTTGGCTTCAAAGACATGTTTTATGCTTTGCGATTTTACAAAGTAGCTACATGGAGGATTTTTTGCTGTGGGCAAGGCATGTGCCCCACAAGGTAGCCTTGTAAAGCATTTTGTCCGCTAACAGGATGGCAGACAAATAGTTTCTTGCCTTTATCCTCCTCTTTTATCTCTGCTCTCCCCAAGAATCCCTCTTAATTCTTTGGCTGCTCTTTGGGGTGACATAAGGACAGTGAACCTGAAGTGGGAGATGAGAGAAAAGCAGTGTTAAAACAAACCAAAGCTGGAATGATTTGCCAGGACTGGGGAGATAACCCATGCGACGGGTAATTTCACAAACATCAGGGGACAAGGTTCAGGAGTAAAATCTGTTGTTAATGAATCTGAAAGACAGCATTGCCCTGAGTCGATGGGAAACTGCTAGAGTTTTCTACTGAGTGAGTTTTCAGTGACATCATCACCAGTATTATTATGAGAAAACAGAATAGCAGAAATTATTTTTCAGTTTTAGGGGTTTAAAATACCTGGTTTTCCTGTGAAAGGCAATTGAATAATGACACAGAATGATGTGCAAGGGAACACTTCCTTTAAAAGATTATTTTTGATGATGGATGAAAATTAACTCTTTCTGTTACTTTGCACGAAGGTGTGTTTTTGGGGTTTTTTTGTGGTTTGGTGGTCGTTCCTTTTTTTTCTTTTTTCCTGGATGGGTCATGCCAGTGCACTGAAAAGCTTGCAAGAACATTAAACAGAATAGTTATGAGGGTATTGACTGAAATTCACTGCTGGTAACTGAAACAGTAGCAGCTTCCAGCTGTCCACACCCCAACTCATTCCTATCCCCTCAGCCTGTTTTGCTGGTGTTTCAAAGAGGGTATATGACTTTTCACAACACAACAGTTTTCAGTGTGACCTTTTAATGCAGCCTGCTGCCAGTGCCAGTTGGCAGCATCCCCTGAAGAACTCAAAGTATTTGTTCCCATCTGTGAAGTGAAAGTCATAGAGTTCTTACTCTGCTGGGGCACAATGAGGTTAAGTCATTAAAATTTGAAATACATTTCTTGTGATTCAAAGATAGGTATATATGTTGTTGCCCTGTGAGCAAATGGAGAGTTGGAAAAAGGACTTGAGAGTTCATGGTCTAACCACTGAGTCATTCCTTCCCGGGAGAAATGATTTCCAGTGCAGGGATTAAATTAAAGAAAAACGGACACATGCGTGACAAGATAAATATCAATAGCAAATACCAGAATATAAAGCAAAACCTATCCCCTAGAGATGCCAAGGTTCTGTAAACATTTTCGTTTAGTTCTGCCCTTTCTCTGGAAAGGTTGGTTTTCTCTGAAAACCCAGTCTGCAGTACTTCATCGTATGAAGTAGTTATGGAAAAGGAGTATTTGTTGCATATGCTTGTTCATTTAAAACAAACAAACAAACAAACAAACAGACAAACAAACAAAATGTACTCTTTCCAGCAAGTTTACAACATGCACCAGTCACAACCTCTCTTGCTTCCCAGGAAATGGGTCTGTCACTTTGTTGCTGTAGTAATGCACAGTGTACCTAACTTGGGCTCCCGCGTGGATAAAGTTGCTTGTTTGCACGGAGATCAGTTAACAAGTTCATTGCAGTGAACCCAATCGCTGCAAAGCGCTGAATTCACTCTCTCTGTCCGTTTAAATGCTACTTTTGCCTCCTCTCTCCCTCAGATAGCTGTGGCTTGGCACAGCGGCAACTAGGTCTGGAGTCTCAGTGGCCCAGTTCATCAGAGAATGTAAGCCTGCCTTGCCAACAAAGTTACTTAATGTTCTCAGTGACTGGACTTTAAGCAGTGGCTTCCCATGTCTTCATGTTAATAGGCACTTGAGTGGAATTGTAGGTCCATATCTAGAGAAACAGTGGCTTTGATTGCTACTCAAATGGGCTAAAATCACTCGGTCAGCTATTTTGTGCACAGAGATACCCAGTGACTGGATCTGTATTAAAAACATTGTGTTTTGGCACTGGCAAAGGTATCTACTAAGAAAAAAAAAAATCATTGCTAGATAAGGAAACTATGTAAAAATTAAAGTTGAGTGTTTATACTTCTAAGGGCTGCTATTTACTTTTATAGATTTGTTTATACGAGTTTTGAGGACAACTGCATTTTTATCATATGAATCTACCCAGCTCCCGACAAACTCCCCTGGAAAAATTCCTAAGAGTTTTGCTTAGGGCTGTTAAAAAAAGAAATAATAATTTTTTAAAAAGACAGGGTGGAGCAGTTTTAAAGGTGGTATGGCTGTGCAAGGTTTTGTTTACTTTTCCACCAAAGATTAAGTAGTGGTAAATTATGCCATATATAGGGAACAGACATAACCAGTGCTATGAAACAGGGATATATCCATGTTTTGAACAGGTTTAAAGATGCACAGAAGTTACTGTCCGCTGCATGTGCTATTAACACACAGACTTTCTTCCTCGTACAGTTGTTTCCCACATGTAAGTTTAAGTTACTCTCTATAAGAAACCATATTCCATGCAGTTTTCTTTTGGACAGTGGATTTCCATCTGTTACATTATTCCTAGGACCAACATAAATGGCATCTCGATCATAAGATACACAGATGTAGTTTATATGTAAAAGTGTTACACTCTCCCGGAAGACCATGTTTGTGGCCTGGCAGCTGGTAATGTCTTGATGCTGTGAAAGAAAAACTTTTTCTGGGGGTAAAACCTCCCAGGGTATCATCAGATGACTTCCATTTGCATAGCAATATTGGTGGCAGTAGCCAGATGGCATGTCTCAAAATCCTGAACCTGACAAAAATCACAGAGGTTTTACCTTTCCTTTCTCTGCGGGCAGGATTTCATATGTGTTTCCAAATCCCACAAAGCTGTGCAGCCCTGGGGAGGATAGGAGCTTGGTTATGGAAGGTGACTGACTGCAACTTCTGGTCTCCCAGTGTGTCTGCTCTTAACTGCAAAACAGGGATAACTGGAAAAAGGGTTTGAACTTGGGTCTCCATCCCACCATTCACAAGTGTTACGCATTTATTAGCATAAGGCAAATGATTCCACAGAATGTAAAAAACAGGTTGTAAGCAGGACAGATGTAAGACAGATGTAAAAAAAAGGTTGTAAGCAGGAATGAGTGCCTTCCCCTCAGCAAGAGTTGTGTGTACATTACACACCACAACCCCACTGTATTCGTGCTCAGATCTTAAGTGGTGCTGGAGCAGCTGCCACTCATGTGAGCAATGCAGCTCAGCAGTCAGGAGCAGAAAGTGCAGAGGTCAGATGAAGTCTGTTTTTTTGTTGCTTTACACTGTTTATGGGTGCCTAGTTGCATTATTACTATTACTTTCATAGGTTTTGCCTTTCTGTGAGGTACTGAGTGTTGCCCACTGCCAGCAGCCGGGGAAGCCAATGTGGTATTGTTGTGTGAGCACTTCATGAAGTGACCAAGAAATGGGTTCACTTTGTTTTGCTAGAGGTGATGTGCAGAATGACTGCCAGATCACTCCACCAAATGCTTGCAGTCTGAATGGATAGAACAAGAAAAGAAAGCCAAAACTGGTGCAACATAAGGCTGCAGGGAAAATGTGCTAGGTTCATAAACTTGTGGCCCCGTGACTCCTTCAGTCTTCAAGAAAAGCTCTTTATAGAATTGGTAAAAAAGCTGTTTGTCTCAGTAGTTCTTCATTTGAAATCAGTAAATGGAAATAGGTACATGAGAGGTACTAAGGATTTCTTCTTCATTGCATGCATTCATATACCTTCATTCATTTCTTACTGCATCTCTTCGTTGTTTAAAATTTAGGCAAAATATTCATGCTACTAGCTCATCTGTGCAGCAGATATTTAGTCATGTTTCTGCCATTCCTGAAGAACTGAAATCACCTCTGCAAAGATGCTTTGGTTGGTCAATGGTATGTAACTACAGTAACTACAGTAGTGAGATCATGATGGTCTGAAAAGAAATACCCTTGGGAATCCAAATACATTGTCTAAATAAAATGTAGGTAGAATTGGCAGGAAAAGATGAAATTGGTTTAATCTGATTGTATTGTTTCTAAGCTGATGCTATCCTAACTCATGGGGGAGAGGGAAGCATAAATGTGAAGGCATTGTGCACAGCCAGCTGTGGTGACAGGATTTCATTAAAGCATGGAGGCCCATGGCAAGGCCAGTGTGAGTTCTTGTTTTTCCTAGATCAGACTTTGATCTTGGCTGGCCTGGAAGAACCCTGGAAGAAGATAGTGAGACTTCTGCAACTCCCACACAGTCAGGCTTAGTGAAGACCTAGAGAGCTTTTAACACAACAAAATAAATGACCTTTATCTTAAGAGGCTGTTTTGAAAGTCTTATGGTGGATGTGTTTAGCCCATTAGAATGGCCAGATGCCTGGGAGTATGGCTTCTTTTCTTGCATTAATTAGCTGAGAAAGCCTGTTTGTAGAAGGTAACTATAATTTTTAATCATAGTGGTTTACCCTTCCAGTTCCCAGTGGCACACATCCAGGGTCTGATAGCTGGGAAACACAGTTGTAGCCAAGGACTCCTCTTCAGCACATTGGAAAGGCTGGCTCTTTGCTCTGCTCTCTGTTTCTCCAAACTGGTTACATGAGTGATCAGTGTGTGCTTAACACAGTGACGCAAGTGAGGAGAGGACTTGGGGAAGGTGGTGTTGGAAGGATGCTGAGTATTGGCATTGCTTGGAGATACAAGATTGTTCCCACATAGGGTGATGAGCTAGGTTAACATTCCGGTGCTGTGCTTAGGTCTCTCAAGCTTCAGGCCCTGGGCAGGAAGGCCAGCTCCAGCTGGAGGTCATTGTACTTGGCTGCAGTTAAATCTTTGTGATGTTAAAAGCAGTCCTGGAAAGCACTGGAGTAACATCTGGTCAACAGGGTAAGATGCAAATTGCAAAGACTGGTTGGACTGGCCTGGACATCCTCTAGCTTCCTGACGCAGGAGTGCGTCAGAGCGTGAGGTCCCTGAATGCTTATCAGCATCCACCACTTGCTCATGAAAGAAGGAAGCAAGAAGTGATTCAGTTTGCATCCGGGCCCTGCAAGTGGCCTGTGCTGCTGCTTGATCTGCCCTCCTCCCGGTTCCTGCTTCCCCCGCTCTGCCTACAATTGTCATCCTCCTCTGCTGGGGAGACACTGAGTCTTTTTGTTGTGCAAGGCGCATCTTGTTCCGTTCAGCCTGGGAAGTGGGGCACGTTTAATGAAAACCAACCTGCACACCCAACCCCCAGCAGCCTTTGCCTGCCTGCCTGCCAGGCACAAGGAGAGTCACTGCTGGGGTGTGGACAGAGCCACAAAACCCCCCAGCAGGTGACAAAGTCATGCTCACCTCTGGAGGCCAGCGGGCAGCCCGGGATCGGGGGGATGCTGGGGAAGGGAGCGCTCCAGTTTCACCGTGTGGATGGTGGGGCTGTGAGCAAGGACCGTCGGCTCCATCTCGCCAGCTGGCTCACTCAGCAGTTTTTGCAGGAAGTGTGAAGAGAACACATTTTATGGGAGATATTTATCATTACCCTGTATGGCTTAAATATAGTCTGTGTAGCAGGTTAGAGCTTGTTAGGCTTTTATCTTCTCAAGTTGGAGGGTGATGAATTAATCTATGAGTGTTGCAGCCTCGAGTGAATTATAGAAAGTCATCCCCAATGAGTAAAGATAAATGACATTTGGAAATTAACCCATTAGATAGTCTCTTCCAATAAAGTGCTTACTGAAATATTAAATTGTAAGTGAAGATGCTTCACATCTCATTTGAAAGTCAGAAAGGCACTTATTTGTAATTCCACTACTGGTTTTCCTTTTTTTTTCCCTCTCGGAGGTTTCATTTCTCCTGAAAGGTTTGGGGCTGACAGCCCCAGAGGACAAAGTCTCCATTAATTCACAGAGCCGGCACAGCAGCTACAATGCAAGCTGCTCTGCCCTGTTAATGTGCTGCAGCCTCTACCACGAAAGGGGCAGTCCCGAGGGATAGGGTGTTGGTTTACACTTTGCAGCATGCAGACTTCAAAAAAAGAAGAGTTGTTCAGCTCTTTATTGACCTGCACCTGCATTAGTTTAACTGGGTTTGACTGTTTGTTTAGCTGGATTTAAGGTGACCTGCTGGGCAACACAAACCCACTATACACTTTTCAGCCAGTGTAGGTTCTCTAGATTCAGCCTGACTCAGGATGCACCTTGAAGCTGAGCCTTGGTCAGGTGTTTTTAAAATGAGCAGTAATAATACTGCGATGCATGTTCAGTGCGTCGGTGTTACTGAAGGCTTGGCAGACCTTGTGGTCCCTGGGTTTGCTGCCCCTCACCAAAGTGATGGGGTTGCACAGGGGTAGAAACACCCCTGTTGCTGCAAAGCAAGTTGTTCTAGTTTTAAAGCGATATAAAATGCATGCAAGTTTCATACAGTCACTGTTGGTGAGATTTGCTTTGGCGTAAATATTCCTGTATAAGTATCCTCGTTCCAGGATAGGATCTATTTGCATGCTAACAAAAAGCCAGAGACAAAATGTTTTCAAGGATTTCCATCTCCAGCACGGCCCATTGCTGTGGTGACGCGTTTTATTCTATGAATGTGGAACTGGACCAAGCCTAAGAACACCAGCTCACTTCAGAGAGGCACCCAGCAGGAATGACTTTCACTTCCAACCTGAGCTGGCTCCAAACCAAGGACCCAGAGGGCAGAACCTCTCCTTCCCTTTATCAGTTGGCATTAGAGCCAATTTCCCATTTTCTTTTTAGTGCTAGCAGCCTGATGATAACAGAAAATTATTAAAGCCATATACTATCAAATATGATGGTAATTAGATAATCTCCTATAACTGATTTTTGAAGACTGTTGATCTTCACTGGCTTTTTCTCTCTGATGGCACAGGACAGACTTTGTCTTATATGTTTTGCAAGCACTGCCACTGCATGAATATAGCCTATGCTTATGGAGGGAGTTTGTTTCTGCTCATTTAATTGTGATTTGGCTTCTTAATAAATTCCTGGTATAAGGAAGGACTGATCTTGTTCCCATAGCCATAAACAAATTCTAGCAGTAAAGAAGCAAAACTTTAGGTAGTAAGTATCAAAAAGTGTTCTGTTAGTTTTATTATCTGACCAGCATGATCCTGATTGTGTTACCTCCTCTGCCTCTAGTGTCTTCAGGCCACATTCTGCAGGTAGGAAATGAAGAAAACAGAGAGGTTGTCTTGCATCAGCTCTTCCCTTTAAAGATTATAATATGTGCGATTAAATCCAAACCAAATGGCAATTCACATACATATTTAACATTGTTTAATGCCTGTTTGAGATCAGTAGTTTGAGTTTTTACAGAAATTTTGTACTGACCTGCCTGTCAAGTGTGGATTCTCTGCAGTGAATGTGAACAGAATAAACCCCTCTGGCAAGGGTATGAGAAAGCCCCCTCAGGAAGGTCTCTTCACCACTGGTTTATGTTGTTAAAATGGGAGTGATGCAAAAAACCTCATCCTTAAGAACACATTGAAGTATGAATTAATGCCCGTATGAGCCTGCCAACCCTCTCAATGTTTTTTCTGTAGGCTTAAAGTTGGGGGATGGGAAAAGACAGGACAGAGTGAAAAATTTTTGTAGAGCGAGTGAAACAATAAACACTTCATAGCGATTGTATACATGCTGTACTAGTGCAATTCTTCTGTTCTGGGCATCAGTGAGAGGGGATGTAATTCACAGTACTTTTTTTG
The DNA here is from genome assembly GCA_013400235.1 of Oriolus oriolus. Lineage (NCBI taxonomy): Eukaryota > Metazoa > Chordata > Aves > Passeriformes > Corvidae > Oriolus > Oriolus oriolus. The sequence continues at coordinate 187,249 of VXBT01000742.1, forward strand.
GCTTTTAGTAATTTTTTCCTAGAGTCAGAAGTGAGTGAGTGCGCAGTCTCAGTTCTGACTCAGTCTCATGCCGTTAGTGATAGTGGCATTTTAACTGATATTGAAGCAAGGACAGAAACTAACATTGAAAGGAAGCGAGAATGACAGAAATGCTAAGATGAGGAGAATAAAGAAAAATGCTAAAACCATAGTTCAGAAAAGAACAGGGTGTGGGGGGAAATAATTTTACACCAGAGCTGTAGAAAGAGTACTTGACCACAGACTGAAAATTGGTAAGGCTGCTATTTCTTGTCAGACCAGCTTGATTTTCAGTCTAAGCTGCTGAGCGACAATTTTCCTCTAGTCTGATCCTGTGTCTTTTAATTAACCGGGGTTGTCATCCACATCTTTGAGATTCTGATGGGAGCGGCAGCTCATCTCTGTTGATTTGCTCAACACTCTGCATGCAGAAAGCAGCAGCTGCTGCTGGTGATCCCAGGGCTGATTTGTCTGCATGTTCCACTGGAAATATTTGCCTAAATGAAGTAAGCTGTGTGAGGAGGCACCTAGTCTAATTGGAGCATTAGGTCTGTGCAGTAGGTGGTATGCAGGTGTTCTTTTGCTGGTTTTCTGTCAGCTGGTAATTTATCTGTGACACGTATGGGATTTTGATGGATGTAGGTAGTGCAACTGCATGGAAGAGCCATTATGTGCTGGTACAGTGTGGCTGTGCTGTGGATTGCAGTGTTGTCAGAGTGCTTTGCTCCCCCTGGGCTCTCACACTTTGAGTAGCAGCTGCCATGGACCTCTGCAGGGGTCCTGGGCAAGACCATGACCTGAGTGGTACAGATAACTCAGTTGCGTTACCCCCACCTTTGCAGCTCCTCACTGGAGTGGTTTCAGCTGTGCTGAGTGGCAATACAAAGCATAGCTGTCAAAGTCACCTGCTAAAATCTAATTTTTGAGAGTCTTCCAACACTTTCAGTGGATAGGTGTAACAAGCATGTTCCCATCCTTGCCAGCAGCCCACTAGTAACTGGCATTGCACAAGGTTTCACTGATAGAGCTGTAGCAATGCAGCCCATGGGAGATTATTATCCCCCACTATTATAAGATTATTATTTAGAGATTATCATAAACTCATTCTATGGTGCCCCTTGTGTTAGTCATGCAGGCAGCTTTCCACAGCAGCTGAGGCAACAGATGTGTAAAAGACATCTCCTTTCTCCTTCCTTCCCCACTGAATGGAATGGACTGGCTTCGGAGGTGCTACAGCTCCTTCAACTCCAATTTACCAGACAGGCCAGTACTTTACTTCCCTCTCTTTCTTCTTTTCCCTCTCATTAATCCAGTGTGGTAGCTGTCAGCTCAACCTGGCTGTACATCAGAGAGAATACTGTGCTGTTTTGGCAGCAATTTGAACCGAAAGGAAAGATTTTGCAGGCAGAATTGGACCTTTGGGAGGTGAGCTGAATGATGCTGTCACAGAAGAAGAAAGATGCTTTTTCCATTGTAGCTCATGGATTTTGCCAGGCAAGAGCAACAGTGTGCATTTTCATGTATATGGGTAATCAACCTGGCAGTGTTTCAAAATGCTTGGGTAGGTCTTGCCCCAGCTAGGAGAGATTTAAATATAATTAGAAATCAGAGATAAGAGGAAATGATATTTCTGCCCATGAGAATTTCCAAGATCTCAGAAAAACATTTCTTGCTCTAATGGGAGGAAAACTTAAAAAGCTGAGATACAGTGAAAATCAGGTAATATGTGAAAATGTTTTACAAAACAGTACAGCAAAGCCTATAGCCCTGTATTCCAGCTAGAGGGTGGTTTCATTTTAAACCAAATTTCTCTTGTAGTTACACCATTTTTTCATTACACTTTTGTTAAATGTTTAGTTTTGGGACCAGCAAATAGGTTTTAATTTTTTAAATATTACCTGGAAAATATTTACAAAGAAGTTCCAGCAGTTTTTCCGAGCTGTAAATGTATTTGAACATTTTTGCCTCCAACAGATTCATGTTTGAAAACAAACATTTCCTAATGTAATTTTTCCTTGAAAAAATCCTGCCATTTCTATGGAACACCATTAGTTCTTGCTTAATTGTAGCCAAAGGGCAACAGTGACCTGTGTACCTTATTTCAGTTTTAGTTTCACTAACCTTACAGCAGAGTGTTGTCAAGGCTTTTTCTCCTTAGCAGCTGAATAAATTCTGACCAATTATGTTGTTGTTTTTGTCATCCTGGTTGTACGATCTCATGATTATTCCATATTTTTATAATGTGCCCTTTGTACCAAAGTGATTATATATCACCCATTGCAGTAGTTATTTCATGTTTCTAAGAAAATATGACATTCATCCATAAGCACAAGAGCAAAAGGCAGAAGAAACAGCATTTTATTTCGTATTTACCATAAGGAGTCTGCAAGTCACTAACCACATATGAAAAAGAAACCAAATGAGATTAACAGATGTAAAATCATTATACATTCAGAAGAAACAGAGTAGGCAGAGAGAGAAAGTGGTAAGCAGATCAGGAGCTGGAGAATCACTTGGTCCAGAACTAAATGGGCGTAAATAAAACCAGGAAAAAAGGCATTTTCCTTTTTGCTGTAGGAATGGTGATGGTGGGTAATGCTGTTGTGGCTGCAGGGGAAGCTGTGGAGCAGTGGGATGCATCACATCTATATGCAGCTATTGCTTCTGAAGTTCCCAAGTCAGACACAGGGTGCCTCCGTGATCAGACCTGTGTGACTGTCGGTGTTCCCCGTTTGTCCTGGTTGGAGTGGGCGTCTTGGTGAGATGAAGCAGTGTTTTGCAAGGGACTCCCCCAGGAGCTGTCTTCTCCCAAGAAAGTTTCCCCATTGAGTTCTGCTTTGCAGTAGGAGGATCTGAGCCTATTTTAACTATTTTCTTCTCTGGGAGAACAGCACTTAAATGCTGGCTTGAAGAAGAATGCACAAAGGTTTTGAGCACTGAGATCCTGGGCTGAATCTCTTTCCTTCCCCTAATTTAGTCAGAGTGCTTCTGAGAGGTTCTTAACTGATGTGGAAACTGAAATCTGGTCATTAGCGAGGTATCCTCAGTTAGAGAAGAAGTTTTCATACTAGGTCTTTCCTTAGCCCCAGCCAGGGGGTAGCACTTCAGAGCCCTGTGGATAAGTACCCATTGAAGCTCCTTGGCAAACCTTGGTGGGACGTGTGTGTCGCTACAAAAGGGCTAACACAGGTTTGCTGGGCCCTGTGCAAAAGGCTGTAGTTGGTAGGAGAGCTCTGTCAGTAGAGGATGCACAGTCCTGAGCTGGATTTGCTGGCATGGATCCAAGGAGTGCCAATAAAATCTGGAACTGCACCGTCATTTATTTGTGTATGAGAGGAGCTGTGCAGCAAGTTGTACCAGCCATGTATAATGTGATATAATGAATTTTAAAGGTCAGTATTGCAGCCCACTAGTGTTCAAACTAAAACTTCGGAAAGGTGAATTTCTGTGCTTAGAAAGTTGTCGAGTCTCCCTTTGTAGCTGAGTTGCAAGACAATGGACTTTAAATGAACCAGTAACTTTGACTGCCTTTGCCCCACTTTCTAGTTCAGACCACTGGATACAGCTAAAGTCACCAGCTTTGATGAAGAAGGGAATCAGCATTTCTCTTTCAGGCTTTGTTTGTATAAACAGGCAGCTGCTTGAGTATGCTGAAGTGTAAGGAATGTGAGCAGAGAAAGAGCAAAAGTGAGTGGAAATCTCTAAAAAATACCACTAATACATTGGACTGCAGTTCAGCACTTTGTTAAGGGCATCATTTGTATTTATACTGTCAACACAGGGTGGATGAATGGAGCTACAATAAATGATACATACAATTTGAATTTTTCAGTGTGCTTGAGACATGATTCTGTTTCTCCAGCAAAAATGATGATGTTTTTCTGCCGTTTCAGGGATTAGGTAAATCCCCATGAGTGATGACAACAGACAGAATCAGGGCTTGCAGAAGTACAGAATGGAAAATATACTTGACACTTGTGAGAAGTGAACTTTGAGCTGGTAGTGCGGTTAGACACACAAGCCTCATTTCACAGTGCTGAAATATTGCCTTCTCATTCTCCTATCTTGAATCATGAAACCCCACATTCTGCTAATGATTCTTTCAGAGGGAGAAGTGAAATTATTCATATAAAGAACCAGAATTGCTCAAACCACATCCCTTTTATTTATCTAGACCAAACTACAACTTCTGCCAAAGTTTGGATCATTTGGGATAAAATTCTCAGTGTTCCTAGGCTGGTTTTCTTCTCCTGCTCCTTTATGTTCCTGACCTCCTTCTGATAGCCTGCTTTAAAACTGTGTAGCTACTTCTGGTGTCAGAAATCACATCTTGCTGGGTGCTCCCATGTACGGAGCATGATGCATGGAGGAGAGGCTCAGGAAGAGGAATTTCAGGTGATTTGTTGCCCTGATGACAGGAAAGGAGCCTGTTGCAGTGAAGAAGGCTTGAGCAGCTGTTCAAGCAGGACAGGGGAAGTTAGGCCTGAGCAGAGGAGGAAGGGTTTGCACTGTCTTGAATGTGTCTTGAATATGTCAGGGCTGCAAGAGAAGGGAGGTGAAGTGAAGAGAAGGAGCCTCCAAGCTTTGGACCCAATTTGGAGAAGAGTGAGAGATGGGGCAAAGGTAATGAAAGAGGCACAGTGCTTAAGAGCTTAGATAATTGAAAGGCCCTTAGCTCGAGACTGAACTTCCAGTGAAGGAGGCTGACTTCAGTGTAGAGTACTTTGAGGCTGCTTGGCTGATGTCCTACACACTTTGGAGTGCAGAAGGCCGAGGACTAAGAAACAGGTTGCCTTCAGACACCTTTGCATCTCTTTCTCTTTTTAAATTCTATTAATGCAGTAAAAGCACCCTGAGTAGTTTTTCTCTTGTAGCCAGCAAATCCATCATGCTGTTGCGTAGCAAAGGAGTGATGTTGAGCCGTACCTCCCTGTTCACTCGCTGATGAGCTGCAATGTGTAAATTTCACTTGTAGCCCTTAGACATGTCAACAGCTGGATCCTCAGAAGCTGTGTGTTTGCTTGTCTGCTAGTTACGTGGGTGCTCTTCAGTACCACCCACCTACAAAGAACTTCAGGAAGGGATCCTGGAGTTAACCATGGGCTTCTGTGGTATGGTCAGAAGAGGAGTCATGATCAGAGTAACAGGTGTTGGTTTGGGGTCTTTTAAATGCTTTTGCTAAGTGCATCTGAACTGCAGACCTTTATCTAAGTGTCAGCCTTACATTAATAACCCTTTTTGAAAGTCTTTGTCTCATTTGCCATTTGTATTGTGGTTTGAGGTGGTGGCTATAGAAGATTTCAGTTTGGTTTTTTTTTTATCTGAAGAGAAACAGTGACTTGTAGGCTATCTAGAGAAGAGGCATTTGAAGTTCATACAGAAAATATTTGTGCTCTCCATGATAACAGAGCATGGAGGGTTATAAGATCTGATTTGCATCAGTGGGGGAAGGTGGGGAGTGTAGATTCTCTTGAGCCATGTCATCCAGGTCTGTGGCTGAAGATTTGCACCAGGATATATAGTTTTCATTATATAACCATGAACACTATTTTGAAAAAGTCTAAAGTGCTTTATATTTCCATGTTACTTTTATGGACTTGCTCAGAGTAATCTGCCATCTGGTATTTTTTTCACGGAGGGCAGAATGAGGTAAAGAGGGGGGAGAGATGCTGACTGCTTCCATGCTGTTGCTCAGCTTGCGCTGTGGGAAATGTAACACCTTTCCCCTTTGCTTAATGCCCAGCCTGGCTCGTTGCATGAAGCTCTTCACAGTAAAGTCAGAGCTGACTCTCAAGGCCTGCTTTTTGGAATAGTTAAGAAGCAGCTTCCTTGTAGTGTGCTGGGAAAAAAAATGCAGTGAAAGTCATTCTGATGACAGCTAGAGGGAAGTAATAACATTCTTTGCAGACTTACATGCAAGGACTAAGAAAAATAAGTGCAAGAACTGTACAAGGGAGGGGACTGTATTCAATGCTTGAGTGCTACATGCCTGTAGGAAGTCTTACGTTTATAAATATGGGGGTCAAACAGAGATTTCCATTAGCAATTGCTTTTAACATTAGCTGCATGGTGCGTCCCTTTTTTTTTTTTTTTTTTTTTAAAACCCTATTTCTGTTCTGCTTTGGTCCCTTCTGTCTGGACTAAGCTGTGCAACGTATATGGTAAGTGCAGAAGAAAGGTGGGGAGCAGCCTTGCAGCAAAATGAGTTGAGCTGATCCTGCCACAATTCTCCTTTTTTCCCCCCTAAATAATCAAATTAATTAATTAGTCATTGCTCTGGGGAAGCTCTCTACTCAGCTTCCTGCTGGCTGCACTGACTTACAGGGCTGCTCTCGGTTCTGCGGTCTCCAGTGCCAGCGTCTGACCTCAGCACAGCTCCCAAGCCCTTCGTGCTTTTGGGGAGGCTGTGGCAAAGATGCATTTGGGCTGCGTGCAAAGCTAAAGCCCTGTTCAGAGCTCGAGGAATGTTAGATTACCCTTTTTCTTCCAGCCCTGGTGGCTGATGTGAGCATGCTCCGTGCATGCATGGCACTGGCTATTTGCCAGGTTTAGAGTAATTTTTTTTTTTTTTTTTTGAATGAGTGAGTGAATGAATGAATGAATACCTGATTAAGTTAATGAAGCTGAGCCAATGGTGGGAGGGAGTGACTTGGCTGCTGCCTGCTCTAAGAGATCTGGCAGCACATTAGACTTGCATAACGCTTTATAGCTCCATGCTGCGCTCCATATGAGCCACAGGAGAGGGCTGCAATAATTACTCGGCTCTCCGATTGAAACCAGCTGCAGGTAGCTAGTCATCCTTTTGTCCATTTCACTGGTGTCGGGAGTCACTTGTCTTGCGCCGTGGATTTCCAGGGGCAGATGGGTAAGGTGCTTTCACAGAAGTGATCGCAGCGGTGAGAAAGCATGTTCGTGGCTCAGTGGCTTTTACAAAAGGTCCATTCAGGTTTCCAAGCTGTGATTCACTGGACCCGCAGGTTCAATGCAGAAATTTTTTTAGTTCCTGAGTTCAAAACTTCTATATAAATAACCTTGATGGGAGCTGTGTGATTTTTTGTTTTCTTGTTCTTTCTTCACTTGGCTGGGAAAAATAGAGCAAAAGGTTTTCTTGTATCTGTTTTTTTGTAAGAAAAGTAATTTTTAAATCCTCAGAGTTCTTTTTGATTGTTGTTTAAAGCAAGTTCTTTCTGGCAGCCCTAGATGGTACATACCTTTGTTTCTCACATACTTAAATTAAGAGTACTGGCACTGCCTGTTAGCACACCGCCTTCATTTGTCAACGTTCCCTGATTGAGAGCAACGATGATGATTTGCATTCTTAGTTGGAACGGGTGGGTTTTTTAATTGCAACTGGAGCTTGTGACTGTGGAACCTGCTATGTTTGTATAATCCTGCATTATTTCATTTTCTTTCGATTGTTTTCTGTGTTGCCTAATCAGAACAGTTGGGACAATCTCACCCTTGCCATGCTGGCCTCAGCCAAGTGACACTGGTGATGTATTTGGGCTCTGTGCCCATTTTATCTGCTTGTCATGTTCCCCATTAAGCAGGAGGGAGGCTCCCTACAACACTGAGTCAGGAAGAGTAACTAGTCACTTGGTTTTGTGGGCTGCAGGGCCCACGGAGGCGTTTCAGAGAGAGAGGAGGTGCAGAAGAGTTGATCTGACTTTTTGCTTGCCTGTGTGTATTCCCACATGCACTGACCCCTATGACATTGCCTGTGCTGAGATGGTCAGCTTGAAGGTCTGTGCAGGATGAGTGGGCAGTACTGCAGGCCACACTCAAATGTTGCTGACCTGAAGGAAGAAGAAAAAAATTAAAGAATTTGAGAAAAAATAGGTGCCTGAGGGGGATGTTTAACTCGCTCTTTGTCTGCAGCACTGGGGGTACGTGCTGTGTGCCTCAAGACCAGAGTGAGCTTTTCTATTTTGTCAGTAGTGATGGTCAGTCATCCTGATTTGGGAGGGCACCAAGTGTGTGCTGAGGCAGTGAGCGAGGGCTGGTGCAAAATGGCTTCAAGTTAAAGCTTTGCTGAATGAAGTCTGGGAGAAGGCAAGGTGCTGGAATCCATTTCAAGGGGAATTTAACATCAGTTCATGTTTCACACTTTACAGATGGACTAATTATAGTCTAATTTGCTAGCACGTGAAATCTACCATGAGTAGAGTAGCAGTCTGCAGGGAGGACTTCCAAGGAAAGGCACTGAGCATGCAGATGACCTTTCCAAATCTGCCCCTAAAGCCATGCTCTCACACCGTCCCCTTATCAGCCAGGCTTAAAGGCACAGTCCTCCCCGTGAGCGCCTTTGCTTATCTGTAAAATGGCTTCTCCGAGTTGGCTGCTGCTTGCTGGTGTTTCTGGCTGGATCTTCAAAGGGGTGAAACGCCCCCGGTCTCTGTAATTTTTTGTGGGGGTCTTATTCAAGTCTCCTGGCAGCGAAGCCAGGCGTGTCTCTTAATTTGTTTTGCAGAAGATGGAGAGAATGTTAGCGAGCATTTTCAGACACATGGAAGGAGACCTGTGTGACATATCTGCAGTACAAATGTGTTCATACAGGCATGACAGTTTCTGTCACAAGTTAAAATGAGTGGCGAGTGGGTGTCGCTACGTTTATAGTCACTCGTGAAATTTTCAATGGAAAATTGTGTAGGCAGTTCCCATTGTAGCCACATTGTAGGCACATTTTAGATAAATGAAAAACATCAACAAAGTAATTTCTGTATTAGCCTTGTTTATAAATGAACTCTATTCACTCATTTAAACTGCAGAAGCGCCTCTAGGGGATGGGTGGGAGAGTAAAGGGTGTCACAGAGCACTGTCAGATGTCCTGCTCTGGCAGCAGTGGCTGCAGAGCAGGAGATAAAAAGTTGGATGCTGCTCTGGCCACTTGTGGAGTTGCATAGGTGGGATTCCCCTTTCCATCCCGGTGTCGGTGGGGTTGAAGGAACACTTTAATATACGCGTGTTTGCTCCACAGCTTCCGCGCTGCCACTGCAGACTCTGCGTATGTGTGAAGTGGAATGCTGACTTCCCGAGCATCTTGGGTTGGTGTTCCTCATGTCCTGGGCTCAGTCGACTCCAAGGCCTGGGGAACAAGGCTTTGGAGGGGTTTGGCAGGCCTCTGTCAGGCTGCAAAGGCTTCCTTGCGGCATGGTGGTAAATCATCAAGCTGCTGGAATGAGCTCCAGCATCGCAGCTGGATGAGCCCTTCATGTGGGACTATGCAGCTTGCAGTCAGCCTGAGCTGAGACCCTAGGCCTGAGCAGCCCCAGAACTTTCCTTTGTGGCTGCAGATGGAGCTGCTTCTCATAGGGTCAGCTGAGGTGCACTTTCTGCTGTGCAGCTGGGAGAGAAAGCCGCGCATCAAGCTGTACACCCTCAAATGGCTTTGCCCCAGGGCTCAGACCCTTGCTTAGTAGTTACATCCTTTCCCTTCCTTCATAGAGGCAGAAGGCTCTGGAGTCCAGCGTTTCACCCTCAAAAAAACCTCACTGTAATCAGTACTGTCAGCTCATGCATTTTTATCGGTGGGTATCTGATGCTATTTCACAAAACTCCAGTTCCTGGTGTCAAATGACGAGATGGGAAATTCCACTTTTAGCTAAACTAGTAAGTTTCTGATCTTGTGGGCTGCAGGGAAGAGCTAGAGACCTTGAGCCTGAAAGGCCTCATGCAGCAGAAGGGCAAGTTAAAAGAAGTAATAATAATAACAATAACAATAACCACCTTTATAATTTCAATAAATCTTCTATTTGTGAGCCACTATTGTGTGTTTCAGAGGCAAGAAGCGAGGCCTGGCTTCCTGATATCTGAGTGCCGAGGTTTTGGCACTGCAGGGTGGGGGATTTCTGTGCTAGGGAGCAAGGGTGCTGCCCATGGGGTAGACTGGGAGGGTGGCAGGATAGCCAACACACCCACACCAATGGCAGCCCTGCTGGGGGATCAGCTTGCAGCTCTCGGAAGAAATGCTTCCTTGCTTCCAGCCTCTTGTACTGTGTGGTCTGGTACCACCTCTCTGCAAAGCATGCTGGAAGAGGAGGGATCACCTTTGCCAAAAGCTTTTTTCTGTATAAACAAAGGATGTAGGCAGCTGTGAATCTGTTTAAATCACCCGTAGTACTCACAGTCCTGCAAGGCTTATGTGTAGCTGCACCGCTGTGTGTGTGCACAGAAACGACAGAAAGGTCTGCTGCACACCCAGAGCATGGAGTGACTTTTACACATGCTGAAAATGAGGGCATCTCTCATGTTGCAGAACAAAGTGATGGCACCCAGATGATCTGATGGCAGAAACCTGCAAACTTCTGGAAGTTAATTCCAACTCTCCAGTCAGCAGTTAGCTTAACTAAAACCAAAGATAATTTTAGCACCATGTGCCTGTGCAGTTCACCTGCGCCTACCAGGCAAAATAACTATGTTATATTATGTTATGTTATATTATAGTTAAGTGTTATAACTATCTAACCGTGGTAAAACAGGAGGCATGTGCCCTGTTTAGGACATGCACGTCTCTCCTTATCCTCAGAATTCAGGGTAAGCAGCAGAAACAGACAGTTAACCACTGGAGTAGCTTTCTAAGAATCAGTTTGTATCATCTGTGTTCATGAATGGCTGTCCTGGGACTCCATCATCTGTCCATCATTTTGAGTATATGTCTTACACTGTTTTTTCCTCCTAAACCTTCTTTTCTCAACTGCGGTACCTACATACTTCCATGAAATTCATGGGAATGTTGAGCCTTTGGGCATGTCACCTCTGGTGATGTGCTTGCTGAGGTTTGTGCCTATCTCTTGCTTTTTGTCTTGTGTGGAGTCTGTCTGATCTGACTGGGGAGAGGAAGGACGTGCAGAACGGCTGCGCACTGTGCCGAAACCTGTAGCAATTTGCTGTGGCAGATTCCCAGAAGTATAATGAGAACTAACACTGCAGTGGACAATCTGTCTTGTGGATACAGTGTTGATCAGGAATCCTTTTATTTTGGGAGGAGAATTTCAAATTTTATTAGAGGTTTTCATGTGTCTTATTAATGTATCTCTGCAGTTGGCCCTCCCGGGAATTCTGCCAGAGAGCTGTGAAATTGGTCGGGTTGGACAATAAACTCCTATAGCTATTGTTGGCGTGCGCTGAGCTGCACATGGCAAGGCTAATGGAATCTGTAGCAGTTACAACCATGAATATGTAGCTGGCAGTGGGCAGGCTGTAGAGAGAGGGGAGGAAGCTGGCGTACAGACTGAGAGCCAGAATGCAGCTGCGGAGCCCTCTGCAGTGTATCTGTCTTTTCGTCTCTCTGAATCTGATCCTGCAAGATGCCAGCCTCCTTGGAGGGGAGGGGAGAGGTGGGACGAAGTGCCTCCCTTCTCACTCATTTCCAGCGCTGCCGAAATTACTCTCTCGTGATAGGATGGGCGGGTGATTTGAGGCGGGAGCATCAGACTGCGCTGCTGCATCTGCCCGGTAACACCCCAGACATAAAGAGCCGCCTATCAGGCTCGACTCTGCGCATGTTGCATTAATATCTGCATGCCAGGCAGGGCAACCGTGTCTGATGGAGGAGAGACCCGGTTTTTTTAGTGCACGGATAAATGTGAGAGTTTGCTGGTCGTACCTGGAGCTGGAAAGTGAAAGTTGAAAAGTCATAGTACTCTGTGTGTTTACTATTATTTGGGATTAAAGGAGCCTTTTGACAATAAGTGACTGGTTTAATTGACTATCTCTGAAATTGGAAGCTGACGACTGCCCCCCCTTGGGTGTTTGCATCTTGCACCAGTCCTTCCTCCCGGTGGCACATGACGGTGTGAGCTTGTTGGCAACTGCAGAAAGGTCAGGGGCCAGAGGAAGATGAGGGACCAGATTTTTGAAGGAGGTTTAGAGACCCAAAAAAGGATGTTAGCTGTACCAAGGGACAGAGAAAGTGCCTGATTTCTCAAGGCAGTGAAAGTCCCACTGTTTGCATAGCCAGGTGCTGCTGTGGTTTGTGGTTCTGGCCCCAACTTCTCTGCACCCCAGGACTCAGTCCTGGGTGGTGGGACACAGCACGTCACTGTGTGTTTGGACACTTGCATTGCTGGTTTTACCTTTGCTGCAGTGAACTCCAGATAAAAAAAGGAGGTCAGCATCTAAAGCTAAAACCCAATATCCTCTCCTGAGTTTTAAATTTATTAGATGAGATAAATAGAAAAATGCTGTTTTGGGAAACATAGTGAGATTTAAAGTGCCTTACAAAGAGACGCTGGAGTTTTGCATGAAAATGCACATCCTGAGCTCCAGTGAGCAACCCCTCTGGGACCAGAGCAAGCCCAGATGGTGACTCCTCCAAGTGATTATTTTTCTGCCTTAAGCCTTTCCAGGAATTTGAGTGTGGGCAGACTGCCAGCGGACACTGGCTGTCCAGACAGTTTAGCAATGTTCCATGTGTACTCACTGCCAGAGATACCAAAGTCCAGCTGCTCTCCCTGATCTCTTTGTCCCTTTTACCTTCCCAGCCATAATTACACATGCCTGCACGCACGCACGCACTTGTGTCACACACAGGAGCAAAAAATCACCTGGTGTTTCCTGCTCGTTTGCATATCTTACAAATTGTGATTGACAGCTCTAAAGTTAAAGAGAAAGCAAGGCTCCAGAGTCGGGAAAAAAAAAGAGCATACAAATAACAAACCCTGTGGCACACCACAGAAGGCAGACGTTCATCTTTCTAGGACAGCCAGCAAAAAACTGTTTAACCAGGTCTTGTACCTCTTGCCTCTGAGACGCTCTTGTTTGGGTTGTCTCTCTTTCATTGCTTCCCAAGCAAAATCAGTCCTGTCTTATCTTTACTGTTGCTGGAACTTGAATTATGCTGAAAAGTTGCCGTTTTACTTTTAGGTCTTGAAATAGAAGTAGGCTGTTTTGTGCTGCACATTTGCATTTTTTGCAAATCCAGTCCTATGTTTGTTAAGAGTTCAAAGTCTCACTGTGAAATGCTTGTGCTTGGAAAAGTGGGGCAGTATTCACTGCTCTATGGCTGTCTCATCCCTTGTCTCCATTAAATGTATTCATTCCTCCTGTGTTCTCCAGGAGATTTTGGGCAGCCCTTTAGTTACCGGTAAAGATGAAGTCAGCCATCTGAAGGATTTACACCAAAAAAAACCAAAATGCAAGACCCAAAAGAGTTAGTATTTGGTATTTTTGAAAGATGTTAGCTTTGACATTGGAGGCCACCCAAACCTCAGTGGTTTGATGCTATTTAGCAGAACAAAATCTTTGCTTCAGCTCCTGCATAATCAAACTTCACATTTCATTGAGCTTCATATATGGTACTACTTTTGATGCAGAGAAGCTGAACCCAGAAGCCTTGAAGTTTTGGAACTGCTGCTTTTGGGGAGCCTGGTTTACACATCACAGCCTGTCCCTATTCGGTCCCATGTATGAGCTCTGTGCTCTGTTGCAGGCAGAGAAGCCAGCCCTCTGCTCCCAGCTTTTCCCTGTGGGAGCGTATTTAAATTCTGGATTTGCAGTTCATGTTCCAGGAGAGATTGGAGGATGGTCCAAGTCCAGCACAAGCTCCCTGTGGCAAGGGGAGCAGGATGAGCACCCCATGTTGAGGACATCCCCCCTGGGCAGCCGCCTCAGCCAGGATCTGCTGACTTACCTACCCAAGCTGACTGCCCAGGGCAGAAGGCTACAGAGAGCTAAAGTTAACCAAGGATGACTGCGCAAATGTGAGCTCGGCGGTTTTATTTTTAGTCGAACTTAAAAAGAAAAATCTGTAAGTCATGTGTAATATAATAATTTTAGCTGTTGCCAAGACACGCTGAGCAACTGTTAGGAGGAGGGGAAGGCCCATGCTGATCTAGCAGGGACCCTGTCTCCTGGCTGCCCTCGTCACTGCGGTCGTGGTGCTGAGGTGATGACACTGACAGACCAGGGCAGGTCGGGTTAGTGCCTGGGCTGCTGCGCCATAGGTGTCACCAGCCCTTGCACATCTGAAGCAGCCCTGAGTTCTTTCCTCCTCCCTGTCTCCTCAGAGCCAGGGAATCTACCCTGAAACAGTGCTCTACCCCCCTCCCCCAGCTCTAGCTATTGGTGTTTCATTACTGTTTATCAATATTTAAAGCATGGAATAATTAACTTAAGACTGATTGTATTGAACCATTAGAAGGTTTGGACTTTCCCTGCAGGCTTACAGCAGCTTGGAGGACCATAAACGTAAAGAGTGCTCTTAAAGATAGGTTTAATCTGAGTCTAGTGTGTCTTCAAAGTACTTCATACACATATAAACATGAGGCTTATTGTTCATTAGAAGTGAGGCAGCAGGGAGAGAAATCCCCCAAAGGAATATTACTTTCCATAAGATAAGTATCATTACTGCTGCTCAGCATTCCCTTTAAAGTGGGCTATATCCTATTTCCATCTTCTTTCACATCCACTCTTAATTCTTTCTCTCTCTATTCTTCTTACATGTAATGCATGCTTTTTTTGTTGAGCTGCTGCTCATGCGAGGTGCCTGGTTTCTCATCACCCATTCTTGCACAACTTTCAAAACAGCCAGAAATGCAGATGACAGGTGGTGGCTGGACAGGGGCTGAGGAAAAGTTTTACTATCCATGAAGTTTGGTTATGCAAGGCTAGGTAGGTTTCAGGAAGTTAGCAAATGTGTTTTAGTTACAGTATTTTCCTTAGCAGGTAATAGAAGAGTAGGAAGACTTTGTTGCCTTTGGGTGAATCAAGTGATGCGGAGAAAGCAATTGTTTTGCTCCAGTAGCAAAATCTGCGAGTTTTTACAGTGGTGGGGGCTCATGATTTGGATCAGGAAACTCAAACATGCTTTTCCAAGCAGTTCTGGGCAGGTGTCCCCAAGGCTGGGTTTGCTCAGTGTTTGGACTTGTGGCCACGGCCGTGAGTGTGTGGTAGCCACAGCCTGTGTGGTGTGGCAGTGGCTAAGAAACAGGGGGCTTGGATCCTGCCGGAGATGGATATGGTGCCAGCACCTGGCTCTGGCCTACCTGCATATGGCAGGGAGCATCCCCCAGCAGAGAGTCCTGCCTAGACACCTGAATGTGAGGTGTCAGTAGCAGAGGGAGTTCAAAGCACTGGGTCAAAAAAACCCCACCAGACATCAAAAACCTGGCTCAGTTCCATCCCTGGCTCTGGGCTGCTGCTGTAAATAGATCACGCGGCAGAGGTTCATTGCCAGACTGGGAGATGAAGGGCACGTGTGCCTGTAATGAGCTGTGGAGTGGAGTGGGGACAGGAGGCAGCTGCTGCCTCCACAGCCCTGCGTGGTGTCACGTGAAGTCACCTTGTGGGCGTCTTTGGAGTTCAGGGGTTCAGGAGTTACCCACCACCTTCCCTCTGCACCACTCACAGCAACTTGTTGCTAATGTAAATATTTTTGTGTGCCTGTTCCTCAAGGCTTCCTGCTGTGCTCCCATGTTTTTTGG
Source organism: Oriolus oriolus (assembly GCA_013400235.1). NCBI lineage: Eukaryota > Metazoa > Chordata > Aves > Passeriformes > Corvidae > Oriolus > Oriolus oriolus. The sequence continues at coordinate 202,689 of VXBT01000742.1, forward strand.
GATGTGGTAGGGTGAAGGTAATGTCGTTGTTGCAGAGGAAGAAGAGGCTGGAAGAGCAAACTGAGTGCCATAGACACGTGGAGGGTTTTCATAAAGGAAGGAGAATGGGCCTTGGGAAATAAATGACTGCTGCTAAATGTGGCAGGTTATGGCCAGATTGTTTCTGATATGCCTAAATTTTAAAATGTTTCCCTGATGCATTAGGAGACATGCCCAGGACTTTTTTTGCTGTTTACAGCATAGCTGTCAACTGCTCCTTGACATGAGAGGGGCAATACCCGACCATTTAAATTTTTTTTCCAGAGGTCTTTTTCTCATTTGCTGATTCGGGGTGTCTGCTTATTTGTTTTCCTTTCTCATTGCTGATGATATGACTCCCGTCTCCTTTGCCCACCCTTTCATTGCAGAATCCAGAGGAGCTGTCGGAGGATCGTGCTCACAGGGAGATGATTCCTCATGAAGTCACTGGATCCCCTGCAGAAATCAAATGTGACTTTCCATTTATCAGACTGAAATCAGAGCCAGCCAGACAGTGAAGCAAGCACAGTGGAGGGGGGACGGCGAAAGATGAAATCCAACCAAGAGCGGAGCAATGAATGCCTGCCACCTAAGAAGCGAGAAATCCCTGCCACCAGCCTGCCTTCAGAGGTGAAGCCGGTCCTGCCAAACGAAAACCACCGTGCAGATAACCTGGCATGGCTCCCCAGCACACCCAGTGGCCAGGGCAGCCTGGGGGGCCGGCACCGGCCCGGGGCCACCTCCTCGGTGGAGGCAGGCTTGCAGCAGGGTTTGCACAAGTCACTGTCTGCAGGGCTGGACTATTCCCCGCCGAGTGCACCCAGGTCCGTTCCAGCTTCTACCACTCTTCCCACGGTGTACTCGCCCGCCCTCTCCCAGTCAGGGACCCCCGTTTCCCCTGTGCAGTACACTCACCTGCAGCACACCTTCCAGTTCGTCGGGCCCCAGTACAGTGGATCGTACACCGGATTCATCCCCTCACAGCTGATTTCCCCAACAGCCAATTCTGCGACCGGCGCCGTGGCGGCGGCCACAGCCGTTGCGAGCACTCCATCCCAGCGCTCCCAGCTGGAGGCTTATTCCACTTTGCTGGCCAGCATGAGCGGCTTAAGCCAGCAGGGGCACAAAGTTGAGCCACACCTGGTCAGGACGCCTGGACTGATTGCTGCTGGGTCTCCTCCACCCACCCAGCAGAACCAGTACGTCCACATTTCCAGCTCTTCCCAGAGCACTGTCAGAAATGTCTCTCCTCCAACCATCCCGGTCCCCCTGCACCCGCATCAGACAGTGATCCCGCACACCCTCACCCTCGGCCCTTCCTCCCAAGTGGTGGTGCAGTACACTGACTCGGGGGGCCACTTTGTCACCAGGGATCCCCCCAAGAAACCCGAGAGCAGCCGGCTGCAGGCGATGCAGGCTAAGGAGGTACTGAATGGCGAGATAGAGAAGAGCCGGAGGTACGGCATTTCGACTTCTGCCGACATGGGTCTAGTCAAAGCAGGCAATAAACCAGCCCCCCATCATTATGAGACCAGGCACGTGGTGGTCCACTCGAGCCCCGCCGAATACGGCGTGCGAGATTCCTCAGGTGTCCGAGCCTCCGTCATGGTGGTCCCCAACAGCAGCACGCCCACGGCAGACATGGAGGTGCAGCAGGCCACCAACCGTGAGACCTCTCCTTCAGCCCTCAATGACAAGGGAAGTTTGCACTTAGGAAAGCCAACCCACCGGTCCTATGCCTTGTCTCCGCAGCAGGCTCTGGGCCATGAGGGGGTGAAGGCGGTGGCCACGCTGTCCCCTCACACCGTCATTCAGACCACCCACAGCGCCTCCGAGCAGCTCCCTGTGGGGCTGCCGGCGACGGCTTTCTACACTGGGACCCAGCCGCCGGTGATCGGCTACCTGAGCGGCCAGCAGCAAGCCATCGGGTACCCCAGCAGCCTGCCGCAGCACCTGGTGATCCCGGGCACCCAGTCCCTGCTGATACCGGTCGGCAGTGCAGACGTCGAGCCGTCGGGAGTCACGCCTGCGATCGTCACGTCGTCTCCTCAGTTTGCAGCAGTGCCTCACACGTTCGTCACCACCGCCGTCCCCAAGAGCGAGAACTTCAGCGCGGAGCCCCTCACCACGCAGCCTGCCTACCAGGCCACCATGGTGCAGGCGCAGATCCACCTGCCTGTGGTGCAGTCCATTGCGTCCCCTGCCGCCGCGCCCCCCACGCTGCCCCCTTACTTCATGAAGGGGTCGATCATCCAGCTGGCCAACGGGGAGCTGAAGAAAGTAGAGGACTTGAAAACAGAAGACTTCATACAGAGCGCAGAAATTAGCAACGACCTGAAAATAGACTCCAGCACTGTGGAGAGGATTGAAGACAGCCATAGCCCAGGCATCGCCGTCATACAGTTTGCGGTGGGGGAGCATCGAGCACAGGTAATGGCAACGCATGGTGGGCTGGGGGGGTTGGACTGGGGTGCATGCTCTGGCCCCCAGGCCACAGCACAGCTCACTTGCTTTGGATCCACTTGGGGTTGGTTCTTCATCCATCTTTGATTCAAACTGTAGACCAAAAATCATCGCCCTCACTGTGCTGGGGGAGCCATCGGGTCACACTGGTGATAGACTCTTGTATATAAAATGTGTCTCTTTCATAGCTGGAGAACTCACAGGAAGACTTATGTGATTTTCATGGGTTTTGATTAAAATACAAGATGATGTAAGGAATATGAAAGGTTACATTTTTCAGTTTGATAGGTGATTTTTACCATTCACACTAGAAAGGTCATGCTAGAATCAGATCAAAGCCTACCCTAAAGAGATAGGTAGGTCACAAGGCAGTGAATTTCCATGGCTTGAAAACTTGGAGCTGCTTGAGAATGGTTCTCATGCACCTAAGTTACTGAAATGCAGTACAGAATGTTATTGAGGTTTCACTTGGAGGTGGTTTTAACACTGCACGGCTCACGTAAACTCTGTGGTCAAGTGAAATTTGGAAGGAAAAGCCATCTAGGTGTCTGGGCAGGCTGTGCTTCTGACCTTTGTTTCTCTGTTTGCAAAGCAGGAAGAAAACCTGTAACTTTCCAGAGGTGTTTTTAGGTTGAGAATGAGTGCATATTGATTTTAAAGCATTATCCTGTTGCTGTCCGTTTTCTGAGCAATTTAGATTCTGTCGGTTGATGCTGGAAGGTTCAGATGTACTCTGTAGCATTTGGCTTCCTGGAGTTACTCAGTTTAGATAATCCTGTTGCAAATCTTTTTGGTTTGGTGTGAGTGCTGTGAACTCCAGCATCTGCACCACTGATGCTGCAGCTTCAGCACTGGAGAAGCAGAATGAGAAAGAGAGAGGATGAGAGGAACTGGACACAGACACAGGTAGCAACACGCTACAGGCTGATGGTTTGGAGTAGAAAAGCAAACAGTGATGGTACCGAGGAGCAGATCACACAGAAAATTTCTTATAGTCTCAGCAGCCTGTACTTCTCCAAGTGCACATACGTGGTAAACCACTATGTGTGGCATGTCCTTCTTAAGTCAAACATGCAGATTCCCTGTGGGGGTTTGTTCATGTATGTGCCTGCATCTGCACAGCTGATTGAAGTTGGGCCTCTGGTACTTTCAGTATAGAGACACGATATTTTCCCTGCTGCTTGATTGTATTTTGGTGCATCTCAGGCATCATGGTTAGAAGAACTGTCCTTGAATCAGGACCAGTTACTATAACTTGCTGTGGTGCCTTGAATAATGAATTTCAAAAGTAGCAATCTCCATTCTGCAGTTTTCGTCTTGCTCACATTTCTGTGCTGGCAGCCAGGCCACCTGTCTCTGCAGGACAGAAGAGGTGCAAACGAGCAAGTTGCGTTTGTGTCGTGTCTCAGTCACAGCCCTGTCAAGGCAGGCAGTGGGCTGCGGTCCTGGGAAGAGCTGCGCCTTTGCAGGGGGTGGAGTGCCATCCTCTGGTAGAAAGGAAGAGAGTCCGAGGCTGTACAAACCCAGGGCCTGGCACACGGGTCTCACCCGGCTAAGTGTCACCTTACAGAGAAGCCTGTCGGGAGCGGGCTGACATCATCGCAGCCAAAATACTCCCCAGCTGTGCTTCCCACCGGGGATGCTTCCAGAATGGAGGACGAGTCACGTAGAGATATGATTAGAAACGGGGGTTTAATTTAGGTTTCCTGCAGATTCCAGGTCTTGGGTCTCTTCCCAGATCAGCTGTGTCCCTGCATAGCAGGGACGATTGCCGGTTTTCCTTCGCCTTGAAGCGGGGTGAGAGAGAGACAGAGAGGGAATGCGTTTCTACATGCTTGAAGTCTCTGTGACCTCACCCTCAGCCCACCATGGCTCTCTGGAAGTATTCAGCCTTATTTGCAGGTGTGCAGCAGTCATTACTCCGTAGAAAATTGCCTGTGTGAAGAGGCTTCGTTTTCTCATTGAAAGAGCAGTACTTGGTTGCGCTGCTCTGAGCACTGGCACTGTGGTGCTGCTGTGCTGAAATAGAGCTCTTGACTCCAGAGTTCAGGGGCATAGAGCTGTGTGTGTAGTGCAGCTCCACAAAATATTTCATTACAATTGAGTTTCAGTTGCTTACATGCTTCTGCAAAGAGGGAGCTTTTCGAGTGGCATTACCAAGGGAGTGTAAGTTGTAAAGAGTAAGTGCCATACAAAAATAGTGTTGTTATCATTAGCTTTGGCTCACTTACTTACTTCTCCCAGGGATCTCTGGGAAGTCATTATAATATTGATGAATCTGTATTTTCAGGCTCTGTGCAAACATTAGCTAATTTTCTCAGCAATTGAGGGACAGAGGTAGGAGGTTATTTTCAGCTGAGCATATACCGCTGTAATGTAAACAGGGAGGCACCTGGCAGCTACTGTTGTATTGTGTCACTGCAAACCCACAGCTGGCCCTCCCCAGCACAGCAATTAGGCAGAAAGGGGTCATCTTCCCTCCTTTTCCGGTCCTCTAGTCACCTGGAAAATCCATCTCTCTTCCAGGTATGGAAACCTAGAGGAAAATCAACACACCTAAAGGCCTTAATAACTGAAATAACTGAAGTGTCTTTACCCCTGGAGGGATGCTAGGTTTCCATTTCACAGCATCCCTTTTCTGGATTAAGAAGTCAAGTATCAACTGGGAAAGAACCCACAGTCCAGCTGCTACTCCTCTGCATTCAAGGTGCCTAGAAGACCTGTGGATCTACATCTCTTTGCAATTCCACATATTATTCTTAATAAGACTTTCATCATTATTACCTGTCCGTCCTTTTGCTGCCAGAAGAATGCAGAATCCAGTAATGCAACTCCCGTGATGTTTGGGTCAAAACACACAGGCAATGCAAAATAAGTTCCCTGATATGCTACGTTTCAGTTCATAATAATTTCTAAAGTATAGATTAAATGGAAAAGATGAGTGTACAGTTCTTAATTTCCCTTTTTTTTAAAAAAACCAAACCAACCAAAACCAAACTGGAATCATAACCTCTTAGAGATGGAAAAGTCCCGTTAGTGCATCCAGTTAGTAGCCCTAAATATGTTTTTAGACCATCACCTAGTTTAGTTTTTCCCTTTACAGCTTTCCATGCATGCAAAAACTGGTTACTTTTTCTTTGAGCTCACCTTTTCATTATCTTTGGCACCGTAACAGACACAGAAAGAGATGTTGACTCAGTTCACTGCTGCAGATGGAGATCTCTCCCAGCCTTCCCCTCATGTGATCTCTGTGTCCCCTGGTCACAGGACAGTAAGTCCTTTTGTCTCCAAGTGATGGGTGGCTGTGGTCTGTCCTCACATTACTGAGTTCTGGGAGTGCAGCAGATGACACATCTCATGTGATAAAGTCGGCAGCCTGTGGTCTGCTGGACAAGAGGTGGCTTCTCTTGAGCAATTACGGGGTTGCGTGACTGCAGAGAGCAGCAGCCCCTGATGTTGTAGCCCTGCCTGCCTTTGCTATAGTAACAGTGGACTGAATTGGGGTAGATGGAGCCCTGGGGGGTGCCCAGTCAGACCATGTTGTGGAGACTGGTTCCTATGGCACGAGGTGCTGCCTGGAGCCCCAGAAATCTCTTAAAGGAAATTCACTCTTGTGAAGGCATCGGAGTGCAGGGGGAACATCAGCAGTCCCAAGTTTCTGAATAGAGGGGGTTGTACGGGAGCATGGCACTGCAGAGGCTTCTCTCTGTGAGGAGAGCTTCTATTTTGTGAATCCACCCAGCTGTTTTTTGGGCCTGAGGAGTCTTTCAGCACCCACAGCAAGGCCTTCAGTGGAGAGCTGTGCTGCTTAATTGCACATTGTTTCCAGAACTGCTTCCTTCTCTTTGTTTCCAGAACTGCCACTCCTAGTTTCATCACATTTTAATAGTATTATGGAGAAAAACACTTAATTGGAAAATGTATGTTTACATTTATTAAAATATGGTTCACATGAACCACTTTCATTAGGCACCTTTTGCTTTAATGCTTGTTATTTTGGTTGCAGCAGTGAGTCCCAAGACTAAAGTTGTTGTGTTTCTAAATGATGCAAGGGATGTTTCCTGGGCATTAGATGTGCCAGCCTGTACTATCTGTATTCCAGCTACAGCTGCGGTTTTTTAAGCTGTCTTAAGCCTGTCTTGCCCACTGAGTTTGGCTGAGAAATAAAATTACAAAGGGTTATAGAAAGTTGCAGATTTCAGTGGCTGCACTGAAGAGTTTTGGGTGTTTTCACTAGTCAGTGTTAACAAACAGAAATATAAATGTAGCCTGCAGTGGAGCCTCAGTATGCTTCGAGGGGAACCAACATGTTTGTTTCTTGCTTTATCCTCTTAGTAGTGGGTAGACAAGTTCCAAATTTTCTTCTCTCATACAATAATCATGGCAGGATACTGGGGAGGGGGAGTGGGGGAAGCTTTTAGAATAAGGTTTTTTGTGTTTTAATTCAGTGGTCGGAAAAAAATTTTGGGGGGGTGTTTTTACTGAACTTTCACACTTCAAAGTTCTTAAACTGCTATTGCTTTTAGAGGATGGTTGCTTCAGATCCCCCCTTAGCTGAATCCAGAACCAGCCAGCTAAAACAGGGCTTGATAATCCATGAGGGAATGCATTTCAAATCAACAATGGTACATGCACAGTGAGACCAGATCGTGGAGATTCCAGCATTTCACCATCTTTGGTGTTATTCATGATGACCACCACCAATTCTGGCATTTGTTTCAGTGATCAACACTTCAGGCAAGTGTTTTGGATGCTACATTAAAAAAAAATTGCATAATGTGTGGTGGAAGTGTGTTGACTTAAAGAGTAACTTGTGTGTCAGTGAGGATGATGCACACAAGCAAGTATGATTCCCACAGATACAAATAGCTTTTGACAAGGATGGAAAAGTTGAAATGGAAAGAAAAAGAAAACGCAGCAGGCAGGCAGGAAGAAAGAAAGAGGTGAGAAAAAGCAGTATAAAGGAGAAAGCTGTGTCCACCAGATGATCCATGCCTGGAAAAAGCCTGCAGTTCTTGTGCAGACAGCAGTTTCCATGTAAGTCCGTGGGAGATGCTGGATACTCAGTACTTCTCCCAGTTAGACTCCAGTTAGACTGAGATGCATAGGTATGGAATAGGATCCCAAGCTCTGGGCCAATATTTCTGCAAATCGTGGTGCTGGAGTGTTTCTGTCCAGTGACATGAAGGGATGGGGCTTTCATGGTTACCTCACCCCACTTTCTCCATAGTTCAGAGCTTAAACCCGGGCTAGAGTCAGGTCCCTTTCCACTGTTAGAGTGTGTGTAGTTTGACTGTTGGCAAACAGTTCTGGTTGGAAAAGGTTTAGTATGTCAAAAATTGATGTAGTATCTTACGCCTCTAAACTACTCCTTTTGGAATTCTTGTACAGTGGCTTACTATGTTGGGCAGGTGGAGTGGCAGGATAATAGATGCAGTGTTATCCGCTGGCCTAGTTGCAGAAGTACACAGCGTGTATTTATAGACTCAATGAGGTTTTTCCCGACAGAATCAAGCGTCTCATAAACAGCAGTTGGCTGCTGGTGCATGGCGTGCACTTAGTCAGAGGCACTGTCAACATCCGGTGGGAATCATTGGTTTCCTGCTTCTGGAGCATCTATCTCTGAGCTGTAGAACATTCCTGAGCAAGTCTTCTTGCCAAAAAGGGCTGTGGAGCTGGTGGAGTGTGAGGGGCCCTATCAGGGGCCCTGCTTGCAGGGAGGGCAGCTCTAGGGGTAGCAGCGCTAGCAGGGAAGTGGCAGGGCTGCTGGAGGCAGTACTTCCATCGAGTCCAGCCTCTTCTGTGAGACAGACCATGCAACTTCCTCCCAAGGTTGACACTTAATATTATGAACAAATGTGTTGGAACACTGGAGTGCAGTGCACATCTCAGACTGCTTCTGTGTTGAAATGCATTTTTAATGATACAAAGCCATGCTATGACAGTGTTACTTGTTCCCAAAGGTGAGAGGTGGTTTCACAAGCCTGTTGTGATGTTCCTTTTAAGTGAATCCATGGTCCTGGGGAGGGAAGGCTCTCCAGGAAGCTGGTATACTCCATGCCTGCTGAATGGCTCAGAAATGAGGTGAGCACATGTATTCACGTGCTCTCCTACCCTTTTGCCCCTACCAAATAAGGGTTACACCATCAGAGTGGGATCCTGCCCCCATGCCTGAGGAGAGCTCCGGAGGACAAGAGGACCTTGGGAGCAGAGCAGTGGGTGTCTGTCTTCAGCATAAGCCAGCCTCTTGCAGTCGCAGACCTCTCTGGTGTGACAGGCAGCAGTTAAAAACACGTGCCAAGTTTCAAAGAAGTATTAGTCAGAATTTCCTGTTCTCTTTGTAGTGTGCTGGGGAGGGAGGGAATCAGCTCCATGGGTTGAGAATCACATGAGTCCACATCAAGTGTTTGAGCCTGCTGTGAGTTCTGAGCTACCATGTACAAAGAAAAGTGGGTATTTAGGTGTTTTATCATGTTGGGACCTCAAGGCCCAGCATTTGCAAGGTCAAGGAGCAGGAGGCACCTGTTGCTGGTCTGTTCTGGCTATGGCAGCTCCCTGTAAGATGGTTAGATAGGATTCCTAACCAGATGTAACTTTACAGTGGGCTGAAGCAGGAGGGAAGTGGGACATAGTACAGAAAAGGAGACACGGTGCGGAAACCGCAGGAGGAGGAGGGATGACCACCTCCCTGAGGAAGTGCAGGAAGTAAACTCTGCAGCAGAGCGGAAGATCAGGTGTGACAAAGGAAGAAGCTGGACTGGTAACAGACTGCTGGGGGAAGGCAGGCTCTCACTTGCTGCTCTTACGGCTACAACTCTGTACGTGCTCGTGGCTTTCCCCTGGCAATCAAAGTGTCTTCACCCTTTCATGCTGCTAAGCAGATGCTTGTTCGGGTAGAGGTCAGGATGACATTCCCATGATCATTTAGGAAATCATGTGTCAGAACTGAGAGCTTCTCTTGAGCCATCCTCTGGTTGGAAAGGGTCTTTAGATTTGAGTGACAGGTTCTAGGTATCACAAGGGGACAGTGGGAAACAGTTTGCCAGGCACCAAACCTGTTTTAGCTCTTTACGCCTGTCTGAGGGGCTGGATAAAAGTAAAGCCTGATTCCTGCTGAGTTTTGTGCTATGAAATGCTGAGCTCAGAGAAAGCGTTAACAGCTGGGTGACAAGGGCAGGCGTGAAGTCTGGTGACCAGTGTTCTGATTTTGCAGAAACTGAACATGGCCTTTGCAATTCCATCTTTATTCCTCTCCCCTGTGGCACGCACTGCACATGTGTGAGGGCTCATGGAGTGATCTCATGCTCTCCCTTCTCTCTCCCTCTGTCTCCCTGTGTTGTCCCCTCTGTTTCTGCAGGTCAGCGTGGAAGTCTTGGTAGAATACCCTTTTTTTGTATTTGGACAAGGCTGGTCATCCTGCTGCCCTGAGAGAACCAGCCAGCTCTTTGATTTGCCATGCTCCAAACTCTCGGTGGGGGACGTCTGCATATCGCTCACGCTCAAGAACCTGAAGAATGGCTCTATTAAAAAGGGCCAGCCCATGGACTCAGCTAGTATCCTGTTGAAGCATTCAAAGAATGACAGTCTAGCTGGAAGTAGACACAGGTATGCGGAGCAGGAAAACGGGATTAATCAGGGAAGCGCACAGATGTTAGCTGAGAATGGTGAACTGAAGTTTCCGGACAAAATAGGATTGCCTGCAGCACCTTTGCTCACCAAAACAGAACCCAGCAAGCCCCCAGCAACGAGGAAGAGGAGGTGGTCAGCCCCCGAAACACGAAAACTAGAGAAATCAGAAGAGGAGCCACCTTTGACTCTTCCCAAGCCTTCTTTTATTCCTCAGGAGGTTAAGATTTGCATTGAAGGTCGATCCAACGTAGGAAAGTAAAAGTTGTTTGGGGAAAGGAAATTAGGCTATCCCTTGTCATTTTTATCCAGATTACTGTACTGTAGACTAAATAACCCAGTATTTACATGTTATCATCTTATTTTAGGTTTATGTTATAACCTTGTTGTTATAGTTGCAGCTGGTATTATGCAGGAGACTGGTGCATATGTTTTTCCACAAATGTTTGTCAGTGACTAGGTTTATCGAGAGCTACAGAAGGGGCAGTATCTGCTTCACACACCCTTAGTGGAAATGAATGTGTTGTCATGGCTCCTGTTTTCTAACACCTCGTGTAGGACAGGGTCCAGCTGTGATTTTGTTTTCTTTTTGTCGCTGTTTTTTTTGTGTTTGTTTTGTTGTTTTGGTTCCTGTTCTAGTTTTTTTGGGGGGAGGTGAGGAGAAGGGAACTGTAGCAGAGGTGTGCGTCAAACATGGGATGCGTGTGTGTGCGCATGAGTGTGTGTGGGTGTGTGCCAATCCCCGGGGCGGGACGGCCGCTCTCTGGCCGTCTTCACCAATGGCTGGCGGGTTGGTGAAGAGGTTTCCTCACCCCAGGTGGATGCTGAGGACACAACCCTTGGGTGTGTTACTGAAAAGGATCAGACAGTCTCTGATGTTTTCAACAACAAGCCAACTCTTACTCAAGGCTCTACTATACATATATATATATATATTTGTGTGTGTGTATATGTATATATATATTTTTCCCCCATGGGGTCTGACTGCACTGATTTTTATTCCTAAAGCAAACTGCCACACCACATTTCCTTTCTGCTTGCTAGTGCAGTTCCATTGCCCGGAGTCAGCGACGGGGAGGCTGTATGGACTCCTGCGCCGGTCGCCCTGCAGGGTTTTCCTTGACGGCGGGGGGTGGGTGCGTGTGTGTGGCGTGGGTGTGCGTGGGTGTGTGAGGAGACCTCTGGCTCTGCGGATGCGCCTGGCTCAGGCTCACTCCTGTTTCTGTGCAGTGTTAGACAAATCGACCGGGTTACGCCATTGACATTTGCTTCCACAAGGTAGACGCAGACTGCCCCTTTGAGATCACAGGCATCCATCGTTTGCAGTTAGGTTGCAAATCTTTGTCTTTAACTCTAGTACTGGTTTTAGTTCATGGTTATGGACAACTGGTGCCACTTTTTTCAAATTGCAGTGTGTGACACAGGAATCCGCTGTTGAAGATGAACCTAGAATGTCTTTAAGCACTTAAAATGCTGTTCACACTTTATTGCTGAGCATCCTGGTCTAACACTCAGTACGTACTGTATATCACTTTGATCTGCTCGGAAAGCAACAACAACAAACAAACAAATCTCTTCAACACTGTAACTACATGCAACTATGTAAAGTTTTCTCACAGGCAAGATGCTGAAAGTTTTAATGTGGTTTCAAAGGGATGAATGTGAATTATTGAACTAGTATGTGACAGTCATTGTCCACAAAGGACTACTTAATAGGAGGCACTTTTTAAACTTTAATGCTTGAGAAAGAGTTAAAGGCATATGCGAGCTGACATAATAAAAAAAAATAAGAGAAAGGAAAAAGGAAAGAGGAAAAAAAATCATTGTCCAGTGTTTTTGAAAAAGATGGACTTTAAAGAATCTTGCAATTTGCACATCTTGAGTTTATCATTTGTGTGGTATTCCTGCAGTTTTTACCTAATAATGTTGTGGGGTGGGGGGGTCTGAAAGAGCATAAACAAATGTAGCAATTACTCACTAACCTGCCTACGCTCTAGGCCATTTCATAGGGTTACGTTCCTTTCAGAGTTCATTTTTGGTCTTTCTACCGTATCGGCCACACAGAACCAGGTCCTACCAGGACACCTCTGAGAATTTTTCTTCAGACTTGCTGAGAGAATTTTCCACGAAAAATCCATTTCTATAAGTAAGCAAGGTGTTTGTTTGTTTTGAAAACAAACCTGTTGTTACTTTATTATTATTATTATTATTATTTGTTATTTTAATTACATCGTTTTCCATTGGAAAGGCGACATTTCAAGAGTTTGGTACAAACCAAGTAGGAGGGGGGTGGGATTCACGCGTTCAGTCTTTTCTTTCCCCAGGTAGGGCCGGATCCTCTGAGGTGCTGTGCACCCAGCCTCCTGCACGAGCCTCGGGGAGCTGCAAGTATGAAGTATGTCGGGGCTGAGTGCTAAAGCCTGTCGCTGCCTCTTGAAAGATCCCAGTGGGATTTCAGTGGGATCGCGCTCGGGCCCTCCATGAGCAAGCGTTCGTGTCGTCGTTTTTGGTTGGCGAGTTCACATCCTTCAGGTAGTTTTGAAGAAGCTGTACTCACAGGGAGAACAGGAAATCAAAGTCCGTCATTAGAAACACGGTAACCTAAAGTGAACAAATTTATTTAGTCTTGTTTTCCCTCTCCCCTGAAATACAGTGCTTTTCTTTAAGAGAAGAAATGTTAACCCCAAACCCCATCTTTGACTCTTGTTACTTGAAATTTAGCTCACACCAGACCTAATTGTTTTTATACCATATTCTGGGGTGCACCAAAAAGTTGAAATATGTTTAAAATAGCTTGAAACTTTTTTTGAATTTCCTTGAATTTTATTAACCTCTCGGCGGGCTACCAAATAGCTGAGTGGGTTTCTTCTCACAATCACACAGCTTAGTTAGTGCTTATTTGTTAATATTTCTGCTCAGAGAAGTTGCTTAATCTTCCATATACTCTGCTCAGGGCACTTGCAATTTATTGTTTTGTTTTGTTTCCTGTTTTTTTTTAAGCTTTGATGGTAAAGGAATAGAAAGAATTACAGATTTTAATTCACAGTCGTACCACTATTTCTGTACTTCACGTGTACTTGGAAAAAAAAGAAATCTCAAGTAAAACCATACACATACACATTTGTGGTTAATAAGGAAGCAGGGGCTATTAAACTGACTGGATCTATTCAACTAACACTAAAAAAAGAGAAAAAATAATAATAATAAAAAAATACATTTGGAGCAATAGGAATGTATTAGTTCTGTGCTTGTGTTTCAGACTGAGGAATTCTGAAATAACTGGTTCTTTTCAAACAATTGTCCCCTTCCATGCTTTGGCTTTTGTAGGATGTGCAATACTTCACGTGCCAACTTAGACTCACCTGTGCGGTGTTAGCTAGATCTCATACCCACTTCTGATTTCCCCTGGTTTTGTCTCTTTTTAATTCTTTCTTTCTACCTTTCCCCTCCCCCAACCATGTTAATAAGTCCCTCCCTGTCCTCCTCCCTCCAAAAAACCCACACCACATTAAGGGTAGAAGATCCCTTGCCCAGGGAAACACGAACCTTTTTTGTATTTGATGTTTAAAAAGATCCAGGAAGGAAAAAAAAAGAAAAAAAAAAGAGATGTATTCATGTCTACATGGCATCCAGGCAGAGGGTGGCACTCAACCATACGGCCTAGTGCCACCTTCCACCTGGACACATGCACACAGGAGCTGGCTCCCACCGGGGCCAAGTCCTTTGCAAGGCGGGGCTTTACCTCTCCCTCTGGCACCGAGCATCCCTTCGATGTTCCCAGGCCCGGGAGTGCCATTGATCCCCAGGGCAGGTGCAGAATACCACTCGCAAGCACGGGGATGCTGAGGTGAAGCCAAAGGAGGAGGCTTGGCCTCTGCTTCTGCGTGGTGGCCGCTTCACAATAGTAACTAACAGTTGTTTTCTTTTTTGTCTGTTTGTTTGTTTCTTTTTGTAGCAGGCCTCTTTAGTTTACAACGAAATGCATACAATCACCAAGAAATTAGTCAGGGCAAAGAAAAATAAAACAAGAACCTCTTTATAGGGATTTCTAAAAAAAAATCTATTTGTCTGTCTGTCTGTCTATCTATCTATCTATCTATCTATCTATCTGTCATCTATCTATATATCTATATATATAAAGTGACTGTTCCTTATAGCGTTTAACTTAGGCATTGTTTCAGTTTGTCTGGGCCACATCATGGGGAATTTGAGTTTGATGTCACTTACCTCGAGTCCTCTGGTCGAGACCCGAATCGGAGTCGCTGTTGACCTTTTTTATCATTTTGTACCTTGCCCTTAGGCTTGCTTTCCCTCGAAGATGCAGACCTCGGGAGGAGGGGAGGGACACACGTTCCTTTTTTCATTCCTTTAATTCCTTCGTCCCACTGTCACTCCGTTCGACCTGTCGTTCCCGTCATTTTCTCAGCATGGGGAAGTGACATCACTACTCTTGTTTCCCTTAAATCAAGGAACATTTAGAAACCTTTCACACCTTTTACTCAGGGATGGGGCTGGCGTATGTGTGGTACACTGATGTGACCAGAAGCAGCACTTTTACTGCTCCGGAGTAGGGATGTACAATGTTACAGACAAGTTTGGATTTCCTGCATCTCATGGTTTAAACTTCATAGATCCTCACTTAGATTGCAATACAAAAGCAGCAGGCTCAGCATGAACTGTAGCTGTTGGTTATCATGAAAATACACTCTCTGCAGAGATTTATATTACTTTAAAGTGTGTTGCCAGTAGTAAAAAGGAAACGGTGAAATCCTGTTAATTCTTGCAACTGCTTAAAAAAGAAAAAAAGCCTGTGTCAAGGGGAGCGAATTCTCAATCTTTTTGAACACTAATAGTGTTACTTCAGAGTGGCTCTTGGCGCAATGCTCTGCGTGTCCTGGGACCCAGTTCTGCAAACACTTATACATGTGCCCATGGGAGGTCTGGGCTGGCCAGCGAAGGCTGCTCAGGGGCTTGCTGTAAAGCACATGTATAAATCTTTGTGAAATTGAAGCGTGGTTCAATCAGGGCCAGATCCTGACCTTAATCAGGCAGCTGGAAAAATGTCGAGGTTCACCAGGGCAGAAGCCTTGGGCAGGTGGAGGGGATGTGGCCCATTGAAATGGTTTTGCTGTCCCAGAAATTTGACAAATGGCGGAATGGGACATGCACTTGTACAGTTCCCATTTCTTCCCTCCCCATCATCACAGGTAGCAGCAGAGTCCACTGTGGGCTCTGGCCAGTGCTGATGTGAAAAGCAAGGGGAATGAACGTACCACCAGAGTGGAGACAGTGATTTCCTTTTCTCTGGTTTTTCCAACCCTCCCACTCCCCCAGATCCTGTAATAGATAGCAAAATGAGGATTTGTTGATGCAGATATGCATATGTGCACACACACCCCCAGGCAGAAGTGTCTGTTTGCACACAAAGAAGTTATGTGTGCATTTTTTTTTATGTGTATGCCTACATGTCCACTTGATTCCCTGTCCTGAGGACAGCCTTGCTTTGTGCCCATAGGGAAATTCCAAACGCGTTGCACACCTCTACTCCAGAGTTCAATTTCTTTTACATAGACGACCTCGCTTCAGATGTGTTACCTTTACTGATAGGATCTTTTCTTGTAGCACTATACCTTGTGGGAATATTTTTTGATGTAAACCTAATTTGAGAAGCTTATTGAAAATAGAAACTTTTTTTGAAGCACTCACATTGAGGAGTACAGGTAATGTTTTAAAAAATTGCACAAAAGAAAAATGAATGTTGGAATGATTCATTCAGTGTTTGAAAAAGAGATGGCTCTGTTTGAACAGTGAGTTTCATACCTTGTTTGTAAAAAAAAAAGTTTTTAAATACAAAAGCAGAGAAAGGTTGAAAGTTACATGTTTTTTGTATATAGAAAATGTCATGTCTAGATGATCTGATTTGTATTGGCTTTGGCCAGGAAGAATTATTACTTAAAAGGCTCTTAAAGAACAACTGTGCTTAATTTTCTGTTCGTATTACATGGGTCCCATTTCTGGGGAATGGAGTCACACTGTTTATTCCTGTGCTGAAAATACACCTTGGAGCAGCAATTCTTGAGTGCAGCTACCAGGCACTTCAAAGGGTGGCTACTGTGCAAAACTGGTCTCACTCTCCAGTTGTGTTTTGGCTTTAAGTCTTTTCTGCCTGCGCTGAGGGAGTCCCTGGCAGCCCAGAGGTCGAGGCCGGTTTTGAGGGAGGCCTCAGCTGTGCCCTGGGCAGGCATGGCCCGGCTGGCCTGAGTGTGGGAACCCTGCTGGTGCTGGCAGCCCTCGGGTTGAGAGCGGCTGCCGGCTGAGCACAACCTGCGTAGTTTCCACCTGAGGCCTTTTGGTCCCATTTTTTTCTCTCTCTGGGGATGCTGTTCCACGTTTTTTCAGCACTTCCTGTTCCAGATGAAATCCAAAGAGTATAACCCTGAGCGAGAAGTGCTTGTAACAAGGTATCCTTGCCCAGCACTAGCAGCAGAATGGTACCCGAGGCGACCTGGCCTTCCAGCCCCTGTCACTGCCCCTCTCCCCCACCGCTGCTGCCAGAGCGCTGGGAGCAGCTGGTCACACAGAGCACGTTTCCAGTGATGGTCTTGACCAATGGCAAGACTGATGTTTTTCAGAAGCCAAAAGGAGAGGATCCTGAAGCAGTTTCTGAAGAGAGGATCCTTTTCCTGTCCAAAGATTGAGCTGGGCAGCTGGGAGCTGGTGGCAGGGTGGAGAGGGCAAAGTTTCAGGCTGCTCCCATCCCCCTCCCTGGAGGTGACCCAAGCTTCGGCTCCCACAGGCACACGGGGCAGGAATGCTCACCCTGTGCAAGTGACCCCCGGGCGCTCAGAAACCAGCCCCAGCTGTGTTACAGTGAAGTGCATTCAGCCAACAGGTAGTATTTATACAATAACTGTCTCTAAGGTTTCCGTAAGTTTTTTCTTGTTGTTAGCTGAAAGGACTCAAGTCTTCCACTGAGGATTTTATGGAGGCTTCATCCAAGGTTGTTTCTTTCTTGTTAGTTTCTATTTTGAGCAGTTAGAGCTCCTGTGCCCTTTCCCTCGACCACGCAGTAGGTGTGCATTGGAAGTGTTGTTTGCAGCGAGTGGAGTCACTTGTTGAAGCTGTCCTTGCTGTACTGTGGGATTGGTGATGGGCAGAAACTTCAGGGCCCAGATCCCTGGCCAGGGTGGAGCCGGGGTGGGACCACTGGCTCTGCGGGCAGCGTGGCTCTGCCCCTTCACACCCGCTGGTGAGGGGATCCCACCCTGGCATTTGCTTTAAGAGTCCAGGACCCAGGTACTCTCCCATTGAACAAGCTCTGCAGAATTCTTGTTCCAGTCCATCGCGTTTGGATCTGGGCAGCTGAGGGCAAGAACGGGCCGGGGGTGGCTGCGGGTGGCTCGCTCTGTGTCTTTGGCCTGGCTGTCAGGCCGGGCGCTTCGCGAAGTTACTAATCTGGTAAGGCATAGATGCAACTCTTCATGACAGTCAGCTAATGTTGAAACTCACTAATGTATGTATTTGCTCCTTTTTTTTTTTTTTTTTAATAATATATTAACTTGTTGGACACTGTTCTTTTCACAGTGTTACAAAAGTGGGGGAGGGGGAATTTCCCAACCTTTTTCAGTTTGGGTGAGCTACTGAAAACAATTTTGTACTAGCTATGTCACCGCTCCCGGCAGCAGCTGGCAGCGGCGCTTGGCCGAGCCGGGTCAGGTCCAGCCATTCGATATCAGTAGTTTCTAAAGTAATTTTTTTTTTTTTTTAAATTGTCTGGTATTACCAGTGAGGGTTATTGCAAATCACACTTCCAGTGTAGTTCCTAGTGTAGGCCCAGTAAAAGGGATATTGCAGCTTTGCGTTGGGGAGAAATTGAGCTGACATGGCCAGTACAAAGGAGAAATAGGGAGGGAATAACGTTTTGCACCTTATTGAAAAGAGGAGAAGATTTTAAGTGCATACAGACATAGTTAAGAGCTTTTATTGTGACAGGAGAACTTTTTTCCATATGCGTGCATACTCTCTGTAATTCCAGTGTAAAATATTGTACTTGCACTAGCTTTTTTAAAACAAATATTAAAAAAAATGGAAGAATTCATATTCTATTTTCTAATGGTGGTGTGTCTATTTGTAGGATACACTCGCGTCTGTTTATTGAATTTTATGGTCCCTTTCTTTGATGGTGCTTGCAGGTTTTCTAGGTAGAAATTATTTCATTATTATAATAAAACAATGTTTGATTCAAAATTTGAACAAAATTGTTTTAAAGAAATTGTCTGTATACCAGTACAAGTTTATTGTTTCAGTATACTCGTACTAATAAAATAACAGTGCCAATTGCAAACGCGTGTTTTGTCTTTTATGACTGAAGGGGAGAGAGCTTTCCTAGGGACATAACTTGGCCACTTTAATTCCCTGCCCCGTCCTCCCCCAGCCCCGCCCTGGCAATGCATTTGAGAGCGTTTGCTTTTATTCGTGACAATGCCGAAAAACGCCCGTACCCTCCCACCCATGGCCATAAAATGCTCTGCACGCTGTCGGGGTGAAGCTCTTTATTGCGTAACAAACCTCGGAGCAGCTGGGATGATTGGGCTGCGCGCATGCGGATGCCACAGCGGAGGGAAGGGGAGCAGTGCTCTCATCACCATCTCAGCAGGGCCGAGCAGAGCAGCAAAACACTGAAAGCCCATCAGCATTTTGGCCAATTGCACCGAAGCGCTTCACAGTTATCGCAGGCAGGGCCAGGGGGTTCTGGACTCTGAACTGCTGATTTATGTATGAAAACTTCAGCCAGTAAACACTGGGTCAAACAAATGTTGGGGAGGGCTCACTTAAGCATCTGGGTGACCATAAATGAAGCGAAGGCTGCAGGGAGTGGTCCTGTGTCAGGGGTGCAGAGCTGTGCCAGCATCTACTCGAGATGCTTCAAGCCTGCCGCCCCTGGCAGCTCCCTGCTGGCCCTGGCTGCTGCAGAAGGCAAACTGCTGTTCTTGGGCCTTCGCTTTTTTTTCCCCCCTCTTCTACACAAGGCCAAACCTGGCACTGGTTGCAAAAGCCCTCCTGGCTCCAAAAAAGAATTTTTGTTATAAAACTGGTATTAGCAACTAAGCAGCACCATCCCCCGGTGGGGGATGTGAGATGGTAATGGATAGACACCGTACATACACGGGCAGAAAGCTGTAGCAACAAGTCTGTCACGAGAGTGGAGTTCAACAGGTATAAAGTAGGGAGTGCTTGGTTCAGAAAAGCTTCAAACTGTCATCGTGTCCTTGACTGAAAGCACCTGTCCCAACACAGTGGGGCTTGGCCAACAGCTGCCATGTTTCTTCCTTATCCCCATCCTTTCTACCCCTGCTATTGACTAGCTGAAAGGAAGAGACAGGCACATTTTGTATGGGAAAAACTCCTCCAAAGGCAAACAGAGGCTTTTTCTGACCCTGCTTACAACTCTCCATATTTACAGGGTGTCCCCATCCTACATCCAACCCCACTATGCCCTAAGGGAGATGAAAGCTGTGCCAAAGCACAGCCAAAGCCTCTGCCCCATGGCCGATGGGGACTGGCTGTTCCAATGATGGAATGTGTTTCTTCCAGAGAAAGGAGACCTGTGTGGCTTATTTTGCATCTGTCAGGATGCTGGCTCGAGGCCCACCCCTTTAACAACTGCTCACACCTACAAGGAGGTGCCCATGTGCACTCCTCACAGCCACCACAGTCACTGGGGAGTGAGCAACGCCGCTCCTGTGCCGAGCTCTTCCCCCAAGGAGAGTTCTGTTCAGCCAGGCTGTGCAGGCAGGAGCCCACCCTGCAACATGTGCTGCAGCAAGGCAACCCCAGAGGAGCACTGGGAGCGCCAGGAGTGTTAGAGGTGTCCTTATGTTTCAAGAAGCCACAGGCAGACATGCCCAGCAGGGATTGCTTAATGATGCAATGCTGCCCTTTTCAGCATCCCCACTTGTAGGTCTTTGGTATGTGAAACTGCACCCCTGTGGAGCCGAACCTCGGCACTGCTCTTGGGAGCTCAACAATTGCCTGGCTGGGGGAAGCAGGCATGGCCCTGGCCTACAGCACAGGCTGTCACACACACAGCATTCCTCTGGACAGGATGGGGTTGGGGTGTAGGGGTAGAGAAGACCCGGTTCTGCAGAATCACTCAACATCAAGCATTATTAAGCACTTACAAATTTCATTTCCCACAGAAGGACACCAAGTAACAAAGAACCCAGTCAGATGTGCAGGTGAGGTAGATCCACAAATGGCACATGGCGTTTGTCAGTGGTTGTGGTCTTGACTTGGACTATCCTGCCAGACAAAGTGTGTTCCCAGCTCCCTCTGCCCCAGTTCCTTGTGGGAGTGGCAGCAGGCTTGAGCAGGGCACAGGACCTGGAGCTAAGTGAAGATAAGGGCAACTACTGCAGCACAGGAATAGGTGTTAAGGGGGGACTCAAGCATTTGGTTTTCTAAAAAATTTTCCAGCCTGTCTCAGAGCTGCACATGCACAGTGTCAATGGTGAGCACTGACATAGCTGAGGGTTATTCCTGAACAAAATTCACATATAACTGGGCAAGATGTAGACATGCCACCAGGTCAGCCTTTCTGCATCCCATTTCTCTCTCCTGCTCCCTTTTGGAAGGGAGAAAATGAAAGAAAACATGCTGCTTATTAAAACAATGGGAAGACCTGCTATTCAGAAAACCAAGTACCTGACATCAAAACATAATCAGTCACTATTCATGGCATCAATATCATTCACAGCCTGAAGAATTTGGGGGACAACTTAAGATTAGCCTGTCCCTCTCCTATTAGTCACTGATCAGAGGTATGTGCAAGAGGGGAAGGGAAGGAAAGCAGGTATAAGAGTGGCCTCATTTGCCACACTTGTGGAGAGGCAGCCTCCCCTTGCCCCCAGCACCTGCCCCTTGGAAAAGAAACTGCTCTGAGGACGTCATGGAGCTGCTCGGTTTGGTGTGCGCATGATCTTTTAAAAACATGTTTACAAATATATACATTTTTATATGCATATGTATTTCTTAAATTCCACTTAGAAATGTAGCTAAAAAAAGTAGAAAAGCGCTAGCAAGAGTGGGCATGAGACCAGCAGAGTGCTGCACGTCCCACGTGTGAAGGCACCAGTGTGGAGACACACCTGTGGTCAGGCCTGGGCTGTGGTGGTCTAACCCCACTCCTGACAGAGGTGTCCATTTGCTTCTGTACCCCCTCCCCCTTACATCACATCAACAGAGGAACAGGGCTGTCCCACAGCTGTACTGATGCAGAGAGGTCACGCTGCCCGTGCTCTGGGCCTAGTGCAGCTGAGAGCAGTAGGTGGCCTATGGTGCCTTTCTGTGGCGAAGAATGCTGGCATTTTCTTAACACGATGCTTCCAGGCTGGAGGGAACAGAGTTCAGGGCCTGGATTCACAGGGCCTGCTTCTCTTCTGCATTCACATTCCTTTTTGCTAAGTGGGCAGGACAAATGGTCCTTGCAGCCAGCACAAGCATAACCTGTGCTCACATCAAGGGCCTTCCCCACTTCCAAAGCAGAGGAGTCATCATCACACAATTAAGAAATATGTCCTGCATGTTAAATGGAAGACATTTAAAATACCAGGCAATTTAGAAGATATCCTGTGCTTTTTCTAATGTGCACAACACACTTCAAAATCACCAGGGATCAGCTTGTGGCCTGGATTTGCTTCTCAGCATGGTCAGTTGTACCAATCCTTGTGCACGGCTTTTTGAGCAGTCCAGCATATGCGTTCAATTCTAGAGTTTCTCTTTGCTATTCCTTTTCCTACAGATCACTTTTTTGCTTTTCAAAGGAAGCCTGCCTCTTTCCACAAATGTCTACAGGAGGGGAAAGTAAGACTCTGAAGTACTGAAGTAACATCAGCCACATTATGATCTCGGCAGCAGTTTAAAGTAAGTGGCCAAGCATTATTAATTCATTGGTGCTCACTTTTACATCATTTATCATATTGAGCCACTGTGGTATTCATGTGGATGCAACGTGTATTTCCAAAGAAATTTTCATTGTGATTTATCAATTAATTAGCAGGCCATTATACTTTATTGAAGTGTTACCCAGAGTCTCCAACATTCATTACTGCCTTTAGAGCAAATGCTTTAACTCCATCTCAGCCTGACAGTGTCTTGCAATCAATCAGGCTGTTCTGCCAAAAGCTCTCTCTTGCTTTACATGATGTCAAGGACTGCAAAGGAGTGGTACCACATAACCAGAAGGCAATCTGATCCCTCTGGCCTCCTCCACCTGGCCACAGACAATGCACTGCACAGCGTTTTTATGTCTTTGCTAAATGATGTGAGCAGGCAAGGGAACAGGGAGGACTGCAAGAACCGTCCCCCCTTGTCCGGGTTACATTTGCTGAGTTTCTATGTCTTAAAAATGTCTCTGTTCCCAGAGAGCAGGTAAAAGCAGGAACCCAGGTAATTCAATAACTGCACTCATGATAAAGCAGGCAAGCTCTGAAAAGTGTTCACCTGAACGATCTCCTCAGATGGGGGCAGGGGGGCCAGCACGGTTTTGCTACATTCAGTGCCAGCTTCTCTGAAGGGACAATTCCATTGAATAGGAGATTAAAGTAAGAACAGCACTAACAGCCCTGTGAACTGAGAGGGACAGAGATCTGGCATTTTTAGCATCACATGTCACCAGCAGCCAGGCCTCATATACCATCCACCTCTGACATTTTGCAGGCAGGCAGCTGTGCCATAACATCCACTCTTTGGC
Organism: Oriolus oriolus; assembly: GCA_013400235.1. Lineage (NCBI taxonomy): Eukaryota > Metazoa > Chordata > Aves > Passeriformes > Corvidae > Oriolus > Oriolus oriolus. Next base: position 225,547 of record VXBT01000742.1, read on the forward strand.
CAGAAAAAAGATTAAGAGAATTTGCTTTTTCATTTCTCCATGCAATTCCTTGCATCTTTTTTCTCTCCCAGCCTGCAATTTCTGAAAGGTGCACTGCCAGAAAGTGGTGGTAGCTGACAGGTCAGTCTTTAAAAAGGGAATGTGTGAATGTGTGCAGGCGTTAACAGCCACGTCTGTACAAGCCAATTCCTTGTTAACTGAGGTTTCAGCAGCTACTTATCGGAGGGGGAAAAAAACAGGTTAAGAAATGTTGATTAAAAAATAAAATAGGCACAACAATAAAAGATGAGGCTATTGCATTTTGAATCAATGGCACTGTGTTAATAGCATGACCTTCCCCTTCCAAATCCCAGCCATAGCCCCTTCAAAGGCTATGACACTGCCATTCTGAGAGAGAGAGGGAAGTTTGCCACTAACACAACATGGAGGAGAAAGCAAAGGAAAAGAGCAGCCCTTCCTGCTCTTCTCCCCCACCCCTCTCTCCAACCCCGCAGGCCTAGGCTAAGAGAAGACCTCGTTGTGCTGCTGGGTGACCCGGATGAACGTCGTTCTCTTGCTCAGTTCCTTGAGTTTGGCAGCTCCCACGTAGGTGCAGGTGGAGCGCAGCCCCCCGAGGATGTCCAGGATGGTGTGTTCCACATCCCCTTTGTATGGTACCTCCACAGTCTTGCCCTCCGAAGCCCTGGAGAAGAGATCAGTGACTGCATTCATGTCTGGATGCAAAACATGAGTGTGTTTACTGGAGCAATGTGGAGCTTAATATTCTGCAGGCTGCAGTTTACAAATGTGTCCCCAGCTTTGCTGCTTGCTGCTTTTGCTGGTTGCTCTCAAGCACGGAAATGCCTCAGCTCCACTCACCACCAACACTGAGAACTAGAAGCAGACAGATCTTGTAGATGCTCCGATATCCCATGAGTTTATTTACAGATCTGCCCCTTCCTCCCCTCCACCATCTGCCTACAAGCAAGTGAAACTTACAGCCTTATTGAAAGGTAAATTTGACTGTGAGAGCTGCAAGTTTTAAAGTGTAAGGAATGGCCAGACTCAAACAGAGAAATGTTGGAGCTGGTTCTCAGCAGCACAGCTCTACAGAGGCTTCACAGCCCCTGGGCTCTGTCCCACGTCACTGATCAGACACAGATGGAAGCGCTCTGGCTGTCTCCTACCAGTGTGATTCTCCAGAGCTCACAGACATAGAGTGGGAAACCTGTTACAGAAACCTGCTGCACAGCTGTCCCTTGAAGCTAAAAGGTGATCTAGCACAATTCAGAGCCAGGCAAAAAGGCCAGAAAAACAGCAGTGCTGTGAATACTGTCAAGTGCTGATGCATGCCAGCAGAGAGTGAACTGTTCCCAAAAAGCCCATCTGAAGAGTTACACGATGGAAGAATCCAGGCAAATAACTTGTACTCCTCCTCCAGCTTTCTCCAGCCCCATGTTCAGCAATCCCTCCCGTAGCAGAGACCCTTAATCAGTAGCTGATCTCACGAGGCTTTAGAGCAAGCTCTTTCTGCCTGGCACACTGGCTCCTCTGGACAGGCAAGCCTTGGGAAGGGAGGGTCTAAGACAAATGTCGAGGGACGAGGAGACATTATCCTTCTGCCCTACAAAATGGAGACAGAAATCATGGCAGGGGTCTGTCATTGTTCTAAATGTGGCTTTATTTGCTTCTTTCTTAAAAAAGTTTCCAGGGGATAGTACAAGAAAGGGCATGCCTGTCTGGAGGCTCCATTTGTGAATCATTAACAACAGCAACGGCTGCTATGTGGAGGTACCTCCGTGTGAGCCTGGCTATATTTCATCCTGTTAGTTTAAATGCAAGGTCACAGCTCTAGGGAGACAATAAAGGCGAAGTGTTGATATGCCATGTGAGTAAGGAGCCATGATTAATCTCCCTGCATCTGATGAGTAACTGACTCGTTCTTGAAACTCTTAAATAAACACTGCAGTGAGTGGCCAATGGAAGACGGATGTGCCACTGGCATTTCGCAGCCTGCACAGGGCTTAGGGCTCTGTTGTATGGCCTGTGCTGCTGGGACTTCCCAGGCTTTTATTTTCAGCTCCACTGGCAGCACAAAAAGGCCGGACCCACGAAATGACACTCATGCCACTGTTCCTGTTTGGCCACGCCCACCTCTTCCAGTCAGAGTTGGGAGGTTGAGCTCAAGCTCCAGGGAGCATGTCTTTCACAGGGATTTGCAGAAACCAGGGCAAATTCTGCCACACCCTGCCATCTGAAGAGCTCTGCATGCTGTACTGGGCAAGGAGTGCAGGGTTTACTGCATTCATGCATGACTGCCCATTCAGTTCACGCACGAGAGGTCAATTACCTGATGCATGAATGCACCATCAGTTCAAATGTAAGTTCCCTGTTAATTCGTGCTTGAGCATCCTGTGGGTCGTAAGTTGCACATTGCTCCTACGAGCACAAACACTTGTTAGTCCTTTTTTCAGCACAAAATTACAGAAATGGCTGGCAGTTACAGCCACTGCCCCTGGGAGATGTCCCTGCAGTGGCTACGGTGGTGTTGGGAAGCTGGAGCTTCTGCGTTGCCACTTTAGGCTTTGGAGACCAGAATCTACAGAAGTGGTGAACACCTAACAACACAGCCCCAAAGCTCTGACAGCTGAACACGTGCTACTGCTGCTCCAAATGCCAGCTGATGAGCTGGGGGGATGTCCTGTTGATTGAGGAGTAACCTGCAGATACCATACTGGGGGAAGCATGCTGGAAGAGAGGTGTGAGATTAGCTCCATAGTCTTGTCCACAGGGATAAGGGGATGAAGTTTGTGATAAATATATACTCAAGCTGTGCTGCCATTAACCCCAATACTCTTGTCCCCAGAGGAAAGGGGTTTTTAAGAGATAACATGTTGCACACACCAAGCTGAGGAGTCATCTGGTTCCCAGGGAAGCGTGGGTGGAATTTTACTATGTGTATGCACACACTGGCGCACGAATAACTGCTGTGGTCTAGCCCAGGGGTGGGATCTGTATCCATATGGGTATATAACCAAATTGTGATTTTAACCTGTTTAACACAGTGCTCAGGATGGAACAGAGACATTTTAGCAGGTGTACTGCTCCAGTACTAATCCCTACTGGCTGGTCCAAAGGGAGGAAAAGTGGAGTTTTTAACCTATGTACATTAAGACTGTGATGATGTTGAAAGAGTTCATATTGGAGTAATGTTCCAAGAGTTCCTCAATACGCACCTTGCCAAGGAGAGTAGTGACATATAGGCCATAAATTGCTGGGCTTGCTGTGTTCTTGTCTGAGTGCCAAATTAGTTCATGCATGAGCAGTGAATAAATTAATGCATGAGTGCCCAATTAATTCATGCATGAATGGCCAGTAATTTTTGCACAAGCATCCAATCAGTTCATGCATGCATGCCCAAATTATTTATGTCCAAACACCCTGTTAGCACATCCATGAGTGCCCAATATGATGAGCACCCACACGGGTGCTGTGCTGGGCAAACACGGCAGGGTTCAGGTGACACAGGTGGCCAATGAGACCTGTGTGGGAGAAGGCCATGACCTGCATCACGCCAGAGATGGCTCCACCTGGCTCCAAAAATGGTGTGAGCCAACAAACTTTCAGCAAGTTGGGAGCACATGACACCTCTGCTCAAGTGTATTTAAGAAACAGCAGCAGCCCCTGGGAGAGGAGACACACCTGGACACACCTGAGGAGAGGTGCAGCTAGAGGCACCCTTGAAAGGAGGTGCTCCATGCCAAAGAGGTGCACTCCCAAAGGGACTGCAGTCCCTGTGTAACTCATGCCAGAACAGGAACAGCTGTAAAGGACTGTGTCCTGTGGACAGCCCTCAGCAGAGCAGGCACAAAAAAAAGGAGTAGCAGAGACTATTACACACATGACCACAATGTCCTGTGCTACCCCTTTCTCACTGAAGGAGCTCAGACTGACTGAGTGTAGCCTGTGGTGAAAGTAAGGGGAGTTGAGACATGGCAGGGTGAAGAGAGGTGTGGCTTAAGTGAAGTCTGGAAAAGGGGGAGGAAAGGTGTTTACTTACCTGTTTGGTTAATTACCCAGCAGAGACTAGAAGTTTGCATTAGCTGGCAATAAATAAAACAAAGTAAAAAATCCCCAAGTAGAGACCCTTTTGCCAGCAACAAATGCCTACACACAGGCCATGCATGGATGTCCTGGGCTTCAGCTGAAACAGTTCATTTTTTTCCTAGTAGCTGGTACAGTGCTGTGTTTTGGATTTAAGATGGAAATAATGTTGGTAACACACCGGTGTTTTAGTTATTGCCAAGCAGTGCTTACTGCAAGTCAAGGACCTTCCTCTTCCTCACACCACCCCACCAGCAAGTAGGCTGGGGGCACAAGAAGTTGGGATGGGACACAGCCAGGACAACTGACCCAACCTGGCCAAAGGGATACTCCACACATGTGGCAACATGCTCAGTATATAAACTAGGGGGGAAAGCTGGCTGGGGCCACTGCTCAGGAACTGGCTAGGCACTGGTTGGCGAGGGGTGAAAAATTGTGTATCACTTGGTTTGTTTATTATTATTATTATTGCTGTTGTTACTATTATTCCTTCCCCTTTCTGTCCTACTAATCTGTCTTTATCTCAACCCATGAATTTTGCTGGTTTTTCCCAATTCTCTCTCCCATCCCACTGGGGGGTGGAGTGAGTGAGAGCCTGTGTGGTGTTTAGCTGCCTGCTGGGATAAACCATGACAATGGATTACACAGGCTGTCACAAAAGCTGGCACACTTGGCAGAGAGCTGCATAAGCAAGTCAGCAGGAACTGCTGAGGGTTTTGCAGCTCTGACATCTCTCCTGGAGTTATGACCCAAAAGTAACCCCTTCTCAGAAAGAGAAGGTGATGACAGAGCAATCGAGACTCCCAGCGGCTGGGAAAGGTGTGCTCAGATGCTCTCAGCAGTGACTCTGACTCTTGCCAGCCACTGAACAGAAAGGCAGAACCATTTGCTTCAGACTTTTTTCACAGGGCCCAGTCTGCAGTGCCCCTCCCGGCCAGCTGAAGGCTGCTGCATGGAGGGATGTGTGTGGTAGGTGGGAATCCTGGCAGGCTGGATATGATGGTGCTCTGTCAGCCCAGCAAAATGTGGGTGAGAATAAAGGGGCGAGGCTGCCCTGGCATGAGGCAATCTTTTGAGTGGGGCATTTAAGAAATGGAGCAACTGTGGGCAGGTTTTCCAGGCTATCATTTGGGATATACAACAAGACGGTAAGCAGCAGCCAGCAGTTGGTGCTAATTCTGTCTCTGTGGCCAAAATTTCACCTTGCAGTTAATATAAAGTGCCCAAACCCAGCTTAGTAGCAGCTGTGAATTGCTGAGTGGCCACAATAGAACTGCAGCGGTCACACAAAACCCATGAAATCTCAAAAGGGTTAACAAAAGCAAATTGGCTCGAACTGAACAATACTGCATGCAGCCTCAGTCCCTGCCTGCCTTATTTCTCTTCTCCCACAAAAGAAACATAAAAACTGCCTTTCAGAAATCCCCAGCTCTGTTCCACATTCCTCGTGGAAGGAGGTGAAAATGTAAAAATAAGCCAATATAGAAATGACATAAGAGTAATGAAACTGGGTACACAGATTAAATGGGATCAGCTTGACATACTCATTACAAAAACAATTACTCTCATGACTTTATCCCCTGCTACAGCCATCTCACCTTACCTGTCAGTTTTAATGTAACTGCTGCAGGCTCAGGTTCTGCAGCCAACACGTGTAATTTTGAGAAGATGAAGTTAAGTGACAAGCAGTCTGATTCTGCAGGGGACTGAGCACACTGAGCTCCCCACTGCTTGAAAAACAGACTGTGAGTGCTCAGGCTCTTTTAAAGACGAAACAGCTTATTTGGGTCACCAATACAGACTTACAGCTGGGCTTTTTAAATGCATATAAAGGAGCCCCACTGACTTGACCTGTTTGGGTCAAGTTTGGGGTATCCAGCATTCAAAATGCTGACTAAGAACCCTTTTGGTTCAAGCTTGCCATAAGCTAAACTAGGAAGTGATTAAACTTCCTGTAATTTTTACTATAAGAGCAATTCAAAGCAAAGTCTTGTGCTGTTTCAAATGCCCCTTCAGTGTCCAGCACATTTACAGTGCTGGATTTAGCAGCTGCTATTTTTAAGCCACAGTGACACTCATGCTGGGACCATGGAAGGCCAAGGAAGACTGAGACCAAGGCTGGTCTCAGTAGCCAGCTCTGGGTCACGGCTGTAGAGTGAAGGTGAGTATCAGCACTTTCATAGTTAAGTGCCAAGGGTCACAGGTTTAGTGTCTGGAGCTGTTGTATCTAGCAGGAGACTGGGAGACTCCTCCTATCCTACCCATTAGTAGCACAGAGATGCAGTATCTCAACAAGGACTCAAAATTTCAGATTGTGCTCCTGCTCTCTTGCTGCTGAGAAAGTTTCAGAACTTGGCCCCCAGGGAATTCTCAAATCAAGGATGCAAAACAAAATACAGCTATGGATCAAGCCAAATTTGGATAGCATTGCCCATGACTTCAAAGGGTCTGTCTAGACTGAGCCAAATACAGCACCTTTCTGTACATCCTTTGCTCCTACGAGACGGAATACTTGCACTTTGTCTCATTTTTAAGAAGGACCAGTGTCAATTAGTTCTCCTGCTGGCAATAAATTTTGTTGCCACATCACACACACCTAACTAGGTGGAACAGAATTTAAGAGCTGCCTTAGTCCTTTGTCCCCCTAGTACAGCCAGCTTTCTCAAACTTTTCCTGCAACATTCACCACCTCTGTGGAGGCCAGGCCCTAATGACCGTGCTGCACTGAGATCCATGCAGCATGCTTGGGCTGCTCTGGGATCTCACAGGGAGCTGCCATTAACTAAATGCCTGACCAGCACCAGGCTTTTCCCACACTCCAGCTGACTCAAACACAAGGTAGCACAGGACACAAATGATCATTCAGCTAAAAGGTTACCAGCACCACCATGAAGTTGGTAGCTGCTACTTTTATATTATGAGACACTTATTAGTGCTGTCCACTCAGACCATTTGTTCAGAGGCTTTGATGACAAGCAGATTTGTTGGGGGACAAAAAAAAGAAAAAAGAGCCCCCAAAAGGTACACTGTTTCTGGGAAATGGCATATGAACCCGAAGTGAATCAAAGCTCAGAGATATGCAAGCACATCTTTCTGGTGCATCATTTCAGCTCGTCTCAGACGCAGATGGCCTCTTGTGCAGCTCTTTCTTCTGCAAATAAACAGTTGTGTTTGAAAGCAAAAACACTGAACGGGTTGCCCAGAGACATGGTAGATGCCCCATCCCTGGAAACACTCAAGGCCGAGATGGAAATGGCTCTGAGCAACCTGATCTAGTTAAGATGCCCCTGCTCATTACAGGGAGGTTGGACTAGATGAACCTTAAAGGTGCCTTCCAACCCAGATGATCCTGTGATGCCACGATTTAGGCCAAAAGACATGGTTGTAAATGCTCTGAAGGAGGCTGTGTTTTACCACTTTGCACTTCACAAAGTGCTACGTGAACTAGTGCACAATTTTATGGTGCAGGCAAAAACCACCACAGGAGTCAACACTGGGGTGGAGAACAGGAGGTGAGATCAAAGATCCTTCCATCCAGCATGACATCTGGAATTGCGATCTATCAGCTTGTCTCTGCGTCAAAGCGTGAATTCCATTTTGTTTTGTGGATCCCATTCTGCATTACATTCTGTGCTGTCACCTTCACAGAGCTGCAACTCTTACCCGTGGTAGCAGCTGGACCGTGTTGGGAAAAACCTGTATGCTGGAGTAGTTGCAGCAGACGAGGCCAACAAAACCCATCAATCCTGACTGTCTGGCTGGAACAGCAGGTAAGGTCACTGTGTCTGAGACTCTTGCAAACAGCAGTTTACCAGCTGAGACCAGAGCCTGAATCTACGCCAGCAGAGAAGAATCAAAAGGGACCCCTCAATAAACCAGTGTTTACTGTGAGACAGGAGTCATTCCCTAACAAAGTATTTAAGAACCATGTTATCCAAGGGTAGTGACTAAGACTGCCACTCATAAGAGAAAAGACACAGAGGTTTTCTGGTGTCATCTGCTTTTTCAAAAAGTCAAAATTCTCAGCACTTTCCAGAGTAAAATAGCAATGGGCAACAGATTCCTTTGCAAAATCTGTCTTCCTTTCCTCTCCCCTGAGGATTTTAGCTCAAAAACTAAGCTTCTGCATTCTGCATTACTTGAGGCTACTCTGGTGCTGTTACCAAAAGAGGGGTGGGAAAACTGTACAGCAGGGTTCTGCTGCCTAAGAAGACTGCCCAACAAATGCAGAAGGGAGTCCCGGGGCTGCTGCTGGTGACTGAGTGCTTTGGAGGTCCTGGGCCCTGATCTCCATACTGGGGAAACCCCAGCTGAGCTTCACCAGTTCACCAGCACCCACTTTCTGCAAACAGAAGGGAGCATGTGGGTTAGCTGGGAATCCCTACACCAAAAGGACACCCAGCATGGACAAGCAGAGGGACAGAAACTGCAGCCTGGTATGCCATGTTCCAGCATTTAGTTCATACACATCCTGAGGGACCAGTGAAGTCAGAAAAGTGCCTAATGACTTCCCAGACCACACAGCTGGTGCTGCAGTGACAGCATACCACACCGGCTGCAAACAAGTGAACATGACTGCTCTCAGCTAGCCAACCCTAGCTCTTTCTCCCTGTCTCCCTCAGGATGTCATCCCTCCCTCAGATCTGCTGTCGTAAGTGCAGGCAACAGCTTCTTCAATGGGAGTAGCAGCATAGGCTTGTCTCCTTTTGCATAATTCTGCTCCAGAAGTTCCTGGATGGATGGCTCACTGCAATTGCTCCTGTGTGGAATTCATACCTGTATTCGGCAACCCCTCCTGCATGCTTCATCATGGCTGTATCAGAGCTCATTCCATAGAATAGTTTCACCTTCTTGCCATTCTTTTCTATAATGTCTCCAGCACTCTGGTCATGGCCTGCAAACATTCCTCCAATCATGACAAAGTCAGCACCGGCTCCTGTGATCAGCAAAGGGACACGTCAGAAAGCAGGGAAAGGAGAAGAAGGTGAAAGACAAAGCAAGAACACAGTGATCTCCAGAAACAATAGCCGGCATTTAATAGTTTGGTACAGAGTCCCCTCCTGTAATAGTCACAGCAAACTTGGAAGAAAAGCTTTACTGTAGAACCAACACAGGCTGAATTGTATTTCTCTGGTACTTTAAATTGAAAAAATACTTTTCTGTTAAAATGACAAAGATATAGATTATTCTACTCTACCCCACAGCCTTTTATTTTCAAATTCAGTTTTAACCCCCTTTACTTCGTAATAGTATCTGACCACGATTCCTTATTAACTGTGACTGCAGCAATCGGAAGTCCTAAACACAGGGCTGGGACCTGCTGAGCTCAGTGCTGCACAGAGAAGTGGATGGTTCCTACTTCAAGAGCTTTCTAGGCCACAAGCTGTGAGTGGGAATGTACCCTGAAGGAAAGCAGACTCATGAATGTAATGTGCTTCTCCCAACAACGACATAAAACAAGCAGACTTTTAACTGAAATTATGGATTTTTCAAGTCCATCAGCCATATGTGTTCAGTGTCATTCTGGAAGATCCCTAGTCAAAGAGATCTGGATGAGTTTGCGTTCCTGTTCAAAAACTGTGGGCCAAGGACCACCACCCCTGGGTTCTGTGGTTCTCAGCATGCACTACAAAGGAGGTCTTTGTAGCTATGAACCCATAGCTACGGAACTTGAGTATGTTCCAAATACTGAATAGCAACACTGAATACTCAGTCATGACTGTTCAATCTGTCTCTCCCCTCTGGCTTTGTAAATCATGAAATTGGCTCCACTGGGAGTAAGATCAGGAAGAAGGTTTTTGGAATCATTCTTGGGTTTTCTACTGTGATCTCCAATATTTCCAGCTGGGCTGGAACTATTCCACCAGCAGGTCCTCCTGTGATATTTTGGCGTATCTAGTTGTGCTTGGAAAAGTTTGTCTTTTAGTCTTTTATAAGCCTGTGGTGACCCACCCCTGAAACAAAGCACTTTCTTGTTCATACTCTCTGCTTCTTCAACATTTATGTGTGAGAACAGGTCTCCCCACTGCTCAGCTTCTTCCCCGAACTGAGCTATAAACCTCACTTCACAGAAAACAGATGAGCTTGAACTACACACATCCTGTTAAGAACACTTCCAAACTCTGAGGAGATCCCAGACTAGGTAAGTCTGGCATTAGGATTTGCTCTGATCTCTGTCACTACCCAAACAATAGCACCAGACCTTGAAATCTGTAACGTACGTGAAATCACGATCAAATCTGCTCAGCTTCTGCCAAACCTAAATTTGGGAATATTTTGATCTTAGAACACATGATAGGGTGAAGTGTGCCAGTTCCTCCCTCCACCCCTTTGCCAAAGAGCAGAGCTGGCAGCAATGCCTGGGGGCAGGACACCCAGCTGCTCTGCTGACCTCACCTCCCTTTCCCTGGTGGCTGCTTGAAAGGAACACCATGTCCATGGTAAAGGGATATTAAAAATTAGGCTTGTGCAAAGCACATCACAAGCAACATTTATAGCCAGGCACCCATTTAGGTGTCCTACCATGTCAGCTACCTGGCAGATCTCTCCTGAGCTCTTTTGTTTCAGATGGCTGAGTTTTGAAGTCTTGGTTCAACTCATGTCTGCTACTACTATTAACCTGCCAAAAACAAAGGGAATACTCATCTTTTAATTACTAGTGGCAAATTCCTGTTGCTACCTGGCACAACCTTGCTCCATCTTTGCAAAAAATTAACACTCTGGTAAATCCAGTTTATGTCTTCTTCATGAGTGGAAGAAAACATGAGGAAGGAAGGACAGACTTGAGGTCAAGGCTCCAAAGAGGGCGTTTAAACAAGTCAAAAGCCTGCCAAAAGACATTCTGGACTCTTTGCCTTGTCAATACTATCTCCTGATCCCCAGTTCTAGTGCCATTTTTGGTTGTGGGTCTTACAGCCTTCAAATTATTAATGCAAAAGGCACGTGAAATCTATACTTCAGAATCACAGAATTTTGGTTCCTCTGCACTTCAGGATCTATTTATTATTTTCCTTTTGGCTGCATATTTTTGGGAGGGAAGCAAATATGTTTGAATTAAAGGATTGAAACTCATCCAGCTTGAGTAACTTTTGCAAACTACAACATAATTCATCAAGCTCTTCCAGAAGAGAGGAGCTATGTTAGAGCAGATGCAGCACGTCTAAACATTGAAACGACACATGCTTGCTGCCCTGCTGCTCCAGAAATGACAAGCCCATATCAAATATACTTCTCCAGTGTTCTCCAGAACCTTCCACTGTGCTTCAGTGTTCCAAAGATATCTGAAAGTTTCAAGTCTGTTCCATTATATTTTTATCAGTTAATATCTGACCAGTAGGTTGTAGTTTTTAGCATGGTCTTTAACTTATGCATGTTTTTCTTGTATAACCACCAGGAGCACTGGTGATGCTTGCAACATCCATCTGCAGTCTTTTGTTTCCAAGTACAGACTGACAGCGTGCCATCATTTTAGGTCATGGGGGAGTGGGAACACCTGGCAACAACCCCCTACATAACAGAGGACATGATGGGGTATGTTGCACACAAGCATCCCAGTAGCTCACCCAGAGCTGGCCAGGCTCGTCCTGTTTTTACACAATGATGCTTTCGTGCGCTGACTTTCCCCTTGAGGCCTACGCTGTATCTGGGCTGATTTTGCTCATTCACATTTCACAGTGCCTCCTCTTTCAAGCCATTACAGAACAGCAGTGCTGACGCCAGCCCAAGCTTGCAGCACTCACACAGTTCTGCTGGATCTGGATAGAGTCCCTCAGATGTCTTTTGTATGCCCGATTATACAAGTCACTGATAACCAGATTGGCTCTGCACAAATTCAGCTGGAATTGGCCTGGATTTGTGGGCTGGGCAGCCCTCCAGGCAGATGCAGTGTAAGTTTGCCTGGACCAGAGCTTGCCCTGGAATCAACATTCACCTGTGCTCCAGCTGAGCCAGCAAGCCTTTGCAACAGTAAGTACACACCCAGCTATTTGAAAACAGGAGAAAAAGCCAGTGTGATCTGGTATAATCTGGAACTAGTGTATGTCCCCAGTTGACTTTTCCATATGATTTTTCCTTCCTTCTCCTTCCCTGCTCCTGCATCTCTTCTCACTACTGCTGTAAGGAACAGCAGTAATGTGTTAAAGATGCTGGCATAGGATTCAAAAGGCACACTCTTTCCTAGCTGTGTCACAAAAATGTATGTGACCTCAGGCAATTGAACTTAGTATTTCTGTGCTTTGACTTCTCATCATTAAAAAAGGAGACAGTAGTGCCTCCCTGGAGCATTCTGAGAAATATGTTCATGTTATCAGCCTTTCCAAGGGTTCAGTTATATGAACCATCTGAGACCCCAGCATAAAGTTCTTTCATGCTTTCTCTCATTCCTGCATCAAAACACCTTTTTTCTTTCCTCTCAACCTACATCTTTTTCATCGTCATCTCTAATACCCAGATGGCAGTGACACCTTCAGTTTACCAAATCCATACCAGGTTCCCATCCAGCAGTTCCAGAATTCCAGTAGTGTCTCCCAAAATATGTTTCTCCCGGAATTCTTGTCCCTCACCTTCAGTGCTTCCCTGTTCCTTGTGTTTTTAAATAAGCTTCTACCTTGTTTCCCCTCTGTCAAAATGCCCAATCTGCCTCTGAGTCCTGGCACCAGTCAATGGTGTCACCTTAAAGCTTCTCAACATCTGCTTCTTGGTTCTTCACAATTCTCTCATCCAATCCACTCTATTTCTCCTGTTTCCATGAACTTGGCTCCTCCAGTCACACCTTTAGCCATTTGTCAGTGCTAGTCTTCACATCTGGGACTCCATCACACTTCCCATTATTCAAATGGATGCTTTGTCACTGCTTTATAGTGAATTATCCCATCCCATGAAGACTTTACAGTGATCCACCAGAAAGAGATAGCATAATTACTTTAACTAAAAGTCCTCTTCGTGTCTCTTGTCCATGCTTTGTCCTGGCCTTCATCCCTAGATGAAGCTGTACATCTGTGTGTTTTATCACCTGGTCTTTGCTATCCAATATATCCATGTAACTCAAGCATAGCAGTCTGTGCTAGACAATTCAGCGTCAAGGCTTTGACTTGTAAATGTTGGGCATGGTGGCCACATTCTACGAGGCTCAGCCAGCCAATCACTTCAGCGGCATTCAATAAACACTAGCAGTAATAATGTTATCTCAAAGCTTATTTTGCCACATAGCTTTGACAAATGCACACCTCTGTCCAGCTCGTCAGATGTCCACAGTGTGTCTACCTCAACTGTACATAACCAGACACAGTAAGTTTATCGCCTCAGGGTCATCTCCATCATTTCCAGCTCTGTAGCTGTGACACACAAGTCAGACTGATCTGTCTGGGCTACTATCAAGAGTATAACTATTGCCTGTAAAATGGCAGCTTTCTGATGCTCCTCTATCCAAGGAATAATTCTGTGGCAGCCTTCAGACATGTACCACTGTGAATCCTAGCACCTCTTGACAAACAGGAAAGCCAGAAGCTGTCTCTTCACAGGTTTCAAGCAGGTTTATGTTCAGTTAGCCCAAAGAGACTAAAAGGATCTTTCAGACTTGTTATAAACACCACTAAGAAAAACATTTGAAACACTGTGAAGCTGCTTCCTGTTGCTCTAATCTGGAAATGCTCTTGTTGAAGAAAGACCTTTTCCACAGGCCAGGTTTCTGTGCAGACAGCCAGGAATACAGTGAAGTCACAGTCTCACTTCACAAGCTCCCAAGGACCACACCACCAGTAAGAACTTGGTAAGCTGTGGAGCCAGAGAAAGGCAGAACAAAGACCTCACTGCAGGCAGCACGTGAGGGCTGAGCAGAGGTTTGGCATTTTTTAATACAATCTTGTCTAAGAGGGTGGATGCTGCTGCTCAGCTATGTTGGAATCACCCAACTGGAAGTATCTATTCCCTGCATCACACCACCACTGGGTAACACAAGGGTTATGTGAAATCCTCTGACCAAGCACATTCCTTGCTGGTAGCAATCACTCCACAGCTGTGCTTAGAATTCTCTAGTTAAGTCTTCCTTGTCATCTGACCTGTCTCAAAACAGGAGCTGTCTGCAAACTCAGAAGACGGATTTTGGTTTCAACCTTTCCAGGAGGCCTAGAGTTTTTCTTGGCACGTCTGTAAGCTGAGTTTAGGCCTGCCTCTACTTTCCAAACTTGCAAATCTTCCTGCAAAGCAGACATTCTGTATCATAATGTGCTATCTCGTTTTCATACCACCCTGAAATCCCAGGGAGAGACTGTGCTGTCCCACTGTATTCCAGGCATTACCCTACTTGACACCTCCAAAGAGTCTGGCATTTTGGGAGGTGGGGGAGTACCTTTAAATGTCCTGTCATCTCAGGATGCATTTAGTGCCTGCTTCCCATATGCTGCTGTAACAAGGTTATGGCTAAGTGACAATCATGCGTTTGACCCCCCCATACCAACATAACTTTTGTGCCCAACAGAAAATGCTCACAGATTAAATCCTCTATTCTATCACCAAGAGCTGGTGCAATTCACTGAACTCACTGGCATGAAAGCAACGTCTGTTAATTATTAACTTAGATGTTTTAGACATCTGCCTAGCTCTAGGGGATACAGTATAAATAAAATCTCATCCCTTCAAGTGGACAGCTGATCCCAAGAACATCTCCAGGGATCTGGCCTGCCTTTTTGTTTTGTTCTTCCGTCCAACATGCATTCCACCAGCTCTTCCTCCACTCAAGGCTCACATCAGCCAGATCTGGCAATGTTACAGGCATGTCTGAACCCTACTCAGAAGAAACCTTTATCAGTTTTCTTTGTTTCACTCTCCCAGTGGCTGTATCTCATACACACCTGGCAGATAATTTCTAAATAGCACTTCAACCACTCTGTGTTTTGCACTGCAGAATTTGGACTGTCTGTTCCAAAGAGCAAACTCACACCTGGTGCATTAATTTCACTGGAGTCACCCGCAGGGATGAATGTAACCTCCTGCTAATTGATTACACATTCAGGGTCAAACCGATTCCTGCATCCCTGCTGCCAGGGGCGCTGAAAACACGTAGGGGTGTCACAACACAGTGTCCTTACCAAACGCTTTGGCGACATCTCCTGGGCAGTTGCATCCTCCGTCCTGCACAAAGAAAAGACGACAGTGAATGGCAGCGAGGTCACTCAGGGACCCAGTGAGCACTGGAACTCTGCGACCTGCAGCACTGTAGCCCCTGCTCAGGAACAGTGTGTCAGGAGAGCTGACTGTGCACTTGGTATGTATCATCTTGGCTATGTTTTCAGGGAATCCAGGTGATCCTTTCCACTGCTTACCTCCTTTAGGCTCACCTTCTCTACCATACAGTCTACTGATAACACCACTGGTAACGGCAGCAATGCGAATTCCTGACTGCAAGTTCCCAAATCCCAGAAACCAGAAAACAAAACCTCCTCTGATAATCTGAATTATCCCCTGCCATTTTAATGAAAGGCTGTGTGATGCAGAGGTACCACAAGCCTCTACCTTAAACCACCAAAGAAATTTAAAATAACTTTCTCAGCAGTTTACAATACATTAAAAGGTCACAGTGGGAGGGGTGAGGGAATATACCATCAGCTATGTTGGATTTTTATCTGCTAATCTCTAAGAAACCTGGTTAATATAATCTTTGGTAAGTGAAAATGAACTCTCATCCTACTGCTTACTGTGTGCTAGGCTTGGTAAGGAAACAACAGCACCCTGGATCTTCAGCATTTAAGACCTACGCATTTCAGTTTCAGTGCAAAGCAGTGGCTGATGAAGGGGTTTCAGTTGAGGGGAGGGAGGCTGCGTACGTGTGATAGAGCTGTAAAAAAGGAATGGCACACAGCAGAGCTCATCATGTGCTATGGTTCTTTAGGATTTGTAAAGGTCTGAGCACCAGATGAAAGATCCTTTACGCTACACAGTCATTGTACCAGGAGAGCTCCTCATTCCTTTGATGATCTGGATCCGTTGCAGACTGCCAACATCTTTCCTGCTTTTGAAGCTACCCCCGAGACTGGCCACTTACCTCATGCTGTTTCACCTCCCTGCTGGCAGAAATGAGTGGCTGTGCATGACCTGCGGCCGAGCACAGCCAGACACCCCCCCATCAGCCACGTTAGAGCTGGCTTTGATGGGCAGCTGGCAGCAGGGCTGCGGGTTAGAAACTCTGTGTACCCAGAAAAGGATTCAAATACAAACTGAGCAGGTGGATCCAAAAGTGAGTGGCTTTTCAAAGGGCACCCCACTGCAAACAGCGCCTGGTAGAACTTTAAAGGCTTTCATTCCATTTGCTGATAACCTCTAGCACATTATGCCTTTTGTTGAGCTTAGACACCCTTGCTGTCAGCTCCAGGAATGAGTGCTGGGCTGACAGCTGAATCTCTCTCTCTCCTTTTAAGGGCTCTGCTTGTGCAATTCTTTCCCTCTAAAAAGTCTGTCATAGCCTGGAGGAGGGTGTGAGTGTGTGCACGTGTGTCAGGGGAGGAAGAGCCAGGGTAGAAAGGTCTACTAATCTTCAAAGAACAGTTTTAGGACTCTTACTGTCTAAGAGACACTGGCTATGAATGCTCTCTGGAAGGTGGGTTGCAGTCAGTTGTTGCTGGGTGGCTCAGTGTCAGACTATTATCACTAAATCAGTAGTGGCAGTGATGAAGGTTTTATGCTCTTGGAAGAGGAGGGCGGCCTTACTGTGTAACTATTAATCACCAGCTCCAAAAAATATTACTTTGAATGTTACCAAATTACAAAATGCTGAGCAGCTTAAGAGACTTGCCCAAAAGCTCACCAGTTACCATTTAAGATAAAAGGAACTGACAATGATGATTCACAGCCCTTCTTTATCTGTAAATGTCTCCAGTTACTTCAGATAAGCAGGTAAATTTAGTGATTCACAGGAAGGGAAACAAAAAGGGAACATCCTAAGCAATTATGTCAGAAGATGCTATATAATAAAGCTATATGCAATAAAGCCCTTCATTCCATGTGAAAAATCAGGCACTCTGTTTACCAAGTAGGACTGTTCTGCTGCTGTGTTGCCTCGGAAGCTTCCCCTTGAAATTCAGCTTGTCCCAACAGGGCCCTGGGTCTGGGTTCAAAATGACTTGTAGATGGCTGGGCTTCAGTTACAGAGCTTCCTGCAGGCTCAGCCTCTACCTCAGAACCCTGGGGAAATTATCTGTAAAAATCTGCCCCTGAATTCAGGAGAACTGTCATAATTCCAAAGTAAGACTACTAGAAAGGGTTATGGTCATGGAACCTACAGGGAGCATGAGTCTGAGCCAAGTGAATGCTAGGAACAAGGAGCGGGGAAAGCAGCTTTCCAGTCAACAGAATTACTTTAGTGTGGCTGAAGTAATGTTATTGTCCCCAGCCTTGTTCTCCAGATGGGTAAGCCATTTTACAGACACAAAATTTAGCCCAAGGGAAAAAAAAATACAGCATGGAAAACCAGTATGCACTGGTTGAACATTTAGTATCACATGCAATTTATAGTGAGTTTATAACTATGTTCAAGCAACCTTTATAATAAACTGCATAACCAGTGCTTTCTACAGTATCACCAATCAGACAGCTATTATGCAGAAGATATATAAAGTATGTGGCATATACAGCAGTAAAAACAATACATATGGTGCTTTATTCTGAATTACATATACCAAGAATACTTCTGTGTGGAAAAACAGACAGTATGGCAGTAGATGGTTGAAGAAGCCCTTAGTCATTCTTTTCACTGAATGCTGGTGACCCATCACCCAGGCAAGGTGAAGGGGAAACAGGGATCTCTGTCAAATGATAGCCACTTGAGAGAGGACACATGCAAGGCTGCTTTCCATTCCACACATTGCTGGCTTCCTAGAATACATGAACTGCCTCTCTGTCCAGCAGAGGAGTTCTCTGACCTACAAGAAACAGAAACTTTATCTCAAGCAGGCCCCCTCCACTGTAACTCACTGCAGCACTTTCTCAAGGCCAATGGATTAGCAAGAATGAAAATTGAGACTACTGGCTCCCAGACAAACAGCATGGGACAGAAACTGTGCCTGTATCTTAGGGAGAGTTTCCTCTCTGCTTTCAGTGAGTCATGAAAGATTCATTTCTGAGGTGAGCTTTGAGTCTTACAGATAATTTAGCATGAGGAAATAACTGGTGCAATTTTACCTCCTACTTCTCTGTGTAAATGACTAGACAGACACCAGGTGTTCACTTGGACCATCATGTTTGCCTGAAAATTGTCACCTTCTTTGTCAACGTATCAGCTCCAAAAATCATGCATGATAACTTCAGAAACGGGAACGTTTAAAATCCCAGTTTGTGCTCCCATCCTAGCATAGCTCCTTAAGATCAGGGTTCAGTCGTGCTGTGTTCCCTGCAGTGCCTATACTGTGCTCAGCACCACCACTTCCTCATTCTGACAGCGTCTTTTCCTTCATATGGAAGTCGTACCAGCATAACAAGAACAAGGAGCAATTTGATGGAGGTACTGGACAAGACAGAAGTGGATACAAGAAAGTGCCCCAAGGCAGTAACCCATATCACACCATTAGCTATAATCTACATGAAGCTAGCTGGTAGGCTTTAAATCTTTTCATATCCTTCCTGCTACTTCCCTATCAACATAACAAAAAATTGCCAGACACATTTTCTGAATTGACATAGCTGTGGTAATACTCTGCCTGTAGGGATTTCTTTTGGCTCAGGTAGGGTGTGCCCCTTCTTCAATCCCCAGAGAGACAGCAGTGAGACTTTTTGAGGGATGCCATGTATACTTGTTGCCACCAGACCCAATCCTATACTTAGAATTGCTGCCATATGGTGCTTTTCTGTCATGAGGATACCTCTCTTCCATGATATTCTTGCCAGAGCTCTGGCAACAACCATGCAGTCCAGCCTTTTCTTTCCCTAATAAATACACCAACACCCATCTGAATGCTCTAGAATTCAGGCATAATGTCTTTACCCTTGCTTTACTCTTCTTAGACTGGGTGTCAGAGTTGAGCTGAAGTGATGTTAGAGACCCCAGACACAGCTGAAGATATTTCTCTTGGCCTAGATGTTGGTAGTAGACAGGTATCAAATTGCCCTCCTATATTCCCCCATAATGTCTAGGGGGCTGATAGGTGTGGGATCACTGAAACCTGAGCAAGTCAAGAACTGATCCATTCCCAGAGCAGGAAAGGAGATACAATACAGAACCATCTAATTTTTCAGCAGTGCAAGTACACACTCGGTGTTTTCTTGTAAAATCAGGATAACAGCATCCTTCTGAGGGCTGCTAGCAGAAAATGATTATTGCAAAACTAGGATGGGTCTCAGAGCACCACTGCCAGGATGACACCTTTACTTATCCAGCCGTCATAGTAACGAGTGAGACTTTCATGCTCTATTGCACACACGTTCTACTGTCGGTTACAGACAGAAACATTTGCAATACTGCCCAAGTCATAAAAATCACAGACTGCTTTTCCTTTTTTCTGCAAAATTCATATAGAGGAGCCATGGAGAGGAGGGAATGCATATTCATTAACAATAAAGAGCAAGAGAGATCTGACTGTAACACATGTTCCTGCTCCATCATACTCCAATAAACCCAGTCAAACCCTTTGCCCATCCCCAATCACTTTGTTTGCCTCTCAACTTCCTCCTCAACAACACAACATAACACAACACGCCCCCTTCCTCACATGGATACTAGTCCCAACTGGGTCGAAGAAACCAGGGCAATCCAATGAGTTTGCTTGACAGTAATCTAAAATCCAGTGTGTGGTCTCTCCTATAACAGCAGGGGGAGGCTGCTGGCTGTGAGCACAGCACACAGGTGAGCCCCTGTGCCCTCTCCATGGCACTGCCAGGGCACGCTGCCTGCCTGTGTGTGCCCAAGCACACAGGACCTTTGGGTGCTGCAGACTGAACTCTAGCTCAGTCCGGGGCCATGCTTACCAATTTCCTTTCTCTGTGTGAGGTGAAGCTGGTCTTGCTGATAAGAGTGGAAACTGCCATTAGCAGGCAATACAGATGCTCTTCTTCCTCCACAGGCTTGTTATTTCCCCAGAGTTTGGTGAGAACCTAAGTGGCTCATGTGCCAGCTGTGCTCAAAAGAGCCACCTCGAACACTCCTGCCCCTGCACAGAGAGCTCTGTGAGGATGCTATCTGAATCAATCCAACTAGGGCAGACGGGCTTGCATCATTTTACCTTGTACTCCCCTCTACTGCCTGCCTGCCCCTCAGTCACTCTCTCTGAGGAAAGCCATGTTTACATTCCACTCCTTTTTCAGAAGTCTTTCATAGGAATTACTGTTTGCTCCAATAGTGAAAACGCTGTCAAGCTTCCTATTCTGTTTACATAACAGCTTACTCCATTCAGGGAGCAAGAAGGACATTTCCAAAGGCATGAACAGGAGCGATGTGCCCATGTCTTTTTAATGTTAGAGAGAGCTGGTTTCTTTACATCTGGATCTCCACTGACTGTCCTAGGAGCCAATACAGGAGCAAAATGGAGATGACAGAAGGCCAGGCTTTAACACGCAGGGTACTAGACAGTTTGATTCTCCTATTCCACAACAATTTGCACAGTGGGAATCTGAGAGTGGATGACAGTTACTTACAGAGATGATGTGTCCTTTCAAGCCATGTGCTGAGTCTGCACACTCAATAACAGCACTTAGCTGTGGATAGCCCACCCCTGTCTTAATCCGAGTGGTACACACAGAACCTAGACAAGAGAACGAGAGGAATAAACACAGCCCATTAGGATGACAGAAATAATACAGAAAAAATGTGTTTCTATCAGCACTGTTTTTCTCTCAAGAAGTCTCTATTGCCAATGCTGGCTTCTCACAGATAAAAGGAACACATAGGAACTTGAGTTTTGAAATGCTCTCGCACAACTTCATGGGAGCTGTGGCTCAGGAGACTAATGTCCCCTCTTTCTTCTCCAGGGCTAGTCCCAGTTTAGGTCTCATCAGTAATGCTTCTCAGTGAGGGAATTACTGCATCACAACAAAGCAAATCTGACTGAGGTGCCTGAAAGGAAGGGACAACAGGACCAGAATCACAACCTGTGAGAGTCAGCAGTAGTACTTATTACCTGAATATTTCTTCTAATAAGTATTTCTATCTCTTTTCTGCATGTTTAAAGAAATAATTCTGTGGTAAAATCTGTTGGTTTTTTGGGGTTTTTTTTTTTTTGGTTTTTTTTGGTTTTGTGGGTTTTTTTGGTTGGTTGGTTTTTTGTGCGTGTGTGTTTTTTGGTTTTTGTTGTTGTTGTTTTGGGTAACAATTTTCCCATCTTTTGTTTAATACTGAAGGCAGAAATACTTAGTTGACTGCAGTTTTGGGAAATATAAAAAAATCAGCACATAGCATTTTAAAAGCGAGATAAGTAATCATCTGAAAGCTGTATAGTGCAACATCAAGGGAAATACAGAAACTATATCTAATCATTGAACTATTTATATTATTTATACACATTACATTGTGCATGCATGTATAGATAAAAAAAACCATATATATATATACACCAATTTAATTACAGTTCACCATAGCAACATGGCTATAGACCTTTTGGAATACCCTCTCTATTTTTTCCTCAAATTAAGAGTCAAAATGACTCAAAATTATAGGACCTAGACTGCTTTTTGCCAGTCTAGGTCCTATAATTTAGGATATAGACCTAAAAGGTCTGCATGATAACAAGAATTTCAAAACAGATTCTAAACCAAATGCAGTGAAATCTGGATCCCTTCACTCAGCTGATATCCAAGTATACTCAAGCTACCAGTAAAGCAAAAGTTACCAAAGATCCTTCAAAGAACTGACGAAGTGAAAACACTGAGAATTCTTGCAAAATAGTAAGAAAATTAGTTCCAATATTATTTCCACAGGGCTTGTACTTTATAGTGTATGTAATGCTTTATAATAAATCACTGCCATTTTCCACAGGATGGATCACTACCTGGAAAAGAGCCTCAAGACCTGAGGGAGGAACATTTTGTTACTTGTGGGTTTGCATGGCCGACTTGTACAGATCTGTTCAGGAAGATCTCCAGGGAGGATTATACAGCATTTACTCGTATTTCCATGTTTGAGGCTACAAAGTATAATTATTCTTCTTTTAAATCTTAATTTGCCTATGACAATTACACCATGACATCTCTGTTGTTTATTCTTCATGTATTTTGCAGTATTTATTGTTTGATATCTTCCCGGGCACAACTGCAACGTTTATTACATCATTTTCTCTGCTCCAGTTATCCATTCATGGACCATAACTATTTGGCACTGCAGAGTAAACAATCTGCCTGCACTGCACTGGCTGATCACAGCTATACTGTCAGTGGCATTTGTGTTAGCCACTTCAAAATCTAGCCCACATATGGTGACTCCAGCTGCAGTCTAAGAAGAAAATAGCAAGACAAGGAACATGTGAAGGAAGGCACAAGGAGAGAGGGGAAAAAAAAAAAAAAAGACCGATTATGGCAGCGTCTGCCAGACAACAATATTAGGGAAGGGAAGATAGGAAAAACATTGTAAGAAGTTTAGGGTTCTCTCATTTATCCATGGAAATGTTACAGTGACAGAGAGCATGTAAGTGCATTAATGTAAATTTTAGCTCCCAGGCAATAGTAACAGGTAGAGGCAAAGTTATCGATATTCCGCAATTAATGCCATTTCATCTTTGAAGACACTGACAAGGATAACCTCAGCTTCACAGAACACAAATCATAAAGCTGTTCAGAAACCCATCTTTCCTTGATAGAAGTGGACACCTGAACACAGTATCCTTCGAGCTTTAGCTCAGATGACTCATTCTCTTTTCAACAGGCTAGAAACGTGTTCCCAAACACAACAGGTTACCAGTGATAACGCCAGGAACTCAGGCAGCCCAGTGCTTCCAATAACAGGCATCTTCACTGACTGAAGGAGCAATACGCAACACTGTGCAGTATGCAACACTAGAACCCTGTCTGTGTGTTTCTTAAATACACTGTGTGCTAGGTCACTGGTACTTTATTGACCTAAGTGGATCTTGGCATTCTAACAGGCAAGAAAATGGCATTATACACTGGTTCCATCTGGACAACTCCTCCACCAATGGTACCAAAAGCCACCCTTATTTGACTTACCTGGTCCAATACCCACTTTAATAATATCTGCTCCAGAAATAATAAGTTCTTCTACCATCTCTCCTGTCACCACATTGCCTGCCTAGACAAAAAGAACAATATCACATGTACAGGAGATCTCAAGACTACTGCAGTAAAGACTAAAGATGATAATGTAAAGTTTTATCCAGAGCTTTTACAAGTTGAGTATGGAAGAATATAGTTCACCACACTTTTCATTGCATGTGTCACCGAGATTAAACCACTCGTACAGGTAAATTCTCAAGTCAAATGAATTTAACAATTAGTCCAGTAAACCCTGGTCTTTAGCATCCCATCAGGAGATCTACTTTGTCATCCATCCCCCTAATCTTCACCCAGAGGCTCTCAACCACATCATCCCTAAACATCCCTAAGGACTATTCTTCCCTCTCATATACAGTGAACTTCTCCACCTCTCCTCCCCTACCCATCTCTCCTGAAAAACCTAGAGATCTCCCTGCCTTTTGCCTAACTCACTTTGCAGGAAGATGTTCAGGTCTTGTTTAAACCTCTGGAAAATATCTTTTTCCCTTAGGATTCAGCATTTTGCCCACTGAAAAACTAAGTAAGGTACTATTCTTCTAATTTCGTACAGTGGTGCCAAAACTGGTACGTACATACGGACTATATAAATCTGAGCACTCATACCATTTGGTTGTGGTGATGCCAGCGGTTAAAAACAGGGGTTTGGTTCCCTCTGCATGACCTTTGCAGAGATATACAGAGCATGGTGTTTAGGGCAATGCCATCTTTGAAAGAAGTTCTGAATTTGTTTGTGTTCTTTGCCATGTTTTCCCTTGCACTTCAATAGCTCTTTTCTTCCTTTTGCCGACTCTTTGTTGAAAATGAAGGCAGCTCTCTCAGCTTTGTCTTCCTTCTTCTAGAAATCTTCTCCTATTGGCTCTCCACACCCCTAATCAATTGCTTAGTCTTCGTTTGCCTCCACAGACTTCCTTGAAAGTCATACCAGACAGATCTTTCTTGAACCTGGGGAATGAGGACTATCCACAGTGGTACAGGTGAGTTCTCACCAGGGCTTTGCACAACACTTGCCTTTTCTATGGAAATATCTTGCCTGACACACAAGAATAAATTTGCCTGTGTCACACTGGTGGCTCACAGTCACCTTGTGACCTCCTCATTGTGTTACCTATTCCTAGAGTACAGTTTCTCACACATGATTTATTGAGGGAGGGGCTCTCTTCTGCCAGAGCCTCGGCTGGTATGGAGTATGGGGCCTGCAGTAACATACCATGAGATACAGATTTTTCTGGTCCATCGATGCAGAGAATGCCAGTGTGATGAAATTACTGATACTTTTAATAAAAAAACCTACAAAACAACCTTCTAGCACACACTTGGTAATTGGCTTGCAAAACTGGTGCAGTAACTGCAGAGAGCTGCCAGTCTACATCTATTCAGTTAAAGAAACATTTTGATGCAAGCTCAGTGTGACAAGACAGGCCCTTGCATGTGTCCAAACGTGCATCTGATGGATCAGCAGTCAGAGTGAGGCTAGAGATAATTCCCTTGCCAGGAGTGTCCTCTGTCCAGATGACTTTAGGGGAAAAGACAGTCTTCAAAGACCAAAGATTTCAAATGACATTTGAATCCTATTCAAAGGAGATTTATGAGCTAAAACCTATCCTTTGAGTTACATTTGATAACAAACTGTTAGCCAGTGCATTTTCAGACCACGCTTTCCTCTCTGCAAAGGACTGCACAAGGCAAATGAATGCTGACATAGCACACGCTGAACCGACTCACTATAGCCGTACTAATTCCATTCCCATACTCTGAGGGAACATTGTACAGGAATGCAATCCTATAAATTGCACCCCACAATTTAAGGACGTGAAGGTCTTTGAATGTGCCAGAAGAAGGTAGCAAAGCTGGTGATGGGCCTGAAAGGCAGGTACCATGGGGAGTGGCCAGGGCACTGGGTTTGTCTAGCTTGGAGAGAAGGTGGCCAAGGGGCGACCTCATTGCTAACTACAGCTTCCTGAGGAGGGGAAGTGGAGAGGGAGGTGCTGAGCTCTCCCTGGGATCCAGCGACAGGATGCATACGAATGACTCAAAGCTGTGTCACTCAGGGAGGTTCAGATGTGACATGAGGAATCAATTCTTAAGCGAGAGGGGGGACAAACCCTAGAACAGGCTTCCTAGAGAGGTGGCCAATGCCCCATGCCTCCCAGTGTTTAGTTTCCCAGGTCTTCCCTCACATCCTTCTTGAAAACTGCAGTAACACTGTCTCACCTTCTGTCAGCAGGAATCTCCCCAGACTCCCAAGGCCTTTGACAGGAGATGAGAGGGGTCCTGCTCTAACATTTGCTAGCTCCTTCAGTACTCTGGGACATCTACAAACCAATTTGGTTTGTATTTCAGCTTTGTGGCTTGTCTCATGTCTACAGAACGTTCCTAACCAGAAAAACTGCACAAGATAAACCTCCAGTTTTCCACATCACCTGTTTTGCACTAGTACCAAGATGGGCTATTCATTCATGGAGATCTGAATTTAGATCTAGAGATGTTCAGAAAATCTCTTACATAATGATATTGCAGGACTTAGCAAGTGTTTGTAGCTGTACTGATATCGGCAGAGGAGGCAAATTCTAAAATCCTTACTTAGTATTTTCTTAGCTTTTATTCAAACATAGCTACTGCTGAAGTCAACAGAAGGGTACTCAGGGAATACTGGGCAAGGCCTATTGTCCACTTACTGATTTCTGACTCCTATTTCACCATTTATTTATTTTTACTGAATTTTGCTTCCTCCTTTTATTAGCTTGAAACAGCTGACAAGCCACCACCTGAAGCACTTATAAAAACAATGATAATATACAGCAGCAATTTGTGGTCTATGATACAGGACCACTTAACTTTGCTCAAAAGAGCACGATATTGATTAAAAATAAAAAAGAACAGTTAGGAAATAAAGAATATATAATAGGTACAGTGTTTCAGCTAAGTGCTGCTTCCTTTCTGCTCAGTGGTAATTTGTTACAGTAAGTGCTGTACATTCCAAGGTGGGGAGATGGAGAGTGTGCCACTTAGGACACGAAGGAAGCAGTTTGCCTCTGGAAGGCAGATGACCACCTGTGCTGTATGACACACACCACACTACAACTTGGTGAAATACTGGAATACATGCAAAAGATTCATAAAACAGGAACGAGCAGGTATTTAAGTCAGTGGTTCCACGAGATTTGGGATCAAATATGTATTTAACTTAAACAGCAGTGTCTCCTTATTAGTAGAGCACAGAGGGTTGTCAAACTGTCTCTTCAGAAATGCTAACCAGACGTTTACTGTTAAGTTACTGCTAGAAAATGTTGGAACTGCATATGTTGATTCAAAATGCTCATCCTAGCAGGGAAAAGCACTTATGTCCCCAGCATACATTTTTTCCTGGAAGGCATGTACACACATCAGTGATTTCTGTCTTTCTGAATCTGCAGATCCTTAACAAATTTTCAAGGAAGACGTGGAGCTCTACAGAGCAGAATTCAACCTGCCAGTGAGAGGCTCGCTTCTTTTAGATACCTTTTGCAGACCTCAGCACAAAAAAAACCACTATGAGAGGCACAGCGATCTGTATGTGAAGAGACCTCAGTATCACAGCAGAAGGGAAATCTGTTTTCTCACATCCAGCTGAACTCTGCTTTACTGAAACCAATGCTTGCCTTACCACTGATACCAGTATGACACCTGAATAGAGGCAAAAGGGTTTTTGAAGTCCCCATTGGTATGGTAAAGCCAGAACACTTCAACTTAAAAAAAAAAAATCTGAAAAGGTCAACATAGAAAGACTGAGACTACAGAAATGAAACCCTCTTAAAATTAACTGAAAAGAATAGGACACAATTGGAACCTGCACAGTGAAGTCACTACAGACAATCCATGTTATAGTGTGTTTACACAAGCAGTCAGGGAACGCAACAATTGGTGCAAGTATTGTGATGTACCATCACTCAGTACAAGGTTTCAAGTGAGCGCCACCCTGGGTCATTCCAGCACTATCCAGGATGACTGAACTGTGGGTCAGTCCTAAGGAAAATCCTGGCCTCAGAAAAGTCAAAGGGAGCTTCCCTACTGACTTTAATGAGATCAAGATTTCACCTAATAGGATTATAAAGACCATGGCTTCTCTGACAGAGATACAAAATTAGTGAGCACAGTAGGGCAGTGCCTCTGAATTTCAGTCAGGCATTTGATACTGTGCCTCATGAAAGCCTGCTATAAATACCAACTCATACTGCCTAAGACAGGAACACTGCTGCACTGATTGAAAGCTGCTGGCAAATGGCAATGGCTCAAGCTGGAGAGAAGTGTCTATGACAACAGTTCTCAAACTTTCTTCTTGTATCCTAGAGGAAAGCACAGTCTGCGCCTCCACATTATCAGGAAGATGGCCAAAGGACACTTCCCACTCACCAAAGCAAGGGGTGCTTAACCATGAGATGGAGGGAGACACCCTTTGCAAGGCTGAGCCATAGCCAGTGGGTGTTTGCACTCAGTACTGTGCCTGACCTGAGATAGGCTCGGCAGCATCACTGTCTCCTGTCCTGGGATCCTGCCTGGCCCCTGTTTTGAGACCTCAGCCCTGGTGGACACGCCATGACTGCATTTACTCTGGTGTGTGTTCCACAGATGAACTGGGAGCAGTCTGCATGGCTTTCTCTGACTAAATCCTGCCTCTAACTAAGGCCCAGAAAAGTTCTGCTACTGACTCCAAGTAGGAGCAACAGTTTCTGGCTCCTGGTGTTTCCCTCTGCTGCTGCTTTGCAGTTCTGCTTGTCTCCTTCCCCAGCCCACATCCTGTGGGTACTACTGTATCTCCAAGTGTGCTCCTGCCGCATGGTCTTCTTCCCACCACACTCCCTGCTCCCCTCAGGGTTGCTCCTGTATCACGAACAGAGGAATACTACGGAAAGAAAAAATCAGGATAAAAACTTGGCAAACCTTACTGGCAAAGATAACTTAGCTCGCAAACAGACTTTCAGGGTGATGGAATAACCCTAATGTCTACAATTAAACTAATAAATAAGGACTATGCAACCTGTATATAAAGGCTCTGATCCTCCATCATGAATGTTGACTAAAGGTTTTCTTTAGACTTGAGCAAGCCCAATTGATGCACATAACACTGTGCAACAGCAAAACACCCCAAGAAGCGATCTTCCTCAGGATCGCCCTGGTCCTGGGAAGCACCTGTGAGACACTCAAAAGACTTAAATACTCCTTCTTCCCCCATTCCCAACCTGATGAGTGATTTAAGACAAATGACATTGCACCTTTGTGCCCGTTTGTCTTCCCTACCCTTTGTGTTCCATGGAGAAACCGATCTTCTTTGTAAATTAATACAAAATGCAGTAGTGAAAAAACCTTGTGTCAGAACCAGGCAGAAGAAAATAAGGTAATTATAAAATCAAGTATTTAAAAAGATATAAACATGCATTTGAAATGCTGTTACACAAGAGACATCCTCCATCTGCATGGGAGTATTGGCCACAGAGGGTACTACATTAACCACGGTTGCTTTGCACATCCCCTTTCAACCTCAAGAGCTGAGCCCATTACGTGGCCCCTGGGAACACAAATTCTCTGAGATCCAGGGATGGGTTACTGTTATGTGTTACACTGCAGCTGACTGTGGAATGAACAGTCATGCTGAGGAAAGCAAACAAGACAGCCTGTAAGGTCCTGGAGATCACTTTCAGCTATGAGAAAGCTTCTTTATTTTTATACCTCCTATTTAACTGCTAACCCTTTTGTTTGAAAGCCACAACAGCAGAGAACATATTGCAGGCATAGCACAGACACATCAAAGCAGTCAGAACAGGTAGCAGCAGGACATGTCTTCCAGATTACCATTAAAAGGAGCCTAGACCAGCTCCTGCATTTCAGCCATGAACAGCTTCAAAAGGCCATTTTGGCAGAGTGTGCACTCATTTGGAAGCAGGGTAGAGGTGGGGGTGTCTAGTTGAATCAGACACCTTGAGGACTGAACAGACTCTAGAGGCTCTGGAAAACTGAAGGTTTTTGAACACCCCAAATTTGTTAGCATGTTTTTAGGAATGGAAATTATCACTGTGCAGACACGAAAAATATAAGCCATATTAAGCCACATTCAGATAGAGGAGCTACAATCAGAGAAGGCAACTGAACAGGTCAGGGCTGTAAATGTGTTCAAGCAGGTGCTGCTGTCAGGACAATGAGGCCTGAAGTAACAATAACCTTAGCCACAAAAGCAGAGACACTAGGAAGGCAGCTGAACAGACGTGGAAGGTGGATGAGGCTGGCCTAAGAACCTTGGACTAAAATCTGGGCTTGGTATCTGACTTTGACATCGACCTTTTCTGCCTTCTGGGCAATTCATCTTGGTTGAGTTCCCTCCTCACTCAGAAAAGTCAGCAATGCGTGGGGAGGTGGAGGAGGGCACGACACACAATTGTCTTTCCACTCCTGACTGAGATGATCTTTGGCTTTAACTATGTGATTTAAGCTCCCTCCCACAACTCTTCAAAGACAAAGACACTGGAGTAATCATGTCACTAGGGACAATACTTCAGATCCAAAGCAAGGAAACAGCTTCTTCCCTCGCTGAAGTGAACATGAAGCAGAAAGCTTAAAAGGCCCACATTTATTATTTCATAGTTCCAAAATCTCCCTCCAAAGCCATGGGAAATATGACCATACCAAAGTGGTTCCCATGTCTTCTGGTAGCTGTTGACGAATGCCTATTCATTAGCCTATGATAACCCAGAATCCAACAAGCACTCCAGCCCACTTCAATTTTCCATCATTCAGAACCAAGAACACTGCTTTCCTCCAACATGGAAGAAAGGAATGCATCCTCCCCTGAGCTGCTTGAACATGTTACTCTCTATTGAACCAAGGCAGAATGCGCATCTACTAACCCTTTTACTTCACATGCATGAAGCTTT
The DNA here is from genome assembly GCA_013400235.1 of Oriolus oriolus. NCBI lineage: Eukaryota > Metazoa > Chordata > Aves > Passeriformes > Corvidae > Oriolus > Oriolus oriolus. The sequence continues at coordinate 255,732 of VXBT01000742.1, forward strand.
ATCTCTGGCATGGAAAAGTAGGCAAGTGTTGCCTAAACACATGATTTTTTGCTGCACTGGCTTAAGAAAGGCTGATAGCCTCATTAGAGATCTGCTGCTTGTTTGAGGATTTCTGCTATTCTCATGGAAACAGTTCAGATGCATTTCAAGAGCCCTGGGAAAGCAGCAGTAGTGCTCTGCTGCAAGGAGTCCCATGTCCATGCAAACACCCTACTCTTAGTGCAAAAGGGCTGAAGGAAGCATAGAATTAGCACTCTGAGACGGGATAGTAACATCACAGAAAGCACCATGAAAAGCCCCAGCATTGACCATTTTGCTCCCTGATAACGCTGTCCTCAACTGCATAACACCCCTCTCATTCTTATCATGGGCAAGGGTCAGTGCACTGAGCTGTTTTCATAGTGATCTAACAGTCACTGACCTCAACTGCCCAGAAATGCTGGCACATTCCCACAGCAAAGCTCTGCTTGGAATCACCAAAATAAACCTATACACTTAACAATTAGGGGTCTCATCTAGTGTGGGAAGGAGGACATGAGTAGGAAAAGAACTGGATCCGCCCAGTCCTCCAGGCCAACTTCAATCAAACAGCTGTATCAGAGCACACACTCAACACTCCCACAGAAATCACCAGCAATGGAAGACGGACAACGCCAAATTGTTATCCAACATCCTTCCTTGCTTCCCTTCCTCTTCTAGCTTCTGATGCCTACCAGTCAAACTCTGGGCCCTGTTCCTGGACAGAATTCTCACACACACACCCTCCACCCTTTCTACACACTTACCATAATGGTGTGATGTGGGAACAGGGCACGGACAGACTTCACAAACTCCACAAAATACTCCGAATAGCCGTTTGCCACGTCCAGGCAGATGAACTTGATAGCTGGAATAGCCTCTAGAATCCTTGTTAACTTGTTCAAATCATCTTGTCCACTACCTGAGCTTGCTGCTACATGCTAAAAAAACAGAGAGAACAAAACAGACTAGTAGGTTGCAAAAACTGAGATAAACACACAGAATTTTTGTCTTTTCCTGCATAGTCTTGGCAGGACTTGTGCTGGTAACTAGTGAAAAATCACACTACGTAATATGAAATAAATACCTTCCTGGGAAAATCAGTGTCCTATTTCTGTCTTGTTTAAATGACATAAAAGAGAGAGAAATCAGCATTTTAGTATTCATTCGCAAATGGACTGTCATAGGAAAATATAATAACCTGAGATCAATCAAGGTACAGCCATACTCATCTTAAGACAAACACAGATGAAGCCCTAACTTGGTATATTTCCAGCAAGTTAGAGTGGCAAAATTTGGGGCATGGTCAGAGAGTAAAATCTGGGTCTTTAAGTTCACCAAGCACTCCTCTGATCTACAGAATCACAGAATAATTTTGTTTGGAAGGAGATTTTGTAGTCCAATCCCCTTTCTCAAGCAGTGTCAGCTACCATTGAAAACAAGCAGATTGCTTCTTCTTTTGTCTTCCAATGAGTTCTTTCCAAAAGAAAAATAGTTTCCACAGCTGCTGGCCTACAAAACCTCTGCAGAAATCCAAGGTCACAGTACAAGTCAGTATTTAATCACTAGGAGATCCTATTCCAGTCATTATGTACCACAAATAAGTTAAGTTTGAATGTGTTCAGACACAGAAAACTCCAGGGACCACTTTCCACCCTATGGTGGCATATAAGTAACCCTGATTGGCCTAAGTGCTAGGCTCACTTTCAGACAACTCTGTAATCAACAGCTTTTATAATATAATTCTAAAATGTGCCACAGGTAAAGATCCAATACAGCTGTGTGGTATTCTTTTCTCTACAGAGAAAGACCAAAGACTGCGCTGAACTTCGAGCAGAAGGGGAGATGGCCAGGCACACATACAGTGCCTCTCCGGGTACAGGGGCCTGCCAGAAGAAAAGAAGAAATCTGAATGTGGAGAAGTCAGAACTTAAGTCAATGTTTAAATTTACCTAATATAATCGCTCAGGCTAGGACTCTGTGAACAAGTGGGGCAGCACAGCCAGGAACAGCTCAAAGTGAGCTCTTGTGCAAGGTAAGTGGAAGACACACGAGCTCCAACAACTGTCAATGCTCATCCCTGCCTAGGCCCAGCATGTGGGCCCCTCCAGCCTGCAGATTCCAGATCCACTTGCACACCTGATGGCAAAGACTCTCTGCCCAGCACAAGAGCGTGCAGGGCCAGCCTGTGGTTGGGTTACTTGAAATTATTCACATTTGTGCATGACCACAGCTCCCAACAGCAACAGAAGCACAGCACTCATACCTACTCCCAAGTATTTCCTCCTTCTTTGTTCAGGATACGTCTCTGTTTCCATTCCAGGCATATATAAACTTAGCTTTTTTGCATCTTAATATAAGCACTTTCGTAATGGACTCACATAGCTGTTGTTTTACACCAGGACAAGCCACTTCCCTTGATGAATTTAAGAACAGCAAATATCTTCATTCCCCAAAATGTCACTTGACAACAGTATTCCCAAGAGACTCCAGTGTATGTGAGTTCAGAACAAAGCAATAAACCATAATAATTTACAGCAGAAAAATGTACCTCAAGGCATTCTGGGTGATTGGCAGCAAACAGTTTCCATTCTTCCAGAGAATAATGCTTGTGAATTGCAGTGAACATTGCATGCTAGCAAAAAACCAGGAGAACTGATATTAATGTCCAAGTTAGTAATTTTTCCCTCAGCTGCAAAATAAAGCATTACAAAATCCCCTTTTAAGTACAGGCTCATCCTGCTTGGAAGAAACAGTAACAGCGAATAACAGACCAGGCAACTATAAACAGCTCTTCAAAAGGCTGGCATACTTAGCCAGCCTTTCAGGATCAGGTTTATGATATGTTTCATTAAGCTACTGTCAGTATTTTGAACGTGACAGAGGCTCATTAACTTAGAAACTGCTGCAGCTTTATCCCATAACCTACACTTTCAAAACTTGTCAGCTAATATTTTTTTTCTGGCAGGGAGCACAAAGGGACCTCAAAAACTAAGCTCTAGAAGCTCCACCTGATGCTGAGCTACACCCAAGATGGAACCTTCCCAGTATGGAAGCATCTCCACTGAAACTTTCTTATATCAGGAGCCCTGTTTGTGGTAACTGTGTCATTGTAAAAGCACACCTGCTTTTTCTTATTCTGGAGTTTTAAACTCATGTTCCCCTGTTCTCCAACAAACTCAGCAAAAAATTAACAAAGGCTGCTGTCACCCAGCAGCTTCCCAACTGTTGCAGAAATGAGAGTTGAGACTTACTTTTGCCATAACCACAGCCATTTCAAATGTCCCCACAGTGTCCATGTTTGCCACTATAATGGGAATTCCTGTGTACGTCTGCTTGGAGTTACGGAAGGTGAAGGTACGTGTGAGGTCAACCTGCAATGAACAGACATGCATTCTTTTAAGTAACTGATTGTAATCTAACACAAGTTTTTGCCACAGATTTCAGATACAGCACGTTTAGACAGAGCTTCTTGATTTTCCTCACATTTCCTGTTCCTTTTGTTCCACTATTACATCACTAATTTGTTTTTTTTACAACTTCTGCCTTCCAAACAAGAAAAAAAAAATTAAAATAATGTTTTCTGCATTAAATAGAGCTCTTACTTAAGAAAAGGAATCAAAATAAAATTTATAAAAAGAGAAGAAACAAGGCAGAAGGGCTTGGAAAGAAAGGACAATGAGGACTCTGGGTTATCGTATACAGAAGTAACCTTGGCTGTTTGTATGGCTGCCTGAGAAACTCAAGTTGAAGTCCTAACTCCACAGAAGTCAGAATTGCAACTCGCTCCGTCTCCAGGGCATAGAGGACGTGGTCCCAATCTAAGGTAAATGATAGTATAATGGAGTACACTCTTTTGGTCACGGTTACCAGCATTCTTGCCATACAATATGAACAATCATACCTTGGCTTGCTAAACCAAGAAGCTGCTAGTTTCTAAGTTAAAGTCTTAAAACTGTATCCGCCTTCACCTTCAAAGTTATTTCTTCTTCAGCACCTTCAAATGATCACGGTAACATCAGGCATTTTTTCCTTACATCTGCAAGAGCTGTTATCAGATTAGATCAATTCCCACTGGCCTACCTAGGACCTTCCTATCTAGGAGAAAAAAGCTCAAAAGGAAAACAAAAGAAATGCACAACTGTAAGATGTTAGTTTAGTCTCCAGCCAAAATGAAGGCTCTTTCAGTTTTCATTAATCCTCACTGCAACTTTAACCCAGTAACATTTCGAGGCCTTAACTAAACTGAAATCCATCACCAGAAAGAAAGCAACAGAAAAAATACAGGATTTTTTACTATTTATTTAAAACACAGTTTGAGCACTGCCAAATAGCAGTATAGATTTTGATGAATACTGTGAGGGATTTATTACTGATTTGTATAAGAGAAAGAACTTGGTGCCTCAGTGATAAACTGTGAATCAGGTTCTTGTATAAGCTCGTAAGTGAAGGGTCACTTTATGGAACAAGCTAAGATACATCTTAATGGAGACTCTCCTTTCTCCCATTTACTATCAGAGGTCTAATTCTCCAGCCATCATGGATGAAAAACCATTCTTACAGGAATTTTAGCTGCAGCTAACATTAGAAAATAGTAAGAAGAAGACAAGTATGAAACAAGTATGAAAGTTTAATTTACTGTACTCCCTCTTAATACAATGTATTAACTAGAACCAAGGAGGAAGGGGAGAGAGGGGGGGAAACAAGAGTATCCCACAACCAATTCCACACAGATACCAGCACCAGAACTACTGCCTTACAGTTTTACAAAGGAAAAACATCTCTTTCAAAGGAACCTCAGAAAGGAGAAGAGTTGTCTTTCAGAAAAGACATCAAAATACTGCAAAATAGACACTCACAAGACAAGGCAAGAACTTGCCCTGTAATTTTTTTAGTCCTTCACACCTTTGGCCTCTCCAATATCCCACAGCAGTAAGATAAATTATATGTTGCATAAAAACTACGACCTTTGCCCAGTAATTACATTCAGTGCTTCTTCTTGTTTTATAAGAGACAATCAACCACCAGTGCTCAGCTTCACCTTTTCCATTCCACTCCTCATTTCATGGACTTTCAGCATATCCTCCACAGCTGCTGCTTCTCCATATTGAATTATCCTAGTATGTTTAGGTTTTTCCTCATGTGAAAATCAGTTGACATTACTGATCATGCTGGCTGCCATTCTCTCTATCTATTTTAGCAAATTGTGCTGTTCTTGCGGACTTACTTAAATTTACAAAATTTAAATTAACGACTTCCTACAGGACACTTGTCTGGTAAACGTGTAATGGACAGAGTGCATGAGTAAGCCCAGTCAAGGCAAGAAAAGGCTACGTGAGTACCAAGACCTCACAGACATATAATGCTGCTCCCACTCCCATCCTTGCTCTAACCAATTTTGATATTCAAATTCAAGCATCACATTTTCTGATATCTTTTCAAAAGGAGAAAGCAATCATGGAAACTAAGACAGTGCAAGGAATCAGAAACAAATACCACCATAGCAAACGTACAAGAAGATCTGCAAACATCGTAAACTGTCTCTCTAAGAAGCTGACTTAACTCTAGTCACTACATAAAAAGCTATCCTTGTGCAAAACGAGGCATTCACACCAGAGAAGCAGATGCTTGCTGATATAAGCTTCAAAGCAGCAGCTTGCTGGGTAGCAGGCACTGTAGTATGCTGCCTCTGTTCCCCTGCCAGAACTATTTATTTATATTCTTGTTTTGAAGCAGACTGAGGCTGTCCATTTCAGATCTGGCTCTCGCAGACTCTGTTTATCCCTGTTGCCACAGCCTCAGTGATGGTGTCCAATTTCTTAACCTTCATCGGTTTTCACTGACCCCCTCATGACACGCACTTTTTCTCATCTGCAACGTTTTAACAGTTCATCATAGCCACCCGTTACAACCCTGCCATATCAGCTCATGTTCCTCCTATCGTTTTCCCTTCCCAACAGCCCTTCTTTCCACAGCCTGCACGCTGCTAAATATACAAAACACTGCACTTGAAGGAGCCATGTGCCTGCCACTCACTCGGTGGAGCACAGCTCCACCTGTTTGCCAGGCCGGCACAGTGAATTTTAAGGAGGGATCCATAGGTCCTCAAGCAAATGGCTCAAAACTGCCCACAGGCTTTATGTGCAGTAATTGCTTACGATGAGGAGTTACTTGGCTGGGACACTGTTCATTGTAAATTAAAAATTACTTGCCAGAGATCAACTTTCTACTGAGAGGGCCTCTCTGATCTTACACCTCATGATGGCAAAGAAGTTGTTAGTTGTTGCTCTCAAAATCCCTGGCCATAGGCCCATAGTAAACACAGCCTCCCTGCTTCCCTTTCCCTTTCTACCTCAGTCTCTCTCTCTCTCTTACAACTCCATGTCCCCTGGAGAAAACCTTAATCCTCTTTTCATCCACCAACACAACATAATTCCTTCTTTAGTCAAACTAAATCCTTTGTTAACCTTGGGGTTATGTGGGGTAAGCGAGAAGGCACCTTCGATCCTGAGGCAGCCATCTTTTTTTGTGGTGGCAATCGATCCTCCCGAGATTGATTTCCCGGGGTCTTTCCCGATCCCTGATGAGAGAGTACTACAGCACTGTTCCGGCTAACAATGGCCATGGGCCAGCAGAGACACAGAGCCCCAGGGAGACTCCAGTGCTCCGCACACGCAGTTCACAATGGGGTTAAACCCAAGCGAGAGTGAAACGCACCCATCGCCCCAGTTTTGATGGGATTTCCCTTAGTACTCCCCATGATGGGGTCCCGACCCGGGGCACCCTGCGCACTGGGAAGCGCTCCCCAGCGTCTTCGCGGGGGGTTTTTTTGCAATTCTTTTTTTTTTTTTTAAGAGCACATCAGCTCCTCGGTATCAGCACCGCCCACAGCCTCCGAGGCTGAGGGCAATGCTGCCTGGCAGGTGGCATCACCGGCTTCTGCCGGCCCAAGCTGAGGGGCGGGTAACCGGACACCCCTGTCCTGCAGCGCTGCCGCCGCCCCCTCCGAAACCGGAGGTCAGCCCCCGCTCAGCGCCGCAGAGGCACCTGTTAGGAGCAAGCAATCCCCCACTGCCCCCCTTATATTGTAGCTTGAGGAGCGAGAGAGGCCAGCGCGGCACCGGCTTACG
>VXBT01000742.1:271651-314655 GCA_013400235.1 Oriolus oriolus
CTTCCTTCCTTCCTTCCTTCCTTCCTTCCATCCTTCCTTCCTTCCTTCCTTCCTTCCTTCCTTCCTTCCTTCCTTCTTTCCATTATGTTTAGATGGCAAAGGCACTATCTTCTTTAGGCAGAGCACTGTGAGGAAAGCAATAATCAGCCTCTCCAAGCTACCTACGCCGCACCTCATTCTCTTCTCAGAGAGAGGCAGAACACAATTGCTTTTTTGAGCCTTTCTGCCCAGCTCTGTGGGAAAGGGAATAATTCGCCTCGTTAAGCTACAGGGCCAGCAGCCTCTTGCCTTCCCTGCCCTCCCCTCACTTGACCCCAGTGTTTTAGAGCTGCAGCAGTCCCTGGGTAAATACAGCTGAGCAGGCGGCCGCTCCCAGCGGTGCCCACATTGCCGCTCCCTGCTCCTTCTCTGGTGCTGCCCTGACACCCACCCAAGGCTGCACAATTGGCCCTTGAGAGCTCTGATGGGGAAAAGCAGAACATGGAGGGGCACTTCCTCACACTCTCTCTTTTTCAATCCTCATTATTTTAGCTCAGTTAATTTGCTCTCATGTTCCTGAACCCTCTCACATTCAACTTCAGGCTATGCAGGCTACTTTTCCCGCTGACACGCTGCCGCCAGGTGGTAGGTAATATACCGCTCACCAGAGCAAGAACTTGTCAAGAAAATCAATGAGCTGCACTGTCCCTTTGGGGTCAGGCAAACAAGCCTTGTGGAGTTTGTTAAATGAGGTATGGGGCTCTGCTGTCATGTGAGGGTTAATATAGGCATAAATAAATATCATTTATAAATAATGACATTTATTTAAAATGCTTATTTAAAATAAATAAGCATTCAGATTTTTGATATTAGAAAATGATCCACTTCAATCGCTATGTCTGGTGCCCAATTTAGTAAAAATACATCTTTCTTTACTTCTGATTACTTTCCCAGGCCCTCATTTGGGCTGCAGTGTAGCAGACTGGTATATGTCATAGCACAGAATCCAGCTTCCCTCACTTCCCTGAGTGAAAACTGGGACTACGTCCATAGGAGCCAGTGGTGGTGTCATCATGTAAAAATCATGTGTGTATGATCAAAGGAGTGCTTGTTTTTCTTTCCCCACAGCTCATAACAGAGCTCAGAAATACAGAACCATTTTGATATTTAAAAAACATTTGATATTTAATCAGAACAGAAGCTTGGCATATGAAGAACATAGGCATATAGCTGAGCTGAGCTTTGGGAGACATTAAAAATGTATTATGCTGATAAAGAACAGCTGTATTCTTATATCAGAAACCATGGGGACAAATAATTAATTTGCCTTCATTTATTTCCCAATTCTTTCTTGGCAAAAAGTCCAGAAATGCTTAGACTACAGATCTAATTGCCATGAAGTGAATGTATGTATTAAGAGATTGTGTCAGTTATTGGGCCATCAGGTGTCTTTATGAAAGACGATTTCTGCTCTTGCAATATTAAGATCCCTGCTCACCTCCACCCACCCTGAGTCTTTTTTGTTGCCTATTAGCAGGAAGTCTGGAGAAAAGAAGGTGATAAAATGTTGATGATCATTTTCTTATTTAATAAGTCTGTTTCTGAATCTTGGCTGAGCAGAGCTGCACACAGCTGTGAGGTGGAAGAGGGAAGCAAGGTACAGTGTCAATTCCCTCTTGAAAGACAGCACTATGGAGGCCACAGCGTATTTGTCTCCCTTGCCATTCTAGACTATGAAAAATAGTAATCCCTAGGTTTAAATTTGGTGGCTCATGTGTGGTTTAAAGAAAATAAATAAATCCAACTAATTGATCAGATAAGTGTGGGAGCTGAGTTGGGTGGCAGAAGAGAAGGGTACTGGAGGGATGGTGGGGTTGGTACCCAGTGTTTTTGAAGGGGTGACCATGCTGGACAAGGACACTGTGCCCATACACTCCATGAGGAGTGCATGCTGGAGGGCAGGGAAAATTCTGGGACACACTCAGCTGCCCCTGGCTTCCAGTGAGCCATCCCGTGCAACAGCCCCTTCCAGGAGGGGGCTTGCCACTGTCTTCTCTGCCCAGCAGTGGCCTGTAACAGGATGTGTAGTAGTGGGCTTGTTTGGCGGGAGAATACATTCAAGGCTTAGTCTAGCTTGTCTATGCTTCAGGTGGAGCCTTCCATCTATGCCTCTGATGCTGGAGTGTAACGTGGGTTTACATTTGGAGAAAGGTAGGGACAGACACATACAGAGTACCTATGTAAGAAAGCTTTACCTCACAAACACTCCTGTTGCACCAAGCCTACAGACTGAGGACAGTTTTAGGAACTGATAGGTATTCAAAGGATAGAATGGGACTCCTGGGAAACACAGGGTAAACATCAGCTGGTGTAAGTCTTCTGAAGGATATAGACCTTGTATTTATAATTTACTGAGTGCTTTTGGATGAGTCAAATTTTATTTCAGTGGCAGGCAGATCAGAAATCTTGGCATTGTTTTTTGTCATGAAGCAATCTTGACAAGTATGTATGGCTGGTACTTAAAAATTCCTACTGTGTCGTTGAAACACTTCCAGGCATCATTTAATCAGGTGAAGGAGATCTTAGCTCACTCCTTGTTCTCATTCAGTTTTGCCAATTATAGCTTGTCTAGAATTTTGTCTCTTCTTACTTGCAAACATCTCTTCAATTCTTGCTAATTTCTGCAGCTAGACCAAGTGATTGAAACCAACCTTTCTGGCAGGCACAGTATGTGCTCTCTGTCTGTGCACCATGCTGGCTCTGCTGGTAATCACTGTGAGCCCTCCAGCCTGGCTGAATGTAGGTCTGGAATTTGTTTAGCTTGGGCTGGGAGAGTTTGGGAGGTAGGGGTGCACCAGCCCACAGACCCCTACTTGCGGGCACAGGGCTTGTGTGGCTCAGGGAACACCAAACCAGACAGCCTTTGCACCACAGGCTGGGCAAGCTGAGAGCTGGCCTCTGTGTTTGGCCTTGCCTTGTGGCCAGTGCTTGAATGTATTTCACAGAATGATGGAATCATTTAGGTTGGAAAAGTTCTTTCTGACCAACCATCACGCCTGACTCTAAACTGTGTCCCCAAGTGCCACATCTATACGTCTTTTAAATATTTCCAGGGATGGTGACTCAACCATTTCCCTGGGTAGCCTGTTCCTTGACAACCCCTTCCGTGAAGAAATTTTTTGTAATATCCTACCTAAACTTCCCCCAGCGCAACTTGAGGCCATTTCCAAGAGATTCCCGCTGGCCAGTGGTGATGCCACATCTTCCACATTCTGTTTCGGTGTGGTTTATTTTGTTGGTTGTTTGCTGGGGTTTTTTCCGATTAATATAGAATGTTAGCAGCACAGAAGGAAGCGATTTATTGCCGGAATCCCTGAGCCCCGCCGTTCGGCGCGGTGGATGCGGTGCCCGGCTGCGTGGCGGCGCCGGCTTAGCCTGCAGAGGGCGCTGCACCCCCGCCCTGTGCCCGCGGCTGCCATTCCCTTTTCCCGATGGGGAAAAGAAGCGTTTACACCGTGTAGTGTCTCCCCGCTGCTTTTCTTCCAGCCTGCTGGCGACAGAGGAAGTCACCCAATCCACTGTCATCTGTTTGGCTGAATAACATGCAGTTCATTTGCGTGGCATGTGATTACAAGGTTCTAGAGGACACTAATTAGGAAGAAAATCTGGGGAGAGAATAGGGATTAGAAAGTATCCATCAGTCAGATGCCTGTCAGCCAGCAGAATAATAATAATTAATCATGATTAACAATACGTTCTGTGTCAGTAGTGCATCTTATCTGAGGGCTCTGCAAGCGTTTTGTGTTTAATCTGTGCAGCTCCTTCTGAGGGGAATAGACATGATAAAATATTTAGAACGGAATTTGCAAATGGCATTTCTGAAATGAGACCCCTAAGGCAGTTGTGTACAAGCGCCAAAATAAAGTGCCTGGTTTTGAGACGTGCTGAGCATCTGCAAAGCCCAGAGTTGGTGTGCTGGTGTTACCTCAGATGCCTTTCAGCGCAGACAACATGAGTACCCTCTTTTTTCTTGGCAAAGGACAACATTTCAAGTCATGAAATGCAGGCTATGCTGGGAAATGCAAGTCTGACCCCGTGGCCTTGCCTGGATTTACCGCTCATCTCTACTGTTTGCATGCAGTCTGCAAGGAAACAGCCTGATCACACATGCAGGGCCAAGTTCTTATGAGTAAGCTGTGCACAGGTTGAGGATGTGCAAGGCCAAGCATGCCACAGGCCAGTTCACCTGCAAATACTCCCGTTTCAACTCTTCTTGACCATGGTGTGATTGCTTTGAATACATCTGGGGCACTCCCAGCAGTGCTGTTTGCAGGACTCAGTGTACTCACTCCACCTAAATCAGCTCCCAGATCATTGTACAGGCATTGTCCAAAGCATAAGAAGTGTTCTAGTGAACAAAATGCCAAGTTGCCTTACAAGTCAAACTTCTGAGTCATAACCAAAACAACAGTGCTCCGAAAAAATATCCAGCAGTTTTGAGAAGTACGTTTTGTTTTATATCTATGCATTTTTTTCAGGGTTTTATGCCTCAGATAGGATCTAAGGATGTGAAATGCTATTTTTAGCAGCATCTGGAAAAAACCCCCGAAACAACACACAAAAACTCCTCCTTCCAAAAAACCCAGACCAAAACAAAACAAACAAAAACCAAAACCAGGTTTTGAGCTCTTGCTGCCAGGTTTCCCACACACAGATGATTTCTGTCATTTTCACACTCAGCAGCCCTGAAATCAGAAGTAATACAGCCTTAAAGCTCAGACCCCTAATCTCTCCAGGCTCACTGGAGAGATACATGCCATTTCAGGTGAAAAGTGTTTGCTTTGTCCAACTAATAATGTGGTTAGTCACTTAATTGGATGCTGCTCCCCCTCCTGCAGACCTGGCAATTTTTTTGCTAACACAAGTTGACTGAATAAAAGCAAATAAACCTATGCCACAAATGACTCTTTGCAACACCAGGGTATATAGCCCTTCCTGGCCTGTGTTCAGCCTTTTTTGTCCTTTTTTTCTATCACCATCGTAACAAAGAACTGGTATAGTATGTAGGGACTGAAGCCTAAATTATGCCGTGTGATCTCCTAGGTCTGTAACACAATGGTAGAAATCCTCCAAGTTCTGTAACAAATGCAGATTAGTTAGAAAATCCCTCTTTAGAATTGATTTAAGTATGGAAAGAAAAATACATCCAGTGTTGCAGCTCTAGCGCTGTTTATTTGAGATCAGAAATTTTTCCCTCTCTTTATTTTTTCTAGTTCTCAAATATTCTATTTCTGCCATGCTGCAATGCTTTTGAACCAGAATAACGCCGACCCTTAGAAAAAGACAGATATAGGAAAAAAGGTTAGGAGCCCTGGCAGTGGACAAAGTGGCAGTACATAGATTTGTAATGTCCCTTTTGAGTCTCAGACTTGTCACTGCTTTGTAAGCAAATGGGCAAACTTCACAATCCTCCTAGCTGTTGTTTCAAGTTGTCTGGGAATACAGGCAGAGCCTTCTAAACTGGTGACAATCAGATACTAAAGTCAGTAATAATTGCTACTATGGGGCCCAGTGCATTTCCTCTGTCTTTAAAGATAAAATTCTGTTCTGTTCAACACAGCACACAAAAATGTTATTTGTAGATTTGGCAATGTGACTGGAGAGGTTTCTGGGGGTATTGTGAGCCCACTGTGACTTTTCTCCAATGCTCAGCTGGAGATATGTAGCTTAAGCTCCTGCAGAAATCTTTCTTGCATTTTATACAGAAGGGTCTTTTTATTTCCACAGATGCCTTTTCTACCCTATAGGAAGTGTCAACTGTGCTGTGACTAAATCCACTTAAACTGCAGTTACCCCAGTGCTTCAGAGGACAGTATTACTTGGGGCACGGAGTGAAAGTTCATCCCTTAGGAAAGAGTTTGCCATGATTTTGCAAGGCACAGCAGTAACCTGGTAACCGACATATCCATTTCTGTTTCATTTTCTAGGTCAGCGTGAATCATTCTTAAGGGAGAAAATGTAACCAGGCAAGTTGAGAGGACTGTAACTGCTCTGTGCTCTGCCTTCCCCAGCTAGTTCTGCCCAAGGAGAGGCTTTTGGGGCACATGGTGTAGTCAGGGAAATGCAGTCCCTATACCCTCCTCATCCTCTCAGGATGCTTTGCTGCTGACAGCGGGGCTAACAATGGTTCTGGTTCCAAGGATCCCACCCCTGGCATACCACTGAACAAATGCAGAGTAAAACGAGAGAATAAAGCCACTTCAGTCTGCGTCAGGAGGTGCAGATGTAAAGGCACAAGGAACCAGTAGGAAGACACTGCTCAGAATGAGAGGCAGATTCCAAAGTAAGGTGCCAGGCAGAGAGGCAATTCTGTTATACACCCTAGTCAAGCCCTCTACTGGACGTGTGAAGGAATCCGCAGTCTTGGAAATAGTAAGAGTTCGCCCACTACACACATTCAAAGATAGTGACATAGGTATGAAAACAATACTCTTCCATATGCTGTGAACTACAGCATCAGTGGTTGACACGTGCCTCTCTATTATCCAAGGAGTAATAATTACCAGCAAGACAACAGTGTATGGCATGTAAATTTGACCATGCTCCACCCTTTCTTTGATGTTATCTCTGAAGATACAGTGGGCCACGGTCTTGGCTACTTTCAGACCTGAAGCTCTCATGCCATAAAGGCAAAAAATGTGCTGGCAAGGGTTACAGACTGCAGTGATTTGGGCTGAGGACCAGCAGAGCATGATATACTGAATAACATTTGGTCTTGGTTCAGCAGTTTGTGGGCAATGAGCATCTCTCAGCAGGAATAAACCATGAAAACCACAGAACTCATCTTCTTCAATTACACAGGGTATTTCTTAGCCCAGAGTTATCACCAATTAGGCAAATTCTTTTCTCTAGTGATGAACTTCTTTTTTGACCTTTTGTAGGATATGCTACTTCCTTGTGCCTCAGTTTCCACACAGGGGATAAAAATATTCCTTTAACTTGCAGAGATGTTGTGCTGATTAATTAACACCCAGCTGCACTTTCCAGACTCTTGAGATGAAAAGTGCAGTGTATGTATTTCATTTTAAAACTATATTTTACTATCTTGCTGAAAAAGGCATAATTTGGACCACTGCCAGCGTGGGAGGGAGGAGTTCTCAGCGGACACAGGAAATTAGAACGAAGCATATCTTTTTTACCCCTCAAACTCTGCACTTCCAGGACTTGCTCAATGCTCATTGTAAGACCCGAGTATCTGCAAAGTACCTACCATCTCTGTCTAGGTTTAATCTTGGCTAAATATTATCCAAGGAACAAATTGTGACAGCTGCTGTTCAAACACTGGGCCTTCTGTTGATGTCAGTAGTTGTATGAGAGACGAGCTTGGCTTGCTGTCCCATTTTAATGAGTGCATGAGTGTGTGTATCTCCCGTGCGTAACACTGAGACAGTGTTAAAACAGGTCAGGATTTGGTTTAAATCCCTCAGTCTCTGGGGCTGTCTTATTTCCTGCTGAAGAAATCATCTCTTCAGCAAAATGTGTGTCACCTTAGCAGAATCAGGGGTGCCATCTGCAGTTAGAAAGCTGGGCTTCACAAAAGGATGCATTCGCTTTCAGTGACTGCATTGCATCTCCTCTTGGAGAAGGATGAAGCCTCTTGGATCACAGAATCACTGAATGTTCTGAGTTGGAAGGGATCCACAAGGATTATCAAAGTCCTGGCCCTGCACAAGACAGCCCCTAGAATCACACCATGTGCAGCCGTGGATGTGGGCCATGATTTTGGAGAGGGGTCCTGGTTTGTTCTGTCAGAGCAACACTCACTGTTTCTCAGGCTGCAGTGCAGGGTAAAGTGAGTGTGGTTTTGCTTTTTACCCAGATCTGCAACAACCCCAAAAAAGTGTGTGACAGGGAGAAATAGCTCTACCTATTGGAGGACAGACAGGCTCTAAAGTGAATTTTTAGGTACAAAGAATGTGTGGGTTGAGTGAGTAGCTGAGCAACATCTGAGAAGCTATGGAAATCAGAGTTTTCCTAGATCTAAGAGGTTTAAATTTTTCAATGGAGAATAACTGTGTCCCGTTGTAACAAAGCTGAATGGTTTTTTGGACTGTGTATAAACCCTTGATTTTGGCAAATAATGGCTGACTGGGAAGCTGGAAGCCATGTGCTGTGCATGCAGTCTGTAAGCCTTTTGTCATTCTGAATGTTGGTTCAAGTAATCTTTCTTTGACAGCTCATTTGCATCTAAGCTATCCCCAAAGAGTCTGAGAGTTTGGAAATAATAGAGATGACATTTGGGTAAGTGTTTAAAAATGCACAGCAGCAGCATGCTCGGAGGCTTGCATTAACAAGCAGAAACGAATTCTGAAAGTGAGCTACAAAAAAAAGAAGAGAATCTGTCTGAATGAAGTAAGTTTCACTGGGCATCTGATGACTAAGTAGGAAGTGTTTTGTGCCAAAACCTGGGAAGGTAAGCGTTACTCACAAGATGACAGTGCCAGAAAATAAACCAACACCAATGCAGCTTATGGCTAGAATGCGGTATTGAGCACAGCATACTCCCAACCTCTGTGAAGTACTCCATTGAGAAAACTGCTTGCAAATCAGGCTGAATGGCAATGGAAAAACAGGGCAACAGAATGATTTCAATGAGCCAAAAAAATTATGTGATTTTAAGTGTTCCTGTCCTCTAGCACAGGCATGGTGCCAGCAAATCTGTTCAAGCAAGCTTTGAGGATTAGGGCGATGCAATTTTGCTAGTTCCCAGGCAGCTGATGTCATGTGCAACTCAGGAGATGTTGCTGGCTACCAGTAGGGTGTATCCTGACAGGAAAAGAGATGGTGGCTGCTGTGTTTGCAAGAAAACTGTTTGTGCCAGGATGGGTACATTAAAACTGTCTTGGTGAAGGTAGCTGTGTGCCACTAAAGCAACACAGAATTGTAGGTATCAGGAGTATTAAAGTTCATTAACTGGATTTACCACTGCTGTTTCCATGATGTGTGAATGTTCTAATTTTCACTCCTATTGATATTGTAGTAGTTTGTAAGGACAGCAGTTCAGCTGAGGGGATGATTTTACAAACATATAAGAGACAGCATTTGCCTGAAAGCTTGTTAGTCCTAATGGGGTGAAACTAATAAAGAATTGAAGAAGTAAACAAGCAAGATGAGGAGAGGAATTGCCATGAAATAAAAGGACAGATTAGGGCAAAGCCAGAATTATCAAGTTCAGCATCATGCCAGTAACAACCATGCAGAGCTGCTCAGTGGATATAAACCACAACAGACCAGCTTTATATATTCATTTTGCAAAGCATACTTGCCTTCATAAGGGAAGGCAATGTTAGGCCCTCTGAAAAAAAAGGATGAAAGCACTCAGGAATTTGGCTCTACAGTGGGCATTTTGGGCTCTGGAATGTTGCAAAAGTATATTTATTTGTTGTGGAAGAATGGAGATGAAATTCAGGCTACAGAGTCAGGACCCAGCTATGAGTACCTGGACATGATCTGCTTAGGGTTGGCGCTCTATTTATGTGCTGTTCACTTCAGCCTTGACCCAGGGCTCACTCCTGCCCAAACTCCTGCCTGTTGCTGTCTATTCTAAACAAAACTCAGCAGAAACTGCTGAGCTTTGGAAATTAGTTATAAAGGTCATTGATTTCAGCCATTTATCCTTGTCCAGTTTCCACATGCTGGAACATACATGGTTTTACCTGGAGCCTCTTTCCAAGCTTTCTTTGTCTTCAGTGCCATAAATAGCCAGCCTGAAGTCTGAGCTCCTTTGCCCATAAGTGTCGTGCTCAGGAGAGCACAAAAGCCAGAAACACTCATATAAATTACCTGCAAAGAAAGATCAAAGGCAGTAAGTGAGTGTTGAGTGTTCTCATCTGTCTCAGTGAGCAGCCATAGCACAGCAGAGCTCCCACAGAGTGCCAGTCTAGCCTCTTCTACTTCCTTCAGACCTCTCACCCCAAATAGTGCCCATTCAGTATTGCTGGCGTCTTTTAGATCCAGAGGATACACTTGAATGATAAAGAGGTAATAGTGTTCTTCAGTAATACAGGAGCAGGAGTCTTTGATACCTGTGCTCCTGCCTGCAAGGCCCACAGGCTCACTCAAGTCTGGATGCAGGCAATAAGCCAGCAGGTGAAGCAGCATGGGCAGCGGAGGTCTTGGGCTTAGCAGGACTGATTACACAGCAACACAAAGCCCCTCTACAAGATAAATTGCTTTTTTGCAGAGGTCAGTAAGCCATTAGGGGGCCTTTGTACAGAGAATCTCTAATAAATTACTCAGAAGGGAACAGGATTCTCTCTGTGGAGAGTAAGATGGAGATTTTGAGAATTTATCTGCTTCCTCTTGTTCTTGAACAGAATCTCAGAGTTCTTTGTGCAATACCTGCCCTCTTCCTCTGTTTTCCAGCCAGGCACTTTCCCCTCTTTCAAAAAGGGCTGCATGGGGAAACAGCCAGGTGAGGAACCAGCTACTTGGACACTTAAGGAGCAGGCTGAAGAAACACTGGTTTTGATAACTGGTGTTTCAAAAAACACAAACTTTTAATGTTCAAGAATTTCTGAATTCCCGTGAGGAATAAAATAAATAAGATCCTACCTCAGAAAAAAATCTAAATATCCTGCTCACCCAACTGCTGTTCTGGGATGGAATAGAAGTAAAAATGCTATGAAACACTCAGACTAACTAATCATTTAAAAGACAGTTTCTTGTTAAACAAACAAATATTTTTAAAACACCAGCGGGGTCAGTTTAAGGAGCAAGCGGCTGATTATTGATAGGTTTTATACTGAGGTTGTAAAGAATCTCAAAGCCAAATGGTCTGTCAAGTGGAAATTTTGTCTTCATCTACTAAAACTAAAATTATTTTCTATTCTTTTGTTTCTGTCTTTTTCATCTTTTCAACAAGGATTTGAGAAACTTTGAGTTAAATATGCATGGAAGCCTTTAGGATTGGAATTTTTTTGAAGATTTCTTCTGAACCCAACCTGTTTCAGAGTATGGCCAGCGTATGTTTGTGAGAACAAAGGAAAAAGTAAACAGCAGAGGACGATAGACCTGCTCCTCCCCATAGAAACCACTGCTCAGAAATACAGATAGAAGTCACTGGAAAGCTCTGTGGCACTCCTGGGTTTTATCTTGGAGTGGGTAGCTGAAGAAATATTTATTTTCAGACTTGGGTCAGGGAATAAGGAGCTAGTGAAATGACTCATAGTATCCTAGACCTTATCCTGCTAAATAAAACTTGTTTGAAATGACAGCCCACTGGAGAGCACAGTGCTTCTTGAATCAGTTTAGAGCCTCAGTGTATAAATTCTGTGATCACAAAAATACCTTAAAAGGCTTTTTCATTTCCTTAGTGCTTCAGCTCCTGTGGATTCTGGACCCTCCCAAACAGGAGAAAGTAGATGACTTGCTTGTTCTTTTGGACTAATGTGAGAAGTGGGCTACAGCTTTATTTTAAGAAAGTGGGGGTGGATGTGCCTCTTTGGTCCACATCCTGTCTGCGAAAATACCTTTGTTGTTTGGGAACAGGCAGCTGTAACATGCCTTGATGGGTTTTGCAAAGGAAGGGAATATCCTGTTCACTTGTCTCTAACTCTAGCCCTAACTCCCTCTAGAGCAAGCACTTCTCACAAACAGGCTGCAGACTGTAAAACACAATGAAATTCACAAAATCCATTAATAGTCATTAACTACAAAGGGCTCTGGAGAGATTCTTGAATGCTTTACTACTAGGGTAATTTCAGTGTTTTTTCTAGATTTTATTCCTTCAGGCTTCTCCACACTATTTCCAAATCACCCATGTCACAGATTTTATCTAGGGAACATAAAGACATCTGCAAAGAGCACAGTCCTTAATCAGAGTCCTTTTTTTGTTGTTTGCTCTTGTTTCAGATAGATAAGGCTGAACGATGTGATCACATACATGGTTAGTAGGTATGGTTAGTAACACAAAATGCCTTATCTGTGGCTGCATCTACAGTTGCATTTTGATTTGGTAGAGTAACATAGTGTTGAAATGAACCCCCTGCTCATGCTCATTTCTGGCACATGGGATCTAGGCTTCCTCTGAGAGAAACTGCACCAAAAGCTGTACTCCAGATTAGCATCACACATGCCCCAGCTCTCAGTGAGGCTCTGGACCTACGACCCGTCCATCAGAGAGCTTCAAACCACTTGCCTGGGGGTGATCAGATGGCACCCTGCATGAAACCAGATTAATTCAAGCTCTAGATGCAACTTGTGCAAAAGACAGAAGGGAAAAAAGCAGCCTAGACTGCCAAGTGAAGTCAATAGCAATGGTACAGATCACTCTCTTCCCTGGAGATACTTGCTGTGTGTCAGTCTTGCTGACTGACTGATTCCCTCTTTCTCTATGGCATTTGAGAGCCA
This sequence comes from Oriolus oriolus, assembly GCA_013400235.1. Lineage (NCBI taxonomy): Eukaryota > Metazoa > Chordata > Aves > Passeriformes > Corvidae > Oriolus > Oriolus oriolus. The sequence continues at coordinate 284,042 of VXBT01000742.1, forward strand.
AAAATAAATTAGGAATTTGTTATAAATAAATTAGCAGTTAGCACTGTTAGTGCTATGCAGGGAGGCCTGTAAAATCTGGGCTAGGAGCCCTGGAAATTACGCTGCTGAAGAGTGGGGCCTGGTCAACCGTGGCCTTTGCCTTTGCAGAGCACTGATGCCAACCTTGCTTGGTCTGAATTCTGGGGAATTAAGAGGTTAGTGTGGCTTGAACTCTGATACCTGTCGGGAGCAAAGGTGCCTGACTGTGTCCCTGCCTTCTCGTATCTGTCAATAAACCATGATTTTGCCACTTCTTCACATACCTGCTTTGCAGTATAAACTATTTGGTAGGGGTAGCTCCAACTTTGAAGAGCAGGCTGAGTGCAAGCAGCTCCTATTTGTTGCTTGTGTTAAGCATTGGATTTCTCTTGGAAAAGCATTTATTGGTCCGTGTCTTGCACGTGCTCCATTTCTCAAATACCTTACGGGGCCGGAGCACTTCTCATGAGCTGAGCATTGTGCTGGCTATGCTTCAGATCCTCAATGTTTCTCTAACTCTGCTGTAGGAGACTGGGCGATTTTTTTTGCCACATTAACTGCTTTTGTATGCTATATGATTTCTCTGTGCTTCATGCATCAGAGCTTCTCATTCTGTCTTCCTGTCACTGTTCTGAACACAGACAACAGTGAGAAGGCGCGTGGTGCACACTGGTGACACATCAGGCCAAGTGGTCACGGTGAGCTGGTTTCTGCAGCTGACAGCTAGAGGTAGGATGGCATCATGTTGAGCTGCTTCTGATTTACCACCTAAAGAAACTGATTAGAGCTAGTCCATATGGGACTGGCATGAGTTTTGAGCCAGACCTCTGGACCTGTAGCAAAAGTCTGGGTGACAATGCCAGCAGGCCCCGCCACGGATGTAGAATCATCCCAGATTGCCTAAATCCTTAAAATAGCAAATTTCTGCAAATTGTCTTTCTTCTTCCATTTCATGTTGGTTTCTCAAGGAAATGTCTTACAAGGGCTCACTTTTTAATATAGTCAAAGCATCCAAGTATCTTTCAAGGTAGTCTCATTTAAAGCCTCTTCTCTTTGTTCTCACAAGAATGTAAATATGACTTCAAACCCTCAGGTCTTGTTCTGTTCTCATGAGATGACAACCACCCATGAGGGGTTGGGATGCTGGGATTGTGATGGGTTGTCTGCTGCAAGCTGGTTCTGTAGGTAAGATGGCAGACCAAAACCTACCTGGACTCTGTCCAAAAATCACTGGGCTAGAATACTGTTCATTAAAAAGAGACTTCAAGAAAAAGGCAAAAACATGGATATATTTTTTTCTGATCTGCTTTAGCTACAACACTTAAATATAGTGAAATGATTGTACAGCACAAATAATGATTATAGTCTTATTTGCCTGTCTGCTGTATGAAAGAATTTAGCTCCTTGAAATATTTAAGAACAGTGTAGTCACAGTCCACTGAAAACAATTACGACAGCAGAAGATCCTGAGATGCAAGATAAAATGCCTTTGATTTTTTTTCTTCCTTTTTTCCTGTCCTTTTAGATTTCCTTTACAGGGTTTTGCTGACAGCATTAAGTCACATTTTTCCAAGATAACTTTTGGTGTGAATTTTGTAAGATTTTTTTTAGCCATACTTCAAGGCTGATGATAAGATGAATTACTCAAGGCATCCCATTGTTCTGCAGTTTGTATCAATCTCATTATTAAATTATTTGACAGGGATACATTCTTTGCGCATTGATACACTGTTTTTTCTATATATAAATCAAATGGGAATCAAAATAACAAAACAAGAAAATACACAATGTGCTACAACACTGTCAGGCAAAGCAAGCCACAAGGCTTCTACTAACAAGGATTATTGACATATTTATTAAAATAATCCTCCATTTCCATCTCAATGTGCACTTGATTTGAATGTCATAAATAAACAATCAGGTCTTGATTTTTGCAATGCTAAGCATAAAATTAGAGCACAGAGAAACCAGCCCACACAAAAGCCTCTGACAAATCATAGAATCATAGAATCCTAGAATCCTAGAATGGCTTGGGTTGGAAGGGACCTTAGATACTATCTAGTTTCAACCCCCATGTCATGGGCAGGAACACTTCCACTAGACCAGGTTGCTCAAAGCCCCATCCAACCTGGCCTTGAGCACTCCCAGGGATGGGCCATCCACAGCCTCTCTGGGCAACCTGTTCCCGTGCCTCACCACCCTCACAGTAAAAAATTTCTTCCAAACATCTAATCTAAATCCCTCCTTTTAGTTTTAAACCATTTCTCCTTGTTCCATCACTCTGTGTCCATGTAAATGTCACTCTCCCTCTCTTTTATAAGCTCCCTCCAGGTAATGAAAGCTGACTGAGTCCTTTTGGCTGAGCCCTTTTGGCTGAGTTTAGGTGTATCTGAGGTGCTATTGATGGGCAGAGATCTGTAAGTATTGCATTCAGACCTATTTCAGCTTAATTGGTGGATCTCATTTCCTAGGAGAAGAAAATAGTGTTATTACTAATTGCTTTCTGACTGGTAAACGAAACTCAGTTCTGGGTTAGGCTTTCTGTGGGAACTTCTTTACACTCAAATGGTTCATGTGAGCTCTGTCTGTCACATCCAGGCAGGAGCACAACAGTCAGGATGAGTTTAACTCTTGTTTTTCATCTGCAGACGTTGAGGAAAGAAAAAGAGAATATTACAGTATTGGCGTATCCAGGTAAATTTGTCACATAAGAAACTAAAATCCTTAATTTTGATATGCTGTACTATCTGTGGTCAGCCACCTAATAAGCATGGCCTGGGTTCAGCCAAAAGCCAGCAGAAATTCTCCTTTGGTGTAAGTGGAAAGGACTTGCATCTTCACATCAGGAGCCTACTGGTTGTCTCCAGGCATCCATGGCTGGTGGTGCAGTTGTATCTGCAGATAAACTGTGGCCATGGGATGGTTCCGCAGATACGTTTCATAGTGGAGATGAAATGTAAAGAGGCAGCGTGACAGGTTTCCAGATGGTGCTGCCTCTTCACTGAGCAAGAGACTCCATATGCAAGTTGGCTATACATGTCTGTTGGCTTCTTCCAAAAATAAAGCTGGTCATTAACATGATTCCGTTCTTTTTTGTTGATGTTATTAAACTGAGAAATAAATCAAGTGTCTGTGGGTATGTAGGAAGGAAGGCAAATAAAAGAAAAAACAGAAACCCAGAAAGAGGCAAACCCAGACAGCACATGGCATGAAAGCACTTGCAGATTAGGTTGTATGTCTCTGCAGGGTTTTTATTTATTTTTCACCCTGCCATAATATGTGGGAAAATATCATAATGTGCTGATACACTGGAGGGACACAGTGGGCTTCTGCTCTTGTTCCTTGAGGGACTTTGGTTTATTGAGACTGCCTTTAATTACTGGGATTGAAATTATAATCAAAGAAGGGCTTGAATAGGGATGTTGGTATTTCTTGTGTCCACAGAAGTGAGAAAAATACCTCAGGCCAAGGTTGCTTCCCCAGAGATATATTTGCTCAGTTATCTAACAGATCTTGCAGTTGGCAATGCCTATATTTAATTACAAGTTCAGAATCATGGTAATAGAAAACTGTTTATCCTCTGCCCTTAGACTCTTAGATGTCAGGCTCATCTGCTGCTCTTTTCCAACTCCCTGATGGAACTGCAGTGAATAACAAGCCGATGCTTCTGGATGCACTGTGCATAAATACTCCTGGAAACTACCCAGAAAATACCCTCCAGGAAAATTCCAGAGACACTCTTGATGATTCACTGAGCGCTAGTGAACCACCTAACTGGATGTGAGCACTCACCCCGTCGTAAAGGGCTTAATCTAATAAGCAAAACAGGAGTCTTGACTCCCAGTCCTTTTTATTTCGCTTCTTCTTTCAAAGCCATCTGCTTCTCCGACCTATTTCAGAACATGCAAATTCACAAGCGAGGTGAAATTTCCCATGGACCAGTAGCCTGTGAAATATAATTACTGTGCTAATTTTGAATTCCAAGCGGTCAGCACAGGCTAGGAGTGCTCGCTCAGCAAACATGTTAACACAATTACAACGACTATTAAAAAAAAGCCATGTTGAGATTTGGCAGTGACTCTGGAAAATGACAGGTAGCTTTTTTGGGGTCAGAAAACAGACAACAAAATGCCTGATAAATGTTTGGGGGGGTTTTTATGATGCACAGATGCATTCTCAATAGAAACAGTTGAAGGCAAAAGGAAATGATAGCGAGAGCGCATCGCATCCAGGCTGCTTTCCCAGCAACGCTCAGAAAATGAGAGGCTGTTATGAAATCTGTGCTCCCTTGTGAGGTCTTTGCTACCTTGGATGACCTCTGTCAAGTTATGCGCTCATTCAGCACTGCAGCCTGTCTGTAACAGGGACTAATGACACTAAGCCTGCTGGATAAATCCATGTGGGATTTATGACTGTGCAATGCACAGCATTTCAAGGTATACAGTATGCCAATTTGACAGTATCAGTGACAGGGGTAAGGCTGTGAAGCTGTTTCAAAAAATCTTAGAAAAATCCTGCTTATAAATCTCCCATTGCTTCACGGTGGAATAGAAGAATGAGATTTAATACTGTATTTTAATGTAAATAAATTTACTGCTTCCAGTAAAGACAGTACATTGCTGATTTTTTTTTTTATTCTTTCAGGAATGCCTTTGGGGTTCACCTAGTATTAAAAAAAAAAAAAAGAAAAAAAGAAAAAAAAAGTATTTTGATGATGATAGCAGGTGGTATATTATCCAGTCTCTGGAGTAAATTGTACTAACGCAGCCTTCCCAAAGTAACCAGGAATGTCAGTTTTGCCCATTAGCACCTCTAACACCAGTGGTGGGTTTCAGGCCGTGGTGCTTTTGCAGAGGGAGCTCAGCTCAATGAAGCAATGCCCCGGATCTCTTCTGGGGAAGCAACACTCTTGACCAGCCGTGCTGCTTGCCTTGGAAGGGGAGCTGCAGGCACTGCTGGTGTGCTCACGGCAGGACCTAAGGGAATCATAGTGACAAGCATATTGCACATTGTTCCCATTTCCTGGGAGGGCTTGTGTACAAGGTATGGAAGGGGGGATATGTTTCCCTGCATCCAAGACTAATTTCAAGCTATTGTGGCATAGACAGAAGAATCTGATGCGCTCAGCAGAAAATATATGGAAGAGATGCCTAATGCAAAGATAAGACAAAATGTACCGAGGGGGTGTGGGGTGGGGGTGTGTGGAATTAATTTTGACATACATATTTAAATCAAACAGCCCAGTGGTTACAGCACTGGTTCAGATGTAATCTGACTTTAGTCAGATCTGGCTGAAAATCCAGTTACAAAAGGCAATTTCTCTCCCCCCTTGGCACTGCCTGTCAGCACAGTAGGGTCTGGGGGCAGAAGAAGGTGTAGGGGTGCTGTGAGATGGAAGTGCCAGGCAGCACAGGGCAGCACAGTACCTACCTGCTGCAGGTACTCATGGGAGAGTACAGAAGCTGCCCTGCAGGTTCAGGACAAGCATCTGCAGTGAAAATGTGTTTTAACAACCAGGGAACAACATCCCACATCACACGGCTGGCATCGTGTGGGAGCTCCATGAAAAAGCAGAAATCAAATCCAGCTCTGCAGCCCTGAGAATTGCTGCTTTAAGCATAAAGCCAGTTTTCTCCTCCCTCCCTGATGCTAGCATGTTCTCCAAGTCGGAGCCATTTGAGTGAGGCAGGGTAGGAAGAAAAACAATCACGACAGAATAAAATATATGTATATATATATGCAGAGATGCATAGATAGATGTGAATACATGCATCTATGTGATCTGGATGGCACACACACAAGGGTTTTGCGTAAACAAGATCTTTTAGGATTGCAAAACAACATATTTTTCCTTCGTGTTGTTCTTAGAAAATTTTAGTTAAGGTTTAAAAAAACCTCCATCAGTCTGAAACAGACAGGCAACACAGTAAAATCAATTCTAAGTGATGCAAATTGGCACAGTTATTTGAATAGTGTTATAGGCAGACATAATAATTGTTGCTGCCTGCCTATATTAAAATGTTTCTGCTATACAAAGCCTTCCATGAGCTGCAGTTCTCCTTTCTTTTAAGTAGTTGTCTGAGCTTGTTTGCTATTTATGGTAAAACAATACTGAACATTTTGCTGCCATGTGGGGTCACAGGACAAACATAATGACAGACAAATGAAAGCACAGGCAGACAAAACTGAGGGGTCAGTGCATAGATGTCTGACATTATATCTGGCTGGAAATGATTCCAAAAGTCAACATATGCAAGTACTGAAATGTGGCTTGTATTTTCTCTTTGGTCCAGGGCCCTGACTTCCTTAACAGCAAACACTCGCAAACACACCATCTGTTGTTGAAGAGTGAGCAGTTTAATGAAGAGGATCAGATTCTTTCCATCTCACTTATTCCTTGGTGCCCGTTCCATTTTCTGGGCAGTTGTCTGCAAGTAATACAGAATTTCCTTTGGTTTCCTTGAGCTGTTGTTCAGACTCTTAGCTCGTTAGACTGGTGATTTGGGATGCAATCAAGGATGTCAAATACATTTTATGATTTTTAAATAATTTCCTTTTAAAAGGAAAGAGACCTGGTGGAAACACTCAAACATTATTGTCAGAGTAGCTGTACAGTGTTTTAAAACCAAAGTGTAGCATCAGCAACAGCGGTGGTGCATGCATGTACCTGTGCATATGCAGCCTCTGTAGTCACCGCAACCCAGCTTTCTATAATCTGTCAACAAAGGGACGTGATACTGGTGTCCCTGTGTCCTTCTTCATCTGGAATATTTCTTCTGAGCTTTGGGACCATGATTTAAGGTGCATCTTCCACAGCACATTCCCCATACTGACCCGGAGCACTCGTATCTTGCGGGCTTTTGAGTTTCTCAGCCTAAAGGGCTTAATGTCCTTTCCCTGCAGTTTCCCAGCACTCCTTTCCCACCACAAGCCTGCCAGGAGGGAAAGGAGGACTTTTGCTCCAGGTCATGATGATCCTCACTGAAGATTTACCCAACCAGCAGCCACATTAGCAACCAAGCAAGGAGCCCATGAGCAACCAGAGAACTTAGTTTCCATAAACCCAAGCCATTTATTTCTCTAACCCCACTGCAGAGCTGAAGAAGCCTGGCAGTCCAGGTGGAGCAGCAGAGGCTGCCATATTCCATCCCTGTCAGCTACTCCTGGTGGAAGTTTTGCCTTTCACTGTGTTTGTGCCAAGGAAAATGCCAGCAGGGGCCATGTCCAGACAAAGACATAACTGGATCAGCCCTTAATGTTTGAGATGAAGGTCCTGTCATGTCACTGTCACCATGAAACAGGGCCTCAGATATGCCCCTTTACACAGCCCAGTTGGGTTAACATCAGTATGGAGGAACTGGGAATCCTCTTGGTCATAGCAGCATTGATGGGAATGTATGGTTTGGTGGGATAAGGGAAAGGAAGCCCAGAGAATAACTGATGTCTCATCCTAATTAATGTCCACGTAAAGAGTCCTACAGCAAAATGAGACATATGATGCACCTCCCATAGCCCTAAGCAGCTCTGGAGAAAACGTTCACTTTGCAGAGAAACAATCACAAGGGAAGAAGCACAGTTAACTCACCCACCATGAGCACTTCTCTTTTAACAGAAGGGCCTGTCTTTTGTAGGACGGCACAGCATTTTCCAGAGGATGGAAACTCCAAGGTAGTAATTACCTGATTCTTCAAATTAGAAACCAGGGGGAAAGAATGGGTGTCAGGGGGAATGAACATGTCTCGCTATTTAACAAAAACAAGAGACATGCCCATGTCTCTGCACAGCTGAGATCTTGATCTAGGTGACAGTCTCAGCTTTGAGTGCCCAAGCTGGAGGTTTATCTGGTTTTGCTTCTATGTCCCTTACAGATGAAAGGGACCAAAGTCTAGTTCTCATGACCAAAGTCTAGAGAACTTGAATGCTGGCCTTGGGCCTGTATTTGTGCCAAACTCACACCTTGTAAGAAGATCACTAAGAGGAAATACAGATATCACAAAAAACTTTTAGGCAGACTATAAGAACCAAAAATTTCAGTCTAGACTGGAGTCTGCTGCAGGCTATGTCACTGACAGTAGAGAGAAACAAAGGTTTAGGAGGAATAAACAATTAGCAACTCTGATTTACTGGAGACTGTTGAGGAAACATTGCTGTAAATTCTTTCTCATCTTGGATGACTTAGCTAGAGACATGTTTCCTCTCAAAGCCTTTGTAGATTCAAGAATATCACTAGGAAAATCCCAGAATTACTGGCTGTACTTTAGGTGCCTAGTTGGCTTTTTCTTCAAAAAGGTGTTAGTAGCATCACCAGTTTTGGACTACACATCTGAAAGGGCAGCTGTCTTTTGCTTCTTTGATATTCAGTTCATCAGAGATCCAAGTACCCACACCGTGCCATCTCATGTTTTAAAAAATGCATCGATGTCCTTTGCGAAAAAGGCAAAAGATCAGAGGAGACAGGCAATTTGTAGGAAGAACCAAAACACAATAGGTGACTGTAGGGATTTGGGGGTTTGGTTTGAATGAAGAGTAGGGGAAATACTGCTATGTAGCAAAGAATAGAGCAGCATGCAGGCAGAAGGTGATATAGAGTTGAGGAAGCTGGAATGCTTCTGGAATTTGTATCCAAGAAACAAAGTGCAGAAAAGGACACTCAGAAACATGAGACTGAGCCAGGAGTGATAAGCAGGGAAGTGTTTTCGTGGAGGGAGGGGGAACAAGGAGATTACAAGTAAAGCAGTTGGCGGCTGTGGAGGGCAGAACACCACGCTGAAGCCAGAACATTACATTTTGAGACATTTTTCATGAAAATATTCTTTCACTAAGATGTCCAGCACCGTGGAAATTAACCTTCAGATAAATGTATTTTGATAGGGATGCGTTGGACGTAGAAAAGGGAGTTTGCAACCATGTGAGGGAATCAGGAAATAGTCCTAAGGGACTGAAATATCACCTCGCATGTGGATAATACTTACTGGTGGGTATCCAGTAAGGTGGTGGTGAAGCTGCAGAGTATTTCATACAACAGTGCTCTATCCCTTTCACAGGCTATGCAAGGAAAGGCTCCAAGGACAAACATGCCCCAATGCAATCCTAAAGGACTCCAGTCTTTAGAAGAAATCCAGGGAGACAACATTCAGCTGAGGATTAGCCATGAGGGTTGTATCTACACCAAAACAATGTTGTTTTTATGTGACTAGTATTACATAAAGAAGGGTTTAGCAGCTTGGGGTTGTTAATTTAACATTTGCATAGCCAAGAGTGAGGAAAGAAACATGATATGGTGCAATTTAGTATTAGAAACCGCAGCAAGGTATCCAGGTTTGTGGGAGTTTCCCTTTTCCTTCTTGTCACTTGTTCCTTACCCTTGTTAGTTCCTCTTTCCACAGTCACATGTTCCCCTCCCGCTCAAGGACGTGACTTTCAGCACGAGCTGTGCTCATTTTACAGTCACTAGGTTGTGCTCAGTTTCTGGTGTTACTCTGCCTCTTTCCATCGCTACAGAGCTCCCTGCCAGAGAGAGGAACTATCGTTTGCAATCCATGACCATGAGATAATGACCGCGAAGGGGCCACAAAGATGCTCAGAGGGCTGGAGCACCTCTCCTCTGCAGACAGGCTGAGACAGCTGGGGTTATCCAGCCTGGAGATGAGATAGCTCCAGGGAGACCTTAGAGCAGCCTTACAGTGCCAAAAGGGAGCCTACAAGAGAGCTGGAGAGGGACTTTTGACAAAGGAATGCAATGATAAGACAAGGGGAAATGGCTTTAAACTGAAAGAGGGCATGCTTAGATATTATGAAGAAATTCTTTACTGTGAGGGTGGTGAGGCACTGGAACAGGCTGCCCACAGAAGCTGTGGATGGCCCACCCCTGGAAGTGTTTAAGGCCAGGTTGGATGGGGCTCTGAGTAATCTGGTCAAGTGGAAGGTGTCCCTGCCCATGGCAGACGGGGTTGGAACTAGACGGTTTTTAAGGTCTCTTGCAACACAACAATTACATGATTCTATGATTCTATGGCCTTGGCTTGCAGGACATGGCAGTTCATTTTGAGGGAAGCTCTTCAGGTAAGAACAGGACTTGAGGGGCAAATGCCAGAACTGACACGCTTGGGAACCTACCCAGCATTGTGGTCTTTTGGGTAACAGCATCCATTGTGGCAGCACATTTCTCTCTCTTTTTTCCTTCCAAAAGTCTTTCCACACCTTTTATTCCTACCAGTCTTCTCCAAGAAGAAGCTGGCAATTATTCTTAAAACCACAAACTATTTTCTCTCCCTCTCTCTTCTTCTTAAAAAGAAAGTCTTTTTCTTCCTGTTGTAGCAGAGGCATTTTTCACCCAGGGAATAGAACAACTGCGGTTATTTACTTCTTCATCCCCAAGGAAGGTTCAAATGCACGTCACCCCCAGGGCTGAAGACCTCTCCTGATAGGGTTGTAAAGCACCACTTCCAGTGTGCTAAATATAAAGATCCTGCACCTGCCCTTCAAGAGCATAGACGGTGTTTTCAGTGGGTTGCCCAGGCAGGGTGCTTTCAGGCCACTCCAGTATTGCTTCACTTTGTGGTTCTTGGAGAGGGGAAGGAGGAAGTCAGCTGCTCAAACCACAGCAGAGCCGAAGGCATTTTAAAAAAATTCCAGTTCAAACAGTGACCCAGGCAAACAGTTTTAAGGTCAAACACGGACACCTGGTGTGTCAGTGTGCCTTCAGGGCCAGTTTGCTGCTGGGCACGTGCTTTTTGCATTGCCCTTTTGGAACTTCAGCTTCTGAAGCAAGACTTGGTTTGGCTTTGTAGCACAAGTCCAATTTTTGGCTGTGTCTCTGTGCCTGGTTTATTTCAATCATCAATACTGCTTGAATGAGAGTCCTCTATTGACTATTTATAGTTCTAAACAAGGAAAACAAATACTGTCTCTTTAGATGAAGTGCCAATGTCTCTGTAATTCCCGCAGTTGTAGTGCTATGATTGGAATTTGGTGCCAGATGCATGGATTCCTCAGACAAACAGCTTTCTGGCAGGGGAGAGGAAGATCTGGCTCTGGCAAGCCTGTTTATGTAAAAAGTTGCCGTGTTACTGGCTCTCATTACCTGCATTGGCTTGATTTGAAGAAGCGGAGAAGCCGGACACCAAGTACTGGATAAAACAGAGCTGGCAAACCCCTTCACACACAGGCACACCTAGTTATTCCCCTTGGAACCACTAAGTGATCCTGACAGTAGCTACAAACAAGGCACTCACCTTATTTAGGAACCCCAGTGGTGAGAGGAAAGATTATTTCATACTGATTTTCTTTTTTCTTGCTGCCAGAGATGGTGCCCTTTGCACTCCTGACAAGGCACAGAAAGAGGTGGGGGTTGGTGTGTGTGTCATCCTCACTGGACAGGGTTGGCCAAAGCAAGTCAGATTGTTTCCTGGAGCAGTGTTTATGTGAACAGCTGCTAGAAGAAGAAGGGTTGGCTTCAGAGCCTGGATTCCAGAAATCACTGTTAAGAGAACAGAAGAGTCTTCAAGAATAAGGAAGGGTTAGCAAATAGCAAACATGCTAAATCAGGTCACTCAGGAGAGGGTCAAAGTGAAGGCAGAGAAAGGCATCAGCTTTCAGGATCAGACTGATTCCCCACCCACCCCAACCTCCAAGCAGCTGAAATGAATTCTGCCTTTTAGCTGATGATAAATCAGCAAGTGACCTGTTGTTAAGCTCTGGGAAAGCTGGTATAGTCTGTTTGCTTGACCTTTTTCTTTCAGGAACTTGGCATATGCATGAGTGCTTTGGAAGTTTGCTGCTGGCCAGCCCCAACAAGTGCCCTATCCTGGCATGAACCAGAGGTCATGCTGAACCCTGCTCACCATCCCTGAGCACCCAGAAGCACCAGCCCCATTCATTCTTTTGCATCCCTTGTGTCCCACTCTCACACGGGAGAGAGTTTACAGAGTTGTCACAATTTGTGTTTTCCTACTACTGCACCAACCAGTGACTCCTTTAGCCAGGGCTCTGAGTCCCTCCCCAACATTCCTCCTGGTGCCTCTTCCTAGCTCACACCACCCTTTGCAGGAAACTAGAAGGCCCAGAAACCATGATAGCTTTTACCACCCAGTGCTGTTGAAGGTCATGTTGAACCATGGGGTTCCAGCTGGTGGTTTGCCTTGCAATTGTGTGGTGCTCAGGGCTCCTTGCAGACAGGGAGGTTTGGCTGTGGCCTGTCTGAAGAGTGCTCCAGTGGGAGTTTCCCTGGGGCATTACTGGCCTGGCAGTGGCTTGCGTGCCCCAGAATGCTGCATCTCCTGCCTGGCCCTCTCCTGCTTCTCCCAGTCTGCATCCCACCCAGCCCTTCCTGCTAAGGGTCAGTGGTGTTCCTGCCAGGCCACCTGTCCCAGGGGAAGCCACAGCCCTGTACCCCGTAGCAGGAGCTCCTACCCATGCTTCCTCCATCAAAACCGTGCTCAGGCCCTGCCTTGGAAAGTCCACCTTTCTTCCAGCAGTGTACCCCAGTTGTATGTTTTTTTCCCCTCCACAATTTTACTTTTTAAACCCATTTGTCAGTTCCTGCTTTCTGCTTTAACAGGCTCCAGCTCGCTAAATCTGAGGGCACAAAGTGATTGAAGCATTTGCCTGGCACTACAGCATTCTTTCACTGAAAATGGTGGTGGTGGTGATTCCAGAAGGATGTTTGACCAGGCATTACTGAAGCTAAAATTTGTCGATTCATAATTTTAACACTCCATGGAGTTTGTTGTTCAAAAGCATACACAAGAAATCTGAGCTGTTATTTTCCCCGTCTTTGATCAACATGCCAGTGTGCTACTGTGAAGTGAAACAGCGTAGGCTGACAGATGAGAATTTTCCCCCAAGGGCATTCTCCTAGGAAGGCAACACTGCTGATTTAACAAGGAAATAAATCTCAACATATATGAATGCTGCTGTGTACAGGCTTTTATGGCACTTGGGGAAGAAATCAAAATAATTTAAAAATACAGAAGCCTTCATTCTTACAGTTCTTTAGCATTTGAACATTTTTATGTAGCTTGAAATGAGCAGCTACGAGCTGGAGGATGGAGCTGTGCCTTTATAACAGCTGTAGCTCGGAACATCTCAACATGCTGCCTTTGGAGCCCCTCGCCAACTGAGCTCTCTGTAAACAGAGACCTTGGTGCAGCAAGGAGAGGATGAAAGCCAGGGAGATACCAGTGGAAGTCTGGGACTTCACAGCCCTGTCTTATTTCTTAATAACACTCAATTATAACTACCTTAGTAGAATCTGTCTTCTCCAGTTCTCCCACATGCAACCCTCTCCCCCACAGGGCTCCTCTTAAATGCTTTTCTACCCTCAGGAGGTGCACGTCACTAGCACGGCTCTGGCTCGAATTGACCCAGCAAGCCATGTTGTCTCTGAAGGTGAGGTTTTCCCATTTAGGGTGTAGTTGTGGTGGAAATTTGAGACTATAGCCCTTTAAAGTGACATTGCACACACCCTGTGGGATTACAGCAGCTGCACTGCAATTCTGAAGACAAATAAAAACTGAATGTTCCTTGAGTTGTACTAGCTTTGGGTAGCAGATATTGGTACAGGAGCTGACTTAGGTGTGAGAGGTGCCAAACGAAGCTTTGTGATCAACCCTCCTGCTCCTGAGGAAGAAGCATAAAGGACACAAACTCCAATTACTCTCACAAACTGTGCTGTTGTTTTCTGGTTTGGGATTTTGGGGATTTTTTGCCCCCTACCATCCATTACAACATTCAAAGCATCTTAGGAGAAAGAACAGCACTTCAGCAAACAAGACCTGACTTTTTCTGCTGTATGACTAAATGCCGCGTGGAGTTCAAGACTTCCTATTGTTTCTTTTACACTCTTCACAGCACTCAGCAGCTCAGGTGGACCAGACAGTTACTCCTTGTAATAAAGTCTACTCGACCAACAAACATTGAGCAGCACAAGTCACAGCAGTGTTGGATGGTTAAGCAAAACTTTCCTAGGAGAGCATGATCAACATTTCAAGCAATGCTTCTGAAGAAAGAAGTCTGTGAACGAATCAAAGCTATCCTTACATGGTTTTACATCAAATTTCTTTTTACATATAAACCAAGTGAGGTTTTTGTGGTGATTTACAACACTTGGAAGAGGTGATCTGCTGCTCATTCTCAGAACAGGTAACAGCATTTCATAAAAAAAGCCACAAACCCACACTGTCTGGGGACCCCTCCTAACTGCCTAAGTCCATCAGCCTTCACTTGTGCCGCACGCTCTGCTTTGCCAATACAGACCCAGGTTCCCAGCAGCTTCAGGCACAGCCTGCACCAGGCCAGGCTCCTGCTGGGACTCAGACCTCACAGCTTGGGCCTGGTGTCCTGCACAGCTTTTCAACACCAAACAAGGTATGTTTACAGAAGTCACAGGCTTTGCCCGAATTCCACCACTGCCAAATAACCAGTCCCAAACCCTACCTTGATGAGAGTTCTAACTACTGAAATTATTTCTATTAGCAAGGTCTAATTACACAGTCAGTTTAAATAACAAGGACCTAGAGTTCACGCTTGCCTATTTTAACAGCTTGATCATGTTGCATGCTGTAAATCAGATTCCTGTATTAACATCTATTTATATTAATTTACAATCCATTTCAGCAGCTGCCGTAAGATAATGGATTCGATATTACTAACATAATTTGGTTGTAATCTTGGGAAGCAAGGAAGGTTTGCTCAAGCACTACCATATGCTGGTACAGTAGCTGGATCCAGTCTTCTCTGAACACACTTGTACATCCACTCCTTCCGTGTCATGGCAGAGCACAGCCCTGGAAGTGTGCAAGCACCATCTCTTCAAGAATGTGAAAGGAGAATTTTAAGTTAGCAAGTCCGAATAGCTCCAATCAAAAAAGACACCAAGACATCTGTAATTAAGAACTTGCTAGACAGGACTGCTGAAACTCCAACTCTCTACTCTCAAGCTGCATTCTTTAATTTCTCTCATTCCCCTGCAATATACTCCATAGATTTGGGGCCATTTACTCTGGAAAATGTTCCTCACGAAGTCAGTTCTGAAGGCTATGTTACAGTTTGAATATGTCAGCTGTTTTAAAGTTCACTGTCTGTAACAAATGTCAGTTTTTTTCCTTTGCATGCACTTGAGCAAACCTCATTACCTCAAACATGACAAAATATTCAAGACTGTAAACACAAAAACACTGTATTGTGTTTTCAGTTCAGTAATGCCTCAGATAAATTTCAGAACAAAATCAGTCTTAGCAATAACAGAAAGATTTTTAAAGTCCTTTATTAATCTGAATATAAAAAAGACAGAAGCTGCCTACAATATAGGACAAAGCTCTTGCTTCATGAGGAAACAAAATTTTCTTTACAAAGTGAAAAAATAAATACCCTCTTAGAGTAAGGTTTATATGCTAATGTGTCATAAAAAAGTAGAGTTTTAATATTTTGACAAAATGTCTGTGCAAAGAAACAGATGCATAAACACACATTACTGCTACATTAAGGCAATATGAAAAGTATAGTCAGAAAATTTCAGTAAAGTGACAGTGTACTTTTCTAGCTTTGATTAAGCCAGTATTGCACCCAAACATGGTCTCCAGTCCCCTCTGTACCCTGGAGAAGACACTAGGAAACCAGATCCCAAAATGCCCAAGTAGGGGGGTGGAAATCAAAAACATTTTATTGGGTAGGTCATTTCCTGCTAAAGATGCTAACTGAAGAAAGCATTTAAAATTATACACAACCCTTAAAGATTAATGGTGCATGTTTAATAGTTTAAAATCAGTCTCCAAAAATAAAGCCAACTTGAAGGGCAGCTCACTCCAGCTCCCAAGACCAACAGCCAAAAATGGACTGTGGGAAACTTGGGAGTACCCTGCCCACTGAGAGCTGTGAATGAAGTCACATAGCAGTGCTTCCACAGGACACTGTCAACCACAACACTTTCCTGACCCACCCTCAACAAATGAAGATTAACAATCTTGTCCTCCCTTTCTTAAGCTATTCTCTCAGAATTGCTTTCTATTTAATAGAATTCTGAGTTAAGCACACCTGCTTAGTGAAGCCTTGTAACTTCAGTTTAAGAACTAATTTTTAAAAAAGTTTTCTCCTCTTTAAAGCAGTTTACTAAAAGCAGAAGCTATGAGCCTTACTAAACTGGTATGTGTAAAAGCAAGTATTACTATTAAAATAAACAGTGCAACTGTACTAAAAAGGATTTAGAGCACGTAGAAGAAAAGGCTGCATTGCTTTCACTGGGTCTGTCTGCGTGTGTACACCACATTTCTCCAGGGTTACCGAGCTTTGTGGCAACACTGCCGTGCTACAAACCTATGGATCATTCTTTAAGTAACATGAATCAATTACACTTCTACTCTCAGAAGATGTCTCAAACTATTTCGGACATGCTGAACAAAGAATATTTATGTTAAAAAATGCAGTATTTTTTGCTTTTGATCGTGGATAGGTGCCAGAGTGATTGCCTTCTTCACAATCAATGGTTGCATTTCTTATTAGTGCAGTTTGAAGAGTACATGATGGGTTTAAAGTGTGTACACAGATCATATCACAGTCAGATTGAGAAGACTGGTGTGGGTTGGCAAGTACACATGCTGGACATGCTCTACACGAGATCTGCAAACAGGACACGACTGGAAAGGAAAAACATTGGGAAATTAGTTTACTTCATATTTCAAGAGTTTCTGCACTTCATGCAGACTTCACATACACAATAACAGAGCACTTTTTCCATCATCCCGTATTTAAGACAGGGTATGGTGAGAAGCATGCAGTTCATTCTTAGCCTCGCCGCAAATTACGTTAGCACATCATTCAGGTAGAATGCTCTCTGAAATTAGCTTACCACAAACAAAATTTTAGTAGTTTTGCTAGAACATCAACACAAACATATTAATCCATGACCATCAAATATACAAAACAAACCTTCCACACAATTTGGTAACTCATAATTTTAACGGCACCGCATTTACCTGTAACTGGGAAGCGCAGGACTTGCAGCAAACTGTGTGGCCACAGGGACAAAAGGTTGAATTTATCTCTTCTTCACAACACACCATACAAAGCATGGACTCCTTCAGCTTCCGCAACTTCTCTTGCAGGGCTTTTGTTTGTTGGCAGCTGAGACCCTCACAGTTGTCACAGTTCATGCTGCTTTCCGAAGACTTAAGGGGGGAACTTGGTGGGGTTTGATCACTTCTTGAAACAAGATCCACAATGCCAGCATTATAAAGAGCTCGCCTCGCATGATCATAAACTTCTTTTGATGTTCTTTTAATGTCAAAGACGTATTTTTTACCAAGATTAATGTTTTCATTCAGAAATAGAGACGCTAGGTGACCCTTTAAGTCTCGACTATACTGCATCATGACAGCACTGGTGACAGTGTCACACCTATAAAGCAATAGGACAAAATACAAACTTGGTTAGTTAATACCAATACACCCATCCTACAGTAATTTGTTCCCAAAGCTGAAGTAACAGCACTGAAATTAAAGCAAATGAAACAGTCTGAGGTAATATTTAAGCTCTTGAATGATCTTTGCATCACAACTCTACTTTGAAAAGTGTAAAATGGAAAGTGACAATTACTTTACATCTTCAAAATGTGAAGTGTCTGGTAAAATGGAGGCAGCCTATGGAAGGGACTTAAAGAATTATGGTAACAAACAGCAAACACTTGCTTAATCCACAGTTCAGCCAGGCAACACCTCTTTTGCATGGTATTTCCAAACACTGCCTTAAAGAATTCCACTTGAGAGTCTTTGGCTCTCAATTTTTATCATACAGTCAAGTAATATTTTGAACCCCATTTCCATCCAGTACTTTATATCCTAGTATTATGTCATTCTGAAGGGAACCAGTGTGAATGCAGGTTAGAGAATTAAGGCATTTGTATTTGCCACTGTGCATTTCAGCTACCCTAACCACGCTTGTCATGTATTTCAGTGATACAGCTGAATCTGCAGCTATCACTTCTCTAGGCAACACAGGAAAGCAAACACAAACACAAAACATAAGGACTACAGCCTCACAAGGCCTAAGGTCCAAGATCTAAGCTTATGGCCAAATGCTATTGCCAAACTTAAAATTCTGCCTAAATTAAAATCAGAGACAGCAAAGGACAGCAGAAATTACAAACAGAGACACAGATCAAAAAGTAATTGAAACTGGTATGTGGTAGTTAATTTTAAGAAAACACTGCTAGGTGTGTTTGACAGCTAGTCTGACTGATCAGTGTTGGACACCACTGTAAGAATGAAAGGGGGTTGAAAAATTGCCCACCAACGAGTATAGCACCCCCACCTCAAAGAACAACAGGATGAAGACAATGGATAGCTGCTGGCACGAAGCAAAATCCTGAGCATGTGAGCAACGACAGAGGAACTGTAAGAAGGTTTAAGTATAGGGGATGGGAAGGCAGCACACAGATAACATAACTGAAGGAACCAAATAAAGGATCTACACATTCTGAATAACAGGATCTTCCCCCTTGCTCTCATTCTCCCTCTTACAGAGGAACAAAAAAAAGTATGTATTGTTTATTAAGTATCAAGGAATATAAACAGTTTATACTCTGAAATGCTGTTATTCATAGTGGGAAAATTTTGTTTACTTTTCTTGTTACTCCCACCCCACAAAATGGAAAGCAGCAAAAACCTGTTCAGCTTCTGGACTTAAGAAGAAAGGAAAGGCTGCAAAGACAATGAAATTTTGCAGAGTATTTCCAAACTGCAGTCAGACTGCTGGCTGCTTAAGCACTTAGTTCAAACACTGGAGAACAGCAACACCACACAACTCTAGGGGCAATACTGACCTGTAAAATGCATGAGTCTCTGTAATTGCTCTGTAGAGTCCACTTGCTGCCCTCGTACTGATCATCTTAAACAAGACAACCACACTATTACCAGACTCCTTGGTAACAGTCAGATATACATTCTTCCCAGACTGAGTTGCCATTTGAACAACAGGATAAGAAATCCTATTAATTAATATTAAAAAGGAAAGGTTACTTAGTTTTTAAGGATAAGGGCATTTTCTACAAACTACTACAGTGCATTATTATCAGAAGTTACAATGATTTCTGACTGTAGTCAGCAATGCTGATTGAAGATGCTGCCTCAAAAATATATATAAAAATCAAGAGTATCAAGGTCACTTGTTTTTTTGATTACAAGCAGGTAGTGTCCTCAGACCCTACATACAGTCACTTTTAGTAATTCTCAGAGCAGTTTTGTGTATTTATGTGAAAACTAGAGGCATGCTCAGTATTTCTGAAAAATTGATCATGCAAATGGGTCCAGAAAACACATACCTGTTGATTGGACTGAAGTCATCTTTACGGATGGAAATGCCTTCAGGTCCAACGCCAATAAGGAGTTTTTGCCCTTCACTATCTCTCACTGAGTGCCACTCTACTCCATAGTTCTCCAGTGTTGTAACAATCTGCAGAACCTGGTATTCAGCAGATGCTTGACTCAGACCTTCTAGCTCCTTGTGCTTTGCAATAATGCTGTTGATAAAAAGATTAAGGATAGGTGAATTCACTCAAGTATCTGGTGTTACTGTCAGGAGCTTGTTTTAACATGGGTTTTTAGATGACCTAGTTAAACAGATTAGTACATGCTCCTGACCTGCTTTATCTGTGTATAGATTTCCAGCAACTGTGAACTGGAAACAGTTGAGAATTACCAAAACATCCTGAGAATGTCAAGGAGAAAATACTGTGCATTTGCTTAGAGATGAAAAAGCTACATGTAATCAAGGCTTTCCAACTAATACCACCAGCCCCAAAATATTTCCCTGAGCTACCACTAAGTTCCTAGTTAAAAAAACACTACAGAAAAGTATGACACACTGACAGTTTCCTGATATTCAGCAATTGAGCTATGAAGGTGTTTCAGAATTCTGTCTACTTTTCAGAGTAAGGGTACTAAGCCAGATAAATTCTTTCATTCACAAGTGTTGGTCTAAGACATACTTACAATGTAAATACCCTGCTCCAGGTACTTAGATATATCTGTATTTCCTCAAGTACCAGAGTTTTCACACAAAAAAAACCCCCAACAAAACAAAAAACCCCCTCATAACTGAGCTTAAAAATTTAACCAAAATCTGAACATCAAACATTCAGGTCGCATTTTGACCTCCAAAGCTATTATTGTTAAATTACTGTTTTACACTATAGCACCAGCAATAAAATGCATAACGAAATCTTGGGCTGTTGGTCTCCAAAAAGGAGACTAGATCATTGTACTTTTTACCTCTCCAAAATGGTAGTGGTGAGCTCTTTTGCACACAACTCTTCATAATTGTACTTGGCAGTGTTCTGGTTATAATCTCCAAACTTCATCTGTGCCAACAATGCACTAAGTTCAATTGCATGCTCTGAAGAACACTGAAGATTACCAGCAAGAAGATCTTCTTTTATATGCAAGAAAAACATATGCCTGCAACACAATCAGAAACATTTGCTTACACAAATCATTACATGACATCTGTAATCAAGACATGTAACACGTAACATCTCAGCTACGTTTAGTAATCAAGAATTTGCAGTGAATGTACCCAGTAGATAAAGTCTCGCACAAGGGAAAGAAAAGGGCCTCCATTTTATTCTTCACTTACTCTTAAATATGAAGCTACAAGTGAAGATGGCATCTAAAAGCACTACTAAAAGAAATGAGCACTTTAACATCATCAAGAATATCTCAAGAAAAATAATTGCTTTAACTCCTAAGGCCACTTAGTAATTTCAGTTTAATGAGTAAAATATCAATGAAAGTATTCAATTAGTTTCCTATGTTTACATATTTTGCTGCCATTTACAAGTTATTCTGCATTTCACAAAATCAAATTTGGGAAGAGCATCTTAAAACATACACACTTCTGTCATGCAAGAGAAGCCATACTTTGTCTACACAGTGGAAGTGCCCCTGCCACTACAGCCATGGTGTTTTTCCAGTGACATGATGAACAGAATAACTTCAAACACCTGAAAAGGCATTGTGGAATAAAATAGCAAAACAGCTTCTGTGTAAGCATTTTTCAGACCAAACTTTGCACTTGAGACCAAGGCAGGTTTGACAGCTTGCTGAAAATTCACAAAGCTGCTCTTAGTTATCTAATAGGTCACTTGACAGACAAGTCAACATTTTCACCAACATTAACAGCAGCATGTTAATATTCCCTATGGGCTACTCTAACTTCTACAGAATCATCCTTATTTTCCCTCAGGGGACACAATATAAATTTCTTACCATTTCTTTTTAAGACTCAACATACTTCAAGAAACCAGATGCAGAATTATATATCACTGGAAAAAATCTTTCAATAAATGAAACCTAGCACCCACAGGGATGTGTCTTGGCTGCCACAGGAACAGGACATTTACTTTTCTAAAGTGAAGTGTAATCTACTTTTAAGAAAAGCTTTACTGAAGTTCTGTATTGAATCTCTCATCACTGAAGTTGAAGATGCTAGTAAGTGATGAGCTTACAATGGGAATTTTGAATAATGTCTCACATACATTTATTGTAGCATTCTATAATTCTTTTGTACAACAGGGCAAATAGGACCTTTTTTCAGCACTATGAGCAATTACAGAACCTGCAAAAGTTGTATTCTTTCTTAGCTCTATTGGTAAATGTTGTAACTAAGAAGATACCAGCCCAAAAGATGCCTCATATCCACAACTTTATGAATCAGGAAAAAAGAATTGGTATTAAATTATCCTGTAAGCTTTCCTGCAGTCCATTTCCTGCAACAAGTCACAGCTCCAACGCTTCCCTTTGCAAACCATTTGTCCTGCTAGAGCATCATGATGGTTGTGATGCAAGTGCTTAACTGCATCACTCTGAAGTCTGAGCACCAACCTGCACCCTTCAGCAGTTCTAGAGGGGGTCTGGTGGAAGCCAACGTCCTCGCACTGTGCAGGACACAAGTTTAAGTGGCAAGAGGACCAGAACTTCAGACAGAGCTGTCTCCACTGTTAGCAGGTTATTCCTTGTTTGGGCTTTTTTTCTGGAGAGTCAAACCTCTGCTCTCATCCGTTTCTCCTACCTTGCAAAGTCATAGCTCTTTGGGCTTGGGCCACAGAAAGGCGAATCAGTGGCCTTTTAAAATGATTTTGTTGTACAGACTCTTTTTGGTGCTCAGTCCACAAACCTAAAGAATTCAGTATAAATTACTAAAACACTAGGGCCAAAATAAATTCAAATAGTAGGTATTTCCCTAACTCCAATCAACTTTTCATAAAATAACAGCTTCTCATGCACTCTTGATCCTCTGACAGGATTTCCAGTCATTTGAAGTACTAATTACAAATACAGTATTTTCAAAGAAAGATCAGACATTTTTTTTCTCATTAGCTGAAACACATTTACAACTACCACACCTAAATCCTTGTATCTTCAGGGTTTTTTTGCACATGACAGTACTGACTACACAAGATAAAGTCAAGAGTTCTCCCCTTGCTGGGAAGACCTTATTGACATCTCAAGGGAAGCTGAAAACCAAAATGTTGCTCCTGCAAATACAGATGAATTACAGAAACAGATACAGCAGATGCATGGCTTTTCACATTCCATTACTACAAAGCCAGTAATGGCACAGGAAGACAAATGAGTTTAAGGCACAATGTGAAATAGCGTCACATCAGCTAATGTGCAGTAACTTCCCATAACTGGCTCACATCACATAAGGGAAAACATCTCACAGATACTCAGCTACTTTGCATGTTTTTGATAAATAGAACAAACAGCACATATAAAGGACAGTTATTGCAAAGTAACTAGTTATGGAAATCCTTGTCCCAGCTTACACTGTGATAAGCTGTTTTATTAAGTCAGAAAAAATAGATAAAAACCACCTGTATTTAACAGTCCATCTGCACCTAGACCCATAACAGGACAGTGAATGACTTCACACTGATCTGTTAGAGCAGCTGCCCCGAACCAAAGCTCGGGTAGCAAATTCTCTGCCTTTTTTTTTGGTGTGTGCTGGGGTTTTCTGTTTGTTTTGGGGATTTTTTTGTTTGTTTTGAATCCTTAGGTGTGTTTGATGAAGGAAAGGCATCTAGAAATTGAAAGACAGTGAGGGTTACAAACATTTTATACATCTGAAAAAATGGTTTTGATTAGCCCATCCAGCTGCACTCAGAGTACACACCTTCAAAGTTATATTAATATCCATTGTAAAATCATCCCTCTTCAAAGGTCCAAAACATGACACTAGCCACAATCTGATTACAAATGCAGATTTTTTTTTTTAAACACAAAACAAAGTCTTTTGATCCTTAAAAAGGCATAAATGTGATTTTATTGCTGAATACAGTCAAGCAAAACTAAAGCATTAGGAGCCTTGATGCAGTTCCTTATCTAATTCTGCAAATTCTAAAGGACCCAACAGACTGTCTGTAGAAAACCTGGTCATACCACAGATTTATGTAAGTTATTTATGTAAGTTTCTGTAAATTAGATTGTGACCTAATCGCTTCATACACGATCTACCATCCCTCCTCTCTCTTGGAACCTTTAGGTATGACAAAAATTTTTTAAGACTTTTCTCACCTCTAAAGATAGTCAGGTTGTACAGTAAAAGGATACACTTTTTCCAAGGAATTATTTCAGCACTAGTATTTTACACTTAATGGAATTTTTACCTAGCAAGTTTTAGAACAATGAACTGTTAAAACTAAAAACTGAACTGTTTGTAAGTTCCCTAAAGGTTCCAACATTACTGGTAGAAAATCTAAAGTTTGTCCACCATATAAGAAACGAAATGTTTTTGTTTCTGCATCATTCACACTTCAGTTGCACTTGATACATTAATATTACATGTTATAAATTTGAGAAGTAACCGAAGTCAGACAAATGGTATGTCTGACTGTTCCGACCCCCAGCCCCAATTCTTAGCACGTTCTGCAGCTTTTTACTACCCTTGCCAAAGCTTCATTTAGTCTTTAAATCTTCACAACTCTGACCTTTGCCTATCAACTGTTTGTGTCTCCTAGTCATCTTAACACCTGCCAGATGCACTGGGACAATGATCAACTAGTGGCAACTTTAAGGACAAACAGAACCTCCCATCGCACTTGTAGCCCAAGTTCTCTACACGTGACAGCATCAGTACAGAAGACAATCTCTGTAGCCCAAAACAGCCTTTCCTTCCCCTCTGAACCTCATGCTACCGAGACACACCTGTGTATTCAATTATGGAACATTTCCTCTGAGTTTGGTAGTTCAAAACACTACACAGGAATACTGACTAGAGGGCAAGACATTAAGTTTGCCAAAGGTACACTTTGTCAGTCACTGCCCAGACAGATTTCTTCCTTTCCAAAAGAACAAAAGGCAGTTTTACAATTAGAACAGGATCACAGACTTTCTTCAAGCACTAGGTACACTGGTGATTTTATATACACTTTGCATCCTTATTTTTGGATCCATGTCTTTCATATAATTTAAGATTTATGTGCATATAAAACACTCAGTAAAATAAAATCTGGTGTGATTAATGTATTGCAGTTGGATGTAAATAATTTGATACAAAAACTGTAGAAGAGGAGGTTGCAAGGAGATTTCAGCAGATGGTCCATTTCACAAAAAAGCATAGCTACCAAACTAATCACAGACCCAGATATCAATCACATTAATTGCTTTTTGCCTCCCTCTGAAGCATTTTATGCAGGCTGACGATACTGAACACTGCTACCAGAAACAGAGATCAGTATTTCACTACCATGGAATTCCAAGAGGGGGCAAATCACCTAGTTGGTGTTCATCCAAATGAACTGGCAATAACTCCACAAAAAAATACTATGAAAAGTGTTGAGTACATGGAATACAAGATCAGCTTTTCTTTTGTAACTCACTGAAGACAATTATGTGCATTAGGAATCAACATTCTGCACTATTACTAGAAGTTTCTACTACTTTTTTTTTAATCAAGGCAAGGGAAACAGAGCAAGTAGGCAGCTAAAAATTTTAAGCTCTAAACTTAGCTGTCAGTGGAGGAAGTGGCAAACCCCAATCCTTCACCAAAGAGGTATCTGCATCTGACTAATGACTCCTAAACTAGAAGCATAGCTAAAGACCTCATTCTCATGCCGACTGCTGGCAAGAATCTTAGCGTACCTCCCAAGGAGCTACCTGTTCTCTTTACAGTATGATTCCTTACCACAGGTTAAGGCTCTTTCCTACTATGAAGTAAATTTACTGCTCTGTAGTCTAAAATCAAATTTAAGAGGCGTAACTGTCCTCCCTAAAAATATACTGATAAAGATCTCTAGATCTATAGAATATAATTCTGTTTTTAAAAGCAGACGAGGCCACCCCACATGAAAAAAAGCAATGTTTTTTGCTTTTTTTATGCTCCTCAGTATCTTTGTTCTTACTTGCTCTCAGCAGAGTGGGTAAAAAGCTACCAACTTCAATTCAACTCTGATTTAGACAAGCAGATCCATTAAACTCAGCCCCGCGTCTATCACACACACTTTCATTGTCTTGTAACAAATACCACGTCACTGCTGCACCGGCTACCCAATGCTACAGGATAACAGGATGGTTCTCATTTTCTACCTACTACATGTATCTGACTGCTCAACAGATTTTACAAGGCCATTCGTAATTTCAACTAATTCATCAATACAACCGGATAACACAGCAAAAAAGTGTACTTTGTAAATGTAATTCAAATACTGACAAATATCACACAACTTTTAACAGCCTCCAAAATAATAATTGCCACTTTCAAGGCTGGCAAAATGCAGCTCTTCTGAGTGCTTCATGATATAGTGTTAGAATTGGATCATACCTTAAACTGTCGTGGCATACATGTGAATATTTGGTTTTCAGTCATGCTACACAAGACAAATAAGGTTGAATTTAAAACCTAAACCAACCATTCTCCCAGACTGCTGCTGCACACCACTGGCCTCTTGGGCAGCTCAGCAAACACTCTCCTTGTTAAAAGGTGCAAGTTTCAAGACTCCTCTGCTCCACGTTCCACGACAGCCTGTGGCTGACGCCCGGAGCTCTCTGCTCTCTGGGCAGTGGTGCAACAGCCTAAACCAGAGCTGGCTCCCGGGCCGTGCCCCAGCGCCGCCGGGCCGGCGCTGCTCGCGGTCACTGCCCCTGTGCTGCCCCCGACGCGGCGGGACCCGCCCGGCCCGCACCGCTGCCGGGCATCTCCTCCCGGCCCCACCCCCAGTCAAAAAGTCTCCTGAAAATTCCGATTAGTGGAGTGTAATCCTTTCTCTAAGCCCCAGCTCCTTACTGCGATTCAACACTTCACAACATTTGATACATGAACCACCCACAAGTCATTCAGTAAAGAAGTGAAAAGCAGGTTTGCTTTTTCCCCCCTAAACTGTTGCACGACCTATCAAAGAAATACAGAAAACAGTGAAAACGAACACAACACAAGCCAGAGTTATGATCTCGATCTTGGACCATCACATGTGTCTCTCAGCAAAGAGATAGCAATCCTTTTCAAGCCAATGTGATGCTCCATGCTAAAGAAAAAACGTAGCTCTTCAAAATCCTCTAAAGCAGCACACTGTTCACATCTGACTTATTTGTAAAACTCTGACAGCAGCAGATTAAATTTGAATGACATTCTTTCACTGAAGCACTTTTATTCCATCGAAAACAATTCTAAACTATGAAATCATGTGGTGCAATTCAGTATCAGGTAGTCAAATAAAAAACCTAGAAGCTGAGATCCAAAGAATAATAGAAATAAATTGCTTTTAACCCTGTAAAGAAAGTGCAGTAGAAAGGGTTTTTCCATGCAATTCTCAGATTCCCAAAGCACTTAGTGAAGGTGGTTTGCTGCCACAGTGGTCAGAGGTACAATTATAACCTGCTTTGTCTTTGTGCTCTGTAGCCAGAAGGCTGCCTTGTATAAGAATATTAAAATTGGCTGCAATCTTCCACTGGGCTGATGAAGATAACAGAAGCAGAGGTCGATGTTCTGTTGCCAGATCGGCTTTCACAGCATGTAGAAACCTGAACAATAAATTGCTAAAAACAAACATACACCTGAGTTTTAAACTCAAGTGCAAGGCAAGGGTTGAATGAAGCACTGCAAGTGGGGTTGGCAAAGCTTCCAAAGTACACAGAAAAAAACCTGCTAACTCAGTCTCAACGCTTGCTATTATAATCATGATGAAGCACATCAACAAAATCTAGAATTACTTGCAGCTTCTCAGGTTTCAAAAGCAGTCTCAACATGCACCAATTTATTTGTAAAAACAGGATCAGAGGCTGCAAGCAAAAGACTGGAAAATTTCCCCAGCATTCTTCGCACACAGGACCACAAGGCAACAGCTCTGCCAGAAATACTCCATACATCAAATATGGACGTAACTGCTAAAGGAAACTAAGGATACCCATCACTTTGTTCATCAAGACTTTGCAGATAAAGATGAAACAATGTGTCAGATTTAACTGCACAGCTAATCCTTGCAATTCTGTGATGTACCTATTGATTTTTAAGTTTGGCAACAGGTTTACAAGTTTTTCATTTTCTCCTTGATACTTACACACAAACTAAGTATGAACTCACTGTTACATGCATATGTGAACCCTCAAGCAGACCTGAGGAGAAAAAAAAGTCAATCTACTAAAACTCAAGTGTTAACAGTCCAGGAGAATAGACATTTACCACAGGCACTGGAATTCTGGGTCTGCTACATGTGGACTACTGGGCTTACACAACTAAAAGGCAGTTATTACAACCTGACATACAACTTGTATTTGGTTTTAATATCTATCTTCTGATGCCTAAGCCTGGATTAATTTTAAAATTGTTTGCTAAAAATATTAGTTTCAGAACAGTCTTAATTAATACATAAAGGTTGCCCCACCTACATCCTTTTAAATCATCTTTACAGTGGAGAAATACTTGCTGCTTTGATGTAGGTGTATAAACTCTGTTACATTTTAGCCATACAAGCCGTCTTTGAGGCCCTGGGGGCATGTTCCATCAGTTCAACCCCTCTATTAACTTCCACCTCCTGCCAAGTCTTGCATTGACAGTGTTGAAGGCAGCGACACAGATGTCTGCAAAAGCCTTGTAAAGTTGAGCAAGCATTCATCAATGATAGCATAAAAATGCCACTTTCAGGTTTCCTCAGATTTTCACCGATTTGTTTTGTGAGTGGAGACACATCCGACATGCCCAGAGTAATCTCTTCTGCCTCATCAGGTATGAAATTGCATGGCTCCTTTTGTTCTACATAAATCCCATTTGTAATTTGGTTTTATACTTACCAAGAATATTTAAATAAGAGGATAAGTTTCTTTAGGAAAAATACTCAAAGCTATGCCATGGATAGTAGAAATTATTTCCTAAATAGAAGTATAACAAAACTGGAATTCAGTTTGAATACATTTGCCTAACTGGAGCTATTATCCAGGACAACCATGGCCTACCACCACATCATTCTGAAAACTTCAACCATATTGATAAGCTGGAACCACTGCTTCCCTAAAAGCCTCTCCCCTACACATTAGATCAAAAAAAACCCTTCTAAACCTTTTTCCTATGAAATAAACACCAAATCAGGCTGTCAGCCTCTGATCAAGTTCTTCAGGCCTTCTGTGCAGAAGCACCGTGTTGTATTCATAGTCTTAATTCTGAAAGTACTAAGTCAAGGATTCTGAGAGTACCAAGTTCAGATGAGCACTGAAAATGGGTTTTGGCATTATCATATAAACACTAGATTTCAACTGGCTCCATTCATATTAACTGTACTATCCAAAACAAACAGGAAGAAGCAGTTGGAAGGTCAGCATTAAATACATATGTGCACAGCATTCTTTAAAGCTAATTCCGTTGCAATTCGTGTGGTAACCAAACTCAAGGAGTAAAAGCAAGTGTTCCCTACTAATCTTAGAAGACTATTTCTTCTGATTTAATAACAGTATAACAATTTAGTTAAGAGGACCGGCCACAGAAGGAGCCAGACAGCTGTTTCTTTTGTAGCCTCTAAGGGCCTGTAGCTATATGAAAGTTACTGTAACCTAATACCAGACAAAAAGGAATTCAGCAAGTTTTTTTGCACTGTGGGAGGAATTGTTTCCTGCCTTTCTGTACTAGTGGTTCAGAATGACCTAGAGTAACACCACAGAACAGAGGTTACTATCGGACACACAAATACCATATGAAAAGTTTGCTACTGCGAGCTTAGTTTCTTCCAGTTCCAGCACTAAGTGCTCCCAAAATTACTCATATTCATTACTTACTGGTAGCTACACAAAACTTAATGTTGCCAATTTAATTACATTTTTCTAAAAAAAAGTAATAATGAACTTGAAAAACACTAAGACTTTAAAACTACATAGAAAAGTCAAGCAAAATTACCATAAAAGAAATAAAAACAATGTGGAATCACCTTAGTAAGTTACAGAAATTGAAAAAAAAGTATTCAATTAAATGTTCTTACAACCATATTTACTTACCTTGTCTGTTCTTGTAAGATAAGATGTGGCTCAACAAAGAATTTGACTCTCAATTTCAATCGATAAGGGGCTAAACCATCCATCTGCTGGGAGATCCTGTTCCTCAAATTCAGCCATAGATTCTCGCCTTTGCTGCCAGTGAACTGCAGTCCAAAATAATCAACTTCTATAATTCCCAACCTTCTGCAAACCTGAAAGAACGAGGTCCTTTACAATCAGGCTACAACATGACAATGAAAAGTAACATCTGAAGTGGTAGTTCAGACTGCTCACTTAAAACACACACACAAAATCCTGCTGTTTGCACCTTCATACAAAGGCTTAATTGCTTGGATTTTAGGCTGCATACGAAACAGCCCAGAGCACAACAGTAAGCATGAACTAGAATTTCTCCACTAGCCAAAAAACGTACGGGCTTCTATGGTCAAACTTCATCCCCAGGACAGGCACTTCAGGGGTCAGTGGATTTCCACCAGAAGAGAATACCTGCTATTCAACATCACAGCCAGTCGCAATTGCTGGGCAAGGGGGAGTAAAAAAGTAAGTCACCCACAAGTTTTACTTATTGCCACCAGCAGACCGGACTGTTCATCTGTTTCTCCCCAGCATCCCCACGGCAGCCACTGCAGACAAACCGAGGCGGTGGAGACGGAAAGGCGAGAAGACACCTGGACGGCAGCTCCAGCCCGCTCGGCCCCGGATGCAGAGGGCTGGATGCAGTGGGTGCTACATCCCTCGCCTCTGGCCCCACTCGCGTCCCCTCCCCGGGGCCACTTCCAGCAGGATTCGGTGGCAAGGCCCGGGCCTGCGCTTCCCACGGTAGAGGGGCCGGAGAGCCCCGTGGCGGGGGATGCAGCACTCTCTGCATCCAACATGGAGAAGGGATTGGGAGAAAGAAAAAAGGAGAATAAAAATAAAAACCCAAAACCATAAGGGACGCGGGGAGACTGCGCCGCTCTCCGCCCCCACCGCCGCGGCCGCCCCCGCACGGCCCAGCCCCGCGCCACCGCCGCCCCTCGCCTGGCGTCCGGGCCCCGCCGCGGGGAGAGGGCGGCGGGCTGCCAGGGGGAGCCGCGCGGCTGCCGGGCACCAGCGCTCGGCGCCGCCCCGTGGTCACCGCTATGCCTGTCC
>VXBT01000742.1:314871-349263 GCA_013400235.1 Oriolus oriolus
CGGGCGTGCGTTGCGCTCGCTCTCTGGCGCCCCCCGCCGTGCCCGCGGGGCCGCGGCCGCGCGCCGGGGTCGGGGCTGGGGCCGCCTCCTCGCCCTCAGTGCCCGGCGCCACACGGCGCCCTCACCCTCCCAAAGCCGCCACAGCCCGGAGCTTCTCACCCCGCGATTGTGTCCGCTTAAATCAAAGCAAGGTGTGCTCTTTCAAGTGCAGATGGAGGCCAAGCCTACTGGGCAGGGACAGTTTGTGAAACGTGAGAGAGGGCAGCCATGTGCTGTGTGACAACCGAATATTGCCTTCACAGAATCACAACATCAGTTAGGTTGGAAAAGACCTTTGAGATCATGGAGTCCAACCTATGATGAATCACCACCATGTCAACCAGACCATGGCACTGAGTGCCACGTCCAGTTTTTCCTCAAAAACCTCCAGGGACAGTGACTCCACCACCTCCCTGGGCAGCCCATTCCAATGTCTAATCACCTTTTCTGTGAAGAAATCCTTTCTAATTTCCAAACTAAATTTCTCCTGGTGAAGCTTGAGACTGTTCTCTTGTCCTGTTGCTGGCTGCCTGGCAGAAGAGGCTGACCTCACCTGACCACACCCTCCTTTCAGGTCATTGCAGAATGTGATAAAGTCCCCCTGAGCCCAAGCTCATCTCTCGGCTTTCAAACACTCCTTTTTTTCAAAGGGAAGATAAAATCCAAATTAATGTTCTCACTCTCATACTCTCTTTGGCCTCCTCAATTCTGTGTTATGCAGCATGCAAAACCCTGGAAGAGATGGAAATTTGAAGAACGACTGGTCAAGCCCTATCACTGCCTCCATGCACCGCCATGCCAAGGGATGGTGGAGATTTTAAACTCGTTGTATTCTGTAGATAAGAATCTTGTAGGTGATTCCTAACCAGGGGAAGAACACCTGCACCAGGCAAGCCCTTAGAAATACTTGTTTGTCAAACATACCCAAGGTGCATAAAGTAGTTTATGGCTGCTTTAACAATGTAAATTGAAACAACAGGGAGGACTAAGTACAAAATGCACGCTGTGTGGGTTGCCCGAGAGAAGTGCAGATCAAAGATGTACTGAGCAGTGCAGTGGTGAGGAACAAGTAGGCTGTCAGGGGAAGAGCTGTGAGAGGAAATGGGTATCTGAAAACACAGTGAAGAACAATAGGAAGAAGAACAAGCCACAGCACTAATGCGAGGTCACCACAGGGCTGAATATTAAACTTGTTCCCATGTGTATGGGTCACTTGCTTCTGTTTCACAATTTCTGCTGTGCTTGTCAGGGTTGTTAGTATTTTCAGTTTTTATTAAAGAAATGCTCAGAACAGATGCTTATTCTGCTGGGAGCTCTTGCACACAGGGTATATGGACCTCGATCCATTTTGTTCATGTGAACTCCAGAAAACCTCTCAGTTCTGAACCAAGCAGAACAGTAGGAGAGAAATAAGAGTCAGGACATGAGATGTCAAACCTGAGTGGTGCTACATTTCACCTGCACACTTCTTAGCTCAGATTTCCATGCCCAGGTCTAGAGTGATTAATTTGAAGAATTTAGAGTCTTAAAGGACCAGGCTCACAGAGTGGAGGGTTGAAAAAGGGAACTAACATGAAAGAAAGATGAACAAAACTGCAAAATTAATTTCATCTCAACTCTGTGATTTTCTGGTGGAAAAAACCCAAAGTCTTTGGGAAAAGCTTAATTATAGAGGGATTAGCTACTAACAAAAAATTACAAAGTATTTTAGTATGGGAAAAAAGCCGTCCATCCCTACTTCTTTATTTTTTGTTGGAGTGGATTCTGGAAATTAGATTTTAGTTCTATTTTAGTTTTACTTCTATATATTGTGGTGTTATGGTATTTTGTGTGATTTTGATATTTCTGTCATAATCAAAAAAGTCCTAGCTGCGTTATGAAGAAGAAACACCAAAACTGCCATGATGACTCATGCCATTAGTATTCTGATATCCTCTCCCTGACAGTAGCTCATATCAGATGTTACAGAGGAAGGTGAAAGAAATGTTTATATAATTGTGAGATAATAATGTGCTTGTATATTTTCTCTAACACTAAACAGTTAAAGCTGGCTTATACCTGATAGATTAGCCTTTACTTTTAAAATCCATTTTTCTTGTATAGTAGAAATCAGTTCACTTTGTGCTAGGCGTTGTCCAGACAAAGAGAAACTTACCCTTTCTATACGTATTAATATCCATCCTGTGTTTTCCTTTTATCTGACTTAATGTGAATGCAGGTGTTCTTATTATGTCTGTAAAAGTGTTATCCTGCTTTGAAATCTGCTAAACTGTAAGCCACAAAAATAGCTTGTGGCAGTAAATTGCGTAGATTGGTTAAGCCCTGTGTAAAACAAGCATTTCTTTTCAAGGGTGTCATCTGGACACCAC
The DNA here is from genome assembly GCA_013400235.1 of Oriolus oriolus. Taxonomy (NCBI): domain Eukaryota; kingdom Metazoa; phylum Chordata; class Aves; order Passeriformes; family Corvidae; genus Oriolus; species Oriolus oriolus. The sequence goes on from VXBT01000742.1 coordinate 317,280, forward strand.
TGTCACAGAAATACATTTCATTTTGCAGTCTCTCTGTGATATTTTATTTATGCTCTACAGGAGAGAGTAGAGGACCAAGCCCTGCATTTGCACACAGGAGACAGCTCATGTGACAAGTGCCCGCTGCAACCCTTTGGGCTCTGTCTGAGAGAAAAAGCTGAAACACCTTGCAGTCTTCTGCCTGGTGTTTTGATGAATTATCAACTCTCAGTGAGCTACACTGTCAAACTGCTCATAGCATGGATGTTCACCTTTTGTGTATTGTAAAAGAGCAATGTTTATCAACATGTCATCTCAGTGCCATATTTCACAAAATGATGTGTACTGTATGACACAGGTCTCTATGGTGGGCCAGCCTTTTGCTACAGTGTCAGTTTCAGCATAAGTAATTCACCTTATATACATTTATATATTTACATTTCTTTGCCTAACACTGGTTGATCATTTTTCCTAGATGTAATCTATCTACAAGGTTAATTCTTTGTCACATCCTGCTTCAAATATTTAGTTGTAGTGCCTCCTTGTCTGACACTTGAATGGAAATCCTGTGAAAAGTCCAGTTGCTAGGAGAAGGGAAATAATAATTTCAAGACCTTCGAATTTAGTCCCCAACAAGACAAGATTGACTATTGTTTCCAAAGAACCCTCATGCCTCTCACTGTACAGATTTTTAGTCTCAAGGTTTCCCAGGTAGTTCCCTATTGCCATGATACTTCATCTTGTGAGCAATTCAGTAGTGTAGCTGTGGTCTCTTTACCCAGATGTTTATGCAAGATCTTCTCTAAGATCCTCAGTTGTTGCTTGTTGCCCATGGTATTGGCTCTAATCAAATTCTGGATATTTTACTGCCACAGAAAGCCAGGGTAAAAGGTTCAAAAGGCTCAGCTGCTGACTGTGCTCAGAATGAGGCTTCATCAAGTATTTAGAAGTTCCTATCATTTATCTTTGCTGTTCATTTGTGGCAGTGACATTAAAGGCGTGAATGAAGTACTGCGTTACCTCAGCTCTTGGTGCCAAAGGTGTGCTCTGCTGACTGTGAGGGAGACTATAACCCAGACAAATGATGAACTTCTGTAGCCCTGCATAGAAGAGGCCCGCCCCTCTCTAGGAAAGCTAAGCACCAACAGACTTCTCACAGTGCTGGTGGTATGTGGTGTCTTTTGTTCCAGCAAGAATGAATGGCTGCATGAGAAAATATTTCTAACTGGAATCCCAGTTTATATAACAATCACAAGCAGTATGACGATATAGATTCTGACTGTTTCCCTACTCTTGTATTTTGCACATGCTCTTCTATTCTTATTTGTTGTTGACTAACTTTGTTTGGCTTCAATAAGAGATATGAAGTAGGTTTAAATACATGGTTCATTAGGCCACTGACAGATTGTTTGGTTAACACCACTGCCACCACAGGAGAGTCGTGAAAGGCCCGTCTTTGCAAGCCCAAAGGAGCACAGTGACAATGGCAGATAGGAAAGCAAAGTAAGGACTAAGAGGAAAGCAGACCCTCTCTGGTCCCCTCCAAGGGTGGCCCAGCAGAGTCTCAGCCCTGGTGTCCAGGTATGAAACCTATCACCATGAGAGATGGGGAGCAGCTCTCCAGGTTACTAAGGGGACATGCTAGCTGAAGGTGTGGGACACGTAAGGTGGCGCAGGGCAAGAGCTTTTGGGGATTACACAGAATTCATCATGGGTATTCAGAGGAGGAACCAAAAGCAGGAGAAAGCAGGGGTTTAAGAGATTGGGTCAGTAACAAGTGTGGAACAAGGGAATAAAAGGGGTCACCTGTGTAAAGAGTTGTTTGGCTGTGCTGTGCCCTGCTCCTGACCAGCACAGTCTGTCCTCTCTCCTCAATAACTCCACCTTGAACTCTTTTCCAGTAAAGAGCTCTTTATTCCCTGTGTGTATGGGGTTAGAGGGGGTTGGCTGTGGTTTAGCAGCTGGAGCGAGTGTGGGTGTGATTGTTGGCAGAGATAACACAGATGTGTCAGTGAATGGGTAAAGGGGTTTGGGAGCAGGGATGGGTTTGGAGGTCTCTGAGGGCCACCTCTGGATGGGGAGTAGCTGCTGGTCTCTAGGGACAAGAGCACAGGGAGGGGCTATGTGGACCAGGGGAATCCCCAACAGCTCTAGCTGTGTGCATGTGATGAGGGTCTGTACCAGCAGCAGGAGTGGAGCTGCCACTTTGAGAGCTTGTATGTCCAGGTGGCAGTAACTAGGGAGACCAGAATCCAGGAGCAGCTGCTGGACACACCAAGGCCTCCTGCTGGAGGACTCCACCTTGTAGATGAGTATATATGGACTTCCATCCTCCTCAGCTAGAGCAGAGAACAGGATGAGGCTGGTGGTGCTGTCAGTGTTGGTGTGAGTGGTCTGTGTGTCTGCACGGGATCTGTATGGCCAGCAGAGTACATCTGTGTATTTTGTGCTGTATACATGTGCTCTGTGTGTGTCAGCTGGGAATACATGTTCAGCTTCATTACTGGTTGGACCTGGGGATGCGGAGTGGCAGCAGTCTTGCCTCTCTCAGGCTGCTGAAATAGGTATTTCCCACTAACACAAATCCTTAGAGAACAGCACTGGAAAGCACATACCACACCACTGCTATTTTAGTCCTGCTTTCCTTTTTCTTTTTTTGTTATATTTTCCGACTGTCTCTTTGTATTCTGTATCAAACTGAGTTACCACGGACCAGGTCAGCACAAATGCAGTTTAGGATGATTTGAAACGAAACTGAGCAGGATCATATGGTTGTAGTCAGTCTCTTCTGCTGTCTCCTCCCTGGGTAAAATTGCTTTGTGCATGAACACAACCGTAGCGTCTGTCTTCCTTCTTGTCACTGTCAAGGCTGCTGGACATGTTGCAAATGCACATCTCTCACGTGGATGATGATCTTCTGACTGCAGCATGGACAGAAGCATAAAATTGAGAAGCTATTCTGACAGTGATGGTTGCTTATGGGAAACACCATAATCCATCCCAAAACACACAAACATTTTTTTCTACCTAAAATACTCTTTCAGTGTTCTCACATGTATCATGCCTTTGCCTGAATTTTTGAAAAACATTCCTCTGCTCCACACTGTCCACGGTGCATAATTGGCTTCTATGGAAAAAAGAGTGTGGCAGTGATTGCCATGCTTCCCACAGTGCTGGTTCTCCTTAACCAAAATAATGAACACGGAATAAAGTACTGAGACTGTCTGTGCAGCTAACAGGCCATAGGCTGATTCTTTTACGACCATTATTTGGGGGTCATCCCCAGGACTTTTGATAAAACTGGTCTAGGACATTTTAAGAACAGAACATAACTATCCTGCCATATCAGACCAAGGATTTGCATACCCCTGAATCCTGTTTCTTGGGAATTTTGTCCAGTGGTAGATGATATGTGTAACATACAAGAGATATTTATGGATGTCTTTATGCTGCAAAGTGCCCAAGGCAAATACCTCATCTAATATCAAAGAGTATAAGAAGAAATTCTTACTCTTACTCCCCATAATCCTCTCCCAGCTTCCACTGATTTGTAATTCAGGGACTTTTTCGTATTAGATAAATAATTTTATCTTGAATTGCATTTCATACTCCAAAACTTTCCCAGTTTGAGACCAGATTATTGTAGAAATCTTATTCTTGTTGTTGGAACATATACCAGCTGCTCATGAAATCTATTAATTCAATTTGATAACTAATTATTTTATAATTGCTATCAGAAAGAAATTCCTCAGTCTGCACTTTTTCAGAAGCACCAAACATCAAATCACCTTTGAATTTGAGCTTGTTTTCTGGGTCATTGGTTCCATTTCTGAGCATTTTGCTTCCTTTAGTGCTTGTAAAATGGAGTCATCATTGATTATTTTCACGTTGTTAAAACGTGCTCTTGTGGTCTGGAATCAAAGCTTTCACAAATTAAACTCTCACCAACGTTTGTTCCTACTACTGTCACTATAAGCTCATATGTTAAAGCTGTTTGCCCTTCCTCACACCACCTTCAGAGCTGCCAAGACATTCAGAAAAATGAGCTGGAATTTGAACAGATTAAAATATGAAGAAAGGCTTGTATAATAGCTATTTTTCTCTGTGTCAAATAACTGATAACCTCAATATAAAAAAATCATGTGTATCTCAGAAGGTTTTACATTGTCATAATAATAGTCAGTTCCACAAAATAGAAAAGAATATAATGATAATAAAAAAGCCTTAAAAAAAGGCTTTTTTATTCTGCTATATCAGACCTGTCAAACATTGATTTCATAAATCTTGTAGTATAACCCTTCTGTTTTTAACTCTGTCCATCAATCAGTATAACTCTTGTAATGCGCTTTTATTACAAATAACACCTAACAAAGAGACTTGACAAAATACATTTTTCTCTATTTTTACTTGAGTTGATCTGTGCATTTGACCTCACTTTGCCTGTTCTCATTTCCTCTGTTTCTCTCCTGCAAACCCATCAGTTTTTTGTCTGAAGAAAATGCAAAATATCATCACTGGCAGAAAAATTGAAACAAACCTAACAGTGTCATTACAGCTTCGTATGATAAAGGAGAATATAAAATAATGTAAACTCTCATAATCAATTCTTCTACTTTTTTTTCTGGTTTTCTTTTCTTTCCATTTTTAAATTTTTTAAAAAATATTTTCAAATTTTAGGTTGATTTTTAATCCATGTACATTTTTCTCATTTCACAGACCCTGCAAATCCTGAACTCAGATCCATCCTCACTTTTTAAGCATCTGTCTGGGCAATCAAAAATGATTGGGCACATATACAAGCAAGGTGAATACTAATGAAAAAGATGGTTTTAATTGTAACATTTTTTTAAAATTTGGAATTTGTGACTTTGAAAATTCAGTAACTATTCAACAAACTAAACTGCAATGATTTCAAATGGTTTACAAAAAATGTCCTGTCATTGCCTCTTTTTCTTCTTTTCCTTGTTGCATTTGGTACCGTCAAACAATCTTGGTGTGACATTCTACAGAAACATTAACTCCACCACACTGGCCTAGCTTGAGCTAATAAAATTATTAATAGCAGTGGTATTTTATTACAAAACCAAGAAATTCTATTCTCCTTTTATGATTGGAAAATTTAGGCTTCTGAGAGTACACAGAGTTAAGATGATGTCACACTGGTTATTTGATTGCAGGAACTGGAATTATGTGAGGTGAATTCCTCCAGAATTTTGATTAGACAAAAGGAGTGATTTCTGATTCTGCTGTTCTGTAATAATGGTCTGTCCTTCTGACTTTAGAGCTACTTATCAGATTTCATGAATCCACGTGCAGATCAAAAAGTGTCACATCAAGTTTTAAAAAAAATAAACTAACCTATGAATCATTCACAAAAAGCTGGAAAGGGAAGTGGCCATTTTATGCCAAGAAATTTTACTGTAGGTATTCCCCTGGCTTCTTTGAAATATTAATTCTGAGGAAAAGAAAATAGTATAGTTAGCACTATCAATTTAGTTTGTATTTTTATTTCACTTAGAATTTACAGAAACCTAAGAATTTTCTCTAACCTAGCAATAATTTTTTTAATGTTTAGTATCTTTAAAATATTTTATTATAATATTTTAGTCTACGTCCTAATATCCCAGTTACAATTTGTATAAGTTTAATTCACACCATTCTTTTAAGCAACTGAATACATAGTTTGCTTATAGCCTAAAAAGGATAGATAAGAAATACCTGGACTATCATATATCTGTCTTCTGATATACACTGAGGAATACTGTTTGCTGCTAAATATTGTGTCCCCCAAGTATTATTATTAAAACAGCTTGTTTGAGAAGATAACATTTGATAGCAATCAACTGATTTACTGCAAAAAATACAGTCTCTAGGAATTAATGTCCCAGTATTTAGCAATTGAATGTCTGAAACAAAGGCACATGAGCACAAAAGCAATCTGATTGCACAATTTTATAAGCATATTTTTCAGGAAGGCATTTTCATGGACTATTATCTTTCAATTGCAAGTATTTGCAGTCAAAACAATTACGTTTTGTTCTAAATGTCAGCCAACAAGATTGCCAACGAAACAGAAGCAAAGCTGGTTGCTCTTAGAAACAACATAACTCACCACTGTTAGTCATTTTTCCCCTTACAATCTCTTCAAACTAGACTATTTCAGTAGCTTCAGTGTTCTCATTTCGTAATTAGAATAGAGTTGGGTCTATAGCTCTCATGATCACAGTAAAGAGCTCATAAACTAATTGGAAGGATTAGTACTTTCACAATTTTCAAATGTTGCTCATTATTTTTAACAAAAGTCTAATCCAACAACATATCAGAAATTCCTCTTTAGGGCTTGAAGCGTGCATGGAATTTGATGTGAGCAGAAGAGGAATAGATACCAAGTTGTGGTAATTCCAGTTAAGTGGAAATACAATGAGCAGATTAAAGTCAGAAACTTTCAGCTCTGCCATAAAATGGGAACAAGCCTTTTACAGAGGTGATTATTCCTTTCTGTGAAAAAGCTTATCCTTTTCTAAGAAAGGTCAAAGTAAGCAACTGTAGATAGAGTAGGATTGAGAAGTTGATGCAATGTGTGTGGGTTCTCTCTCCATACCATGTTTTAGGGAGAATTTAGGTCACAGTCAATGATTTTGTCACTTGACAGATCCAGTACTTATCACTTCTACAAATAAGGGAAGATCCAAGTGACACAGAATTCTGCCACACTGGTGGCACAGAGTGTTTTTCAGTGATGAGGTATGGAGAAGGTAATGGCTTCTTTCAAACCCTGAAGGGAAATTAGCTCATAGATTAGCTTTTTGTGTGCTTATACCAAAGACAGCACAGTTAATGGGGGGAAAATAAAGGAAAAAAAAGAAAGGAAAAAAGGTATCTTGTCATTTAGGTAAAGACAAAATATTAGTTCCTGCTAAAGATATATAGGCAGGTGTATGTATACTTATATATATGTATATACTTGCATGGGTACCTTGACTAATACTGTCTGAGTGTGAGAGGTTACCTGTCTTGCACTGTAATTGTTACTCCAAAGGGTGATACCAATTGTTTAATGATCTCAATGAAAACATTGCCAGTTTCAAGAAATGGATGAAGTGTGACAATTGATTTTCTGACACATTTGTCTCACAGTTACACGACGCGTTTTTAGCAGGATCAGGAACTTGTTAGACAAGAGGCAAAGCTCATGATACTCATTGTGAATGAATTTGTTCGCCTGAATCAGCTCCCCAAACTGACACTTGCTCAGTGTATTCTTGAATGCCAAAGAAAAACAGTAATCATTTTCTCAAAGCTGTGATCTGGTAGGTAGACTGCTTATTGCAAATGTTTTTAATAAGCTCATGAAGAAAGATATTTTATTCATAGAACACCCCCGCCTCCACCCCCAAACTTAGCTGTGGTTGCTTTCACAGCAGATAACAAAACTGCTAACAGTTGGTAGAAATAATTGGATAAGTTGTTTGATTAAATGAGTATAGTAAATAATCCAAACAGAAGTCACAAACGTTATACATATTTAAGGATACATAGTTGATATATGTGAAATGGTCCAATAGCCACATCTGCAGCTGAAGGGCACTGCCATGCTTCTCTGGCACAGGAAGCATCTACTGTGGAGCATGAAAACAACATCAGCAAAGACAAAAAAAAACCCGTGAGGGTTTGGGGAGGTGCATTTTCTAGGAGGAGAAAGAAGTTGTTTGCCTGGTGCAATTTGGGAAATTGGGAAATAGCTTGAGCACCCAGTAGGGAGCTAAGGATCTGGGAAACCAAAGCAGAGCAAAGGAGAGAAAAATAACATAAACTAGTTTAGGAATAGAAAGAAACACAATGAAAAAGTTATGTCCTCGATAGTGAAAGAAGATAATTAGAATTTGATTTTCTTCAGTTGTGAAAGACTGGAGAAAGAAAGGGGATAAAATTGAAAACATGAAGAAAACTATATGAAAAAGGTATCTGGAAACTCTTTGGGAAGAGCTCTGTACATTAACCACAAAACACACAAATGGATGCAACACATCACAGAGAATATAACCTCTTGATTTAAGATCATCAAAAACTTTAAAAATACCTTGAATTATTTACTTCTTTTTCTGCATTTGAGTTCTTTTTAATTTGATTTCATGCTTGGTGAGTGAGAATGCCGATCTGTAGAAAGCAAAATATCCTAATAACCTCTGATGCCACAAGTGAAAACACATGAGATTGGTCAGACATTAAGTTAAACCCAAGAAAAGTGGCTCAGAATTGTACTTTTAACTTTACAAACAACAAAAAAAAATATTTACAGTTCTCAGGAGGCAGAATGGATATGCAAAAATGGGTGTCCTGTATGAAAATATCTTGAAGTTGTAGTTGATTTGCAGTTGACCATAGCTGTGAAGAGAACGAAAAGCAAATTGTAGAGTTTTCTATAAAATATGTGCTACGTAAGTAGAAGTCAGATAAATTATCCCTATTCTCAGAAGCTACTTTGTATGTCTACAGCTTGGCAAGAAAAACAATAATTTCCATAGACAGTTATTGCATCTGCAGTTTTTGTGGGAAAACTGTATTGCTCTGAAAGAATTACAATGTGTTATGCTGTAGTCTGTGTGAGTCACGTGCAAATCATTAAAGTAAGAGCCTGTCCTCTGTAAACCCCATCATAATTATGTAGGCCAAGGTTAAAGAGAAAATGTCTGCTTTATGATGCCCCTCACTCTTCTAGCTGTATACAAATTCTTCTAACAAGAAAGAAAGTATTTGAGAAATGACAATTCTTTGCAATTTTCAAAACTCAGTTCAACATCCATTACACAGCATCTGTTTGCAGACTCACTTGGCTAAAATATTATATTTGCACCTGGTAGCTCTCAGAAGAATTGAAAGAAAAGAAAGAACTGTAGCTACAAAAGAGTACATGCATAACTGTAACCTTCAGCACAGGAAATACCATTGCCCTGTTTCTGCAGAAGGTCCTAGACATTCAAAAATTCCATTTACAAAGAAGATCATCTTTACATTAATTAATATTTTCGACTGAAGAGAAGACTAAACCAAACCAGAAAAAAAAATAGAGTGATGTGCCCATGAAAGAGCACAGGAGTGTATGTCTTGCTTAAGGAAACCTATTTTTCATGTGCCATCAACACAGGCTCTTTCACTTGACTTGCTCTGTATTTTTCACAGAGCTCTAACAACTACTTTAATGTCAACGTTCATTTAAGGCCAGTATAGAAGAATCTCTCTCTAGGTTTTTAAATCCCTAAATGACCTCCAGATAGTTTTTAGAAGTTTTTTTTCCCCCCCTAGTTTCTTTGGAATCACCAACCCTGTGCCTTTTAGTATTGCCTTCCTCTTATTACTGAGGTCTTCCAATTAGCCGGCGACTGGAAATATGTTGTCCTGTGCATTAGTCTTAATTACTGTTGTGGGAACTCATTCTCAGCAGGAACTCTGAGAGTCAAAACCTACATTTTATAAGAACCCAGTTCCCTTTTTAAGCTGTTAGCATGTAGGTAACATAGCCCTCGACCTTGTTCTGCTATCCCTCATTAGATGTTCAAAAAGGTTGTGGTTTTGTTTTGGTCTATTGTTTGGGGGTTTTTTAACATCAAACCACTCCCAGTTTTGTATTCTATTTGCAAATTATATTTTGGTAGGTTAAAAAAATGATCTGTTTGTGAAGCTGCTTTTGGCTGTGGCAGGAAGTCATTAATGGGAGGTTTCAGTGCGTGCTGGCATCCCATAAATAACAACTATTTCCATGAGCATCACAACTAATGGAGCCTATGGATTTGTCTTGTGGTTGGATTCCCAGCTGCTTAATAACCTGCTACCTCTCACTGAAGCTTTTCCTTTAACTGGAGCATTCATAATGTCCCTCTTGTGGTTTCTCTGGTGTCTAATAAAGGCTGAGTTTGTGCTGCAATCTTTCCTCACTGTCGAGACCGATACTGTCTCTCTTCTTTGCACAGGTATCCAGTTTCACAAAGCTTACACAATAATTTGGTGTCTTTGGGACAACTGCCTCTCTGTCAGACAGCTGAGACTGGTCCATAGTTTCAAAAGTTACTGGATTAGGAGGGAGTGGCTACAGTGATACATGTACCATATTCACTTAGGAATCCAAGCTCTGTGTTCTGTTTCCTTTAATGGTTTTTGTGAGTTTTTCTACATCCAGGAACTGAGGCCACAGGCTCCATGTTGATTCGTTCATGCATGTCTATCAGTTTTTGCTGGTGACAAATAAGATATCAGTCTCTGGGTTTCACTATAGAATTGTAAGAGGAGTGTGTTTGCAATCTTCTTGAACTATCCATGGCCGTGTCTCATAGGACAGACTCTATAATAATTCAGTGTCATAAATTCCCTTAAACTTTCTGTTCCAGGCATCTTGCAGTACAGGCTGCCTGGCAGAGCACTACTCTCAGATTTCTCATGCAGGCCAAGTGGGTTAGGCATGAGTTCTACAGCAACTGCTTTTCCAGTGACTACTTGCACCCCTTTCTTTGTTGGACAGAATTATCAGTGAAGACCAGCACCTCAGGGAATTTCCATATATGTTGTGGCATTTGCTAATTATAGCACACTAATTCCATTATTATGGATGATATTTGTGTTTGTTCAGCTTTGGCCCAGTAGTCTTGTTGCTACCCCAATTTTTATGTGAGACTTTTCAGGTGGTCTATCTTAGATCAAAGCCAACGTCTATGCAAACATTCTTACTCTACATCAAAAACATGATGATGTTTCACCATGACACATTCTGGTGAAACACCTCATGCCAAACAAAACAGATGTGGCAGTGTGTGAGGAACATCTTATAAAACAGGTTTTGAAGTGTACGCTAATATGCACTCTGTTTTGCCAACAGAACCCGACAGAAACCTGCAGATACAAAAAGACAAGAAAAATACTTTATATAATTTCATCTAGAATTTCTTCCTGTGTAAAGAGCAGAGACAGTAGAAAGTTTTCCCTTTTATATATTTGGTTAATTTTGCTATGTGAAGCATTACTTCTGTGAAGTGTTTAATTTTTACTTTAAATGTAAAAAGTTATTCTCTCTATTTGTCCCACCTCTTCCTGAGGAAAAAGCATTTCAGACATTATTTTAGCATGTGCTTTAGCATGGGCTTTTGCTGGGGTCACAAACTGTGGTCCAGCCATGAGCCTTTCTGCTCTGTTCTGCAGAGATCTTCCTTTTGCCTTGGAGGATATCCTTAATCTCTTTCTCAGTTGTTCTGTTCTCCTGGAATTCAGTTTAGATTGTCCTATTGATTTGAGCAAAAAGTAGAAAAGAGAAGGCTCTGACATGACCTAGCTGTGGTCTTCCTGGACCTAAAGGTAGCCTAGGAAAAAGATGGAGAAAGGTTATTTACAAAAGCAGGTAGTGATAGGACAAGGGGGAGTGGCTTTAAAATGAAAGAGGGGAGGTTTTATCTAGATTAGATACTAGAAAAACAAATCATTACTGTGAGGGTGGTGAGGCACTGAACAGGTTGCCCAGAGAAGCTGTGGGTACCCCATCCCTGGAAGTGTTCAAGGGCAGGTTGGATGAAGCTTTGAGTAATCTGGTCAAGTGAAAGGTGTTCCTGCTCATGGCAGGGGTGTTGGAACTTGATGATATTTAGGGTCCCTTCCAACTCGAATAATTCTATGATTCTAGAATAATTTTTAAGTTGGTAATGGGTACTTTGAGTATAGTACTATTGCAAATTAACATGCTGCATGGAGACAGAGGTAGGGGCTTAAAGTAGTTTCTTGAACTGCTGGTAGCCTTTTCTTCATTGCTCCAGTACTTTTTGGGGCACTATACTGCCTTGTACATCTTTGTCCAATTAAAATAGACAGAGAAGTGTCCCATTTACTGTAAGATCTCCATCTTCTACTGCAAGTATTGGCTTTTGCTATGGTGGTGATTTTTTCAGAATTGAAGGTGCTGATTTTGGTGCTGTTTCACTGTATTTACACCAGCATGCTCTGCTAGTACCAACAAAACGTTGCAGTGATACGTTCACTGAAATTCCTCTGTCTTATGTTATGACTAACAAGCCAAGCTCAGCTTGTGTTATTTACCACAGCATGTGCTGGTTTTTTGCAGGCTTACTTTGACCTCCACATGTCTTTCTGCTTCAGGCTTCTTTTATCAGAACTGCATTATCTGAGCATTGTCTATTCTCTGCTGCTGCTGTTCTGGACAAAACAATATTTTGTTATGAAATCCTTGTTGTTTCATCAAGGACGAGTTTTAGCCTGCCTGTTGCACTTGTGAACAGTCAGAGAAGACACAGAAGAATTTCTTACTAGGACAACTGCAGCATTTAAACTGGATTTTGAATTACTCTTCAAGGAGCCTCCTTCTTCCAGCCCTTCCCTTTCTCTCTCTCTTCATTAATAACATACGAAAACTATCCCTTTATATTAGTTACCTAATTCATAAGACCAAATTTAGACAGTCTGTGTAGTCCTAAATGCTCAATAATGTATTTTTCCTGGTATGTTTCTTTAAAGTTTTATAGTTACCTTTTTCTGCTTGACCTAACTGGAAGTTATTAAAATAGTGCAATACTACGACCCAAAAATAAGCTACTTTCTGACCAATCATCCTGGTTTTGCTGGCATCCACTCATTTAACCTTCCCTGGTTGTCCTTTGCACAGTACCTCTCCTGCAGAGCTTTGAATTGCCTCATCCCTTTGCTGAAGTTATCTTCTTCATTTGTACCACTACTCCTGGTATCACATTCTGCAGTTAAAAAAGCATTCAGAGCCAAATATCTGACAGAGGCCTGCTTCATTTAGCATCTGACTCTGACTGATCATCCCTGTCTGCCATAAGTCTCTGAATAATCTCAGCATCCACTTGCAGCTGGCTCATGTCCCAGCTTCTTAAAAAACACAGTTCTTCAGAAACAGTGCGTTTTCCCAAACACTGATATTATAAATCCAAATATATTCTTCAAAGCAAATCCAAAGAAAGGTCCAGAACATAAAAGTCATAGCCTTTGAAGTCTGTCCCAACCCCAGCACGCAAGTTTCTGATGGCATTAGTCTATATTCAGCCATAACTAATAACCATAATCAAAAAAGAAACAATATTGTAGGGTGCACTCTGCAAAGCAGATTCCTAAAGCACTTTAGCCAGATGGCTGTGCTAATCCATGAAGACTAATTTACAAAACAAACCAAAAATGTTCCAATGTTAAGAAACAAATTGCAAATAGCGGTACTAAACCAGGATGTGATTTTATTGAAAGTTATGTAGAGTTCCATTAAATTATTGTCTGTGCTCTAAAAGATGTAGAAATAATACCTGATTACTCTAGCTTTACATGTGCAATTACAATTTTTGAAGGTTTGCATTGTTCATATCAAGACCAACACTCAATTGCTGAACAGGGTGTGAGGGATTTTGAGTGTTGTGTTTTGTGCCTACATCTTGCAGACAGTTATTGAAGAAAATAGGGGTTTATTTTAAACAATTTTAGTTAACATTTCAATGAATCTTTTATGCTTTTAAAATTTGAATAACTTGCTAGGAATTTGACATGCAGTACCATCTTCAGATTTAAAAGTACCTGATGCTATTGTTCTTTGTTATTTAAAATACTAAAATATTTAGTCATCTTCAGCATGAATCAGAGTCCTAATGCTTTAGGTGCTTCAACAGATGGGAGATACAGGTTCCACTTCTCATATTTGTGCAATAGGTATGATTGAGTACTCTCTGACAGTGCTTTCATCATGTATTGAAATGGGTTGGCATCAGTCTAAGAATAGGAGGTATTTTAAATGGATATCAGTAACCTATCAAATCACCCATTTAAACCAGAAATTTGTTCTTGAATCATGGCTACCTACAAACATGTACAACACAGTATTAGGGTCCCATATTTGGGAATTTGATGAAGTTTTTAGTAAAGCTTATCACTGTTTCTGCTCCTGGGGAGTACAGAGTTCTTTACAGACACTTGAAACAGATTCTAAGTTCTTCAGCTACGTTGATATAATGTGGGTTGTTGCTCTTTGTTGTCCAGCAGATTCACCAGGATTTTTCGCTATCATGGCTCTAGATAATCTCAGTAGGGACTGAGTCTGGAGGTGAATACGCCTCAATGTGAAAGGACAGAGGGCTGATAACGAGAAAGGAGATCTGAAGGATAAACAAATATTTTATCTTTAGTGGTATTTATAGGCTAAAGGGGGTTGCACCCCTATACTGGAATTAAGTAAAGCAGAATTAAGCAAAAAGACTACAACAACCTAGGATGTTATACCTTAGAGGAAAATATCCTGAATGCGGCGTGCTGGAACTCCACGCCTCCCGGTCCAGTCAGTAGCAAGGACAGACTGAGCGGATCAGTTGCAGGACATCACCAGACAGACATCCTTGCCAGCCCCTGTTTTCCATAAGGGATCCTTTGGAAACTTTAATGCTCCTAGCTGGAAGATTTTGTACATCATAACAACTGTAATTATCTATGATCCCTACACAGGTATTACAGAGGATCATCCTTATATCCTCTTCCCTTAAATAGCCATGAAAAATTAACTGGAGTCTCTAGTGCATTGTAGTTTATGCAAAAAACCACTGGAGAATGAATAAAGTGATACAGAGTCCCCCAAAAAAGAACTAAGAAAAGCTTGATGGGGACAAGAAAAAAATTCTCCCTGAGGAAAGAAACGGCTGGACCTCATCTGTGGATTATGCAGCAAACTGAAGGGAACACAGAGTGAGCAGTAGTGAGTAACCTGGATAACCTCAAGGGATGATAGTTTATATGGTATCTTCCCAAGATTTTAGACTTAAGATACTTACTCAACTTGTCTGCAATATGACAGCAGGACTGAAAGCTGTGTTTGATTTTTCAGAAAGGTTTTACACGTCTTGACCATTCACAAGGACCATTCACAAACAACAACTTCAACTGCCTCCAGGCATTTCTCTTGCTTATATCATGTACATAAAAATAAGAAAATTAAGTAAGACTTCTTAATAAGACATTTTGCTGAATAAATCTGTAACTATCTTGAACTAAAAGTGTTTATGAACTCCTGAATACAATTCTTTATCTTCAGAAACTGTAAGACAAAGACAAGCAATTAGGAGTCTCAAGATAGAAATTGCTATGAAAGTCCAAGGTATTTTTGTTATTAATCATTGTGTAGCTCCCCACTACTGTAAATCAACACCAGTACACTGAAGTCAACGAAGTAATTGAAGCAACATTGATTTTTCACAAGCTGCAAAGCTGACCCAGAGCATTTCAGTTTGATTCAGGTCTCTCTAAAGAAATATAGGTTTTTTTTTTTTATTTCTCCCCCTTTTCGTAAATTGAAGAAAGTAAATACTAAAGATAGATTAATTAAGTGTTTGGAGTTGAGCATATGAGAGGATTAAGAACTTAGATTAAGGCCTTTTTTTTTGTCTTTCATGTATAAAATGCTCCTATTCTTATTTTGAACTAAATTGTAATTTCAGTTACAACAATGTACTTGTGGAGCATTGCTAATGAAATACAGTGCTATTACTGAGATAAACATCTGACTGATAGTACTTTACATGCACTCCAGTGATGAATTTACAATGCAGCAATTTTTCATATAGGAAAAGTTTGCCAGAATACATTACAAAAATGTTTGCGTAGTCACAGAATCACAGAATTGTTTGGGTACAAATGGACCTTAAAGATCATCTCGTTCCCCTGGTGTGGACAGGGACACCTTTCACTAGATCAAGCTGCTCAGAGCCCCATCCAGCCTGGCCTTGAACACTTCCAGGGATGGGCCATCCACAGCTTCTCTGGCTAACCTGTTCCAGTGCCTTACCAGCCTCATAGTAAAGAATTTCTTCCTAATAACTAAACCCACCCTCTTTCACTTTAAAACAGTTCCTCCTCATCCTATCACTACACTCCCTCACAAAGAGTCCTTCCCCATGTTTCCTACAGACCCCCTTTAAGTACTGGAAGGTTGCTACATCTGTGCTTGTTTTTCATCCAGGTGAAAAATAGATGCAATGGATTAATGAGAGGAAGGGAAGTGCCTACATGTACCAAATAAAATACTATGCTTGTTGAAAGTAACATTTTGAGTGTTGACTGATCACATTAAACGTACAGAATATGTCATATAATGCTGTGACACAAACCATTTACTCCAGTGTTTTGGATTACCTAAATTTAAGGTGTTTCTTTTGAGCTATCACATTTCCAAAAGCTAAAAAAGTGGAGCAGGGGAGAGAGGAGAATATCTCCATAGCAGCCCTAAAGGGGTGAGTGGGGAACAACACTGTTCATGTCTGTGCTTCCACGCCTGTGCCTGCTGTACAGGGTGGGAAGGACACAGACTGCCCATCAGTAACTGCAGTGACTTTTGACCTGCAAATACTGTGTACTCCACTCCTCCCGTCATGTCCCCATTCCCTTCTCCTTTCCTTCTCCCAAGTTGCAAGTCCTCACTCTTTTGCCCCAAGTCTGTGCACCCCAATCTGTTACTGCAAACCTCCTCCTTTCCTGCCTTTCTCACAAACACATGCTGCAACCCCTCACTCCCCACACCAGCCCACCTCCTTTTTGCTAGGAGATCCTCCAGCCTCGGACTTCTCCACTTGTTGTATGTTTTACACCTCTGCCTCAGGTCCAGCTTCCCTGGGAGTCTTCAGTACTTGTCACACCAGTGTAGTTTCCAGCTGTTGCCAGTCGGCTGCTGTTCCCTGCTGTCCTTCTCCTTGCTGTCCGTACTCCTGTGGCTACGAGAACACACACAGTCTTCTCCTGATTTCAGCACCTTACCTACAAAATCTTGCTTGTTGCAGATAGAAAGAAATCCAGGTACAGGTTGCATTTACCGAAAATCCACTTGGATGAGACAATTAAGGAAAAAAAAGATATGTTCAGAGGAAAAGCCCACAGATGTATCACGGCCCTACTAGTTTCTCAAAATTAGCATTGTACTAATACATTATTTATTTGAACATGGTGCTAAATAAATGCAGATTCTGTTATGCAACATATCACGTCACAGAGAATACAATGCACCATAGATTCATCGCATCTGATGTGGAATCACTCCACCTCCAGCAATGGGTCAAAATGGAAACACTTTTGATTCTTACTGACAGTTGGACCCAATTACTCCATGGAAAAAATCCAGTTTTGAAAGAATGGGTCCAGTTTGGAAGCCTGTAAAGCAATCACTTAGAATCTGTGTGGGGTACTTCGCCAGATCTATATTTACCCAAGCCTTGTCAAACTGCCTCCAAACAGATGTTGTAAATAACTCTTGTCTAGAGTAGTATAATTTTATTGCTGAAGTAAATGAACTGAGGAGGAGACAAAGAATGCAGAGCAGAATAGAAAAGGTCAGTGTTACTCTCTCTACAGTGACAATAAAACACGGTAAAGTGGGGCACCAAAGCAGAGGTGGGAGGGGGGGAAATGCAAGGAAGGAAGGATAGATACCACATACTGTCTTGCAGTAGCGTGTGATTCATAAAGCAGCAGTGCGTGAAGAGGAGAAAGGGTGACTCACCTGAGAAATTCACACTGCTTAGTACTGCAGCATCTCTCATTTCAGGGATCTGAAAGCTTTGAAATTTCCATGCCACAACCTCAGTGCTGCCCTTGGTACTGCACAGGCTTTCTCTGCAAGCAGCAAGTCTGAAAAAAAGAGACCTCGTGTCTGATCAGCTGCCATGGAAATACAGCCAGAAAGTATTATACACCATGTCTCAGTGTCTTTTTGAGAAAGGAATTGCATTTTTACCCTAATCTCATTGAAAAAGAACTGAGTCACGGATAGATCGCGTGTCTTTCCTGAACTCGAAATACAAACAAATCGGTGGCTAATTTTAATTAAAACCCAGATACATTCTCAACTGTGTATCCTTCCTGCCCACAAATGACCTCTAAAAGTCTGTATTTCCTTAGAGTTCCCCTGAATTGGCCAAAGGGCAGCAGTGGCAGCAGCTGCTATGCTGCAGCAGCCAGTTAGGTCTCTCCATTCTACTCTCCCATCACACCTTTCCCATGACTAGCTGCCTAAATAGGAACTTTGTACCTTTTAAAGTCACATTTCAAAATAAATACCAACAATTTCTAAAATTCTGTTTCCCTGTTGGACTCTCACACTACGTAACTCAAGCATAACGTCTGCTGACACTTGAGCATTTCACACACACAGGAGCATCAAACCTATAAATTAGAGAAAAGAGAGCCACAGGAGTAACAGCATCAACTTCCAAGCAGATTGGTTGAATTTAACAAACCATAAAGCATTTCATTTCGGGGTCAGCAAGCTGCTAAGCCTAACATATGCAGATTCTATTAATTTCCATGCCTGGCTCTTGGAAAGACTGAAAGGGGAAGAGGAAGAGATACAGGATACACAGGCAGAGCTGGCTGCACTGCTGATTAAGAGGACACAAGAAAGCTTACTCTGCAGTACCGAGCGCTCGGATGCCATCTGTCTCTCCTCCTCAGAAGATCCAAGTTCTGCAGCGCTGGACAAAGAGATGGGAGGGCTCTGGGTAACCCAGCCAGCCCTGGCAATTCACTGCTGCTCCTGATCTAGAAATGAAAGGATTCACTCATCTCTCATTTGCATGCATGTCTGAGGCACGGAAAGGAGGATTTTGCTTCTGATGATTTCCACAGAACTGATTGAATCTAGTGATAGGAGGGGAGCATTGCTTTGCTGGATATTGAGAAGCAATAACTGATAATACATTGCAACTGATCTGTGACATGCTCAGCATAGCTAAGTGTGCCATCATCTACCCTCCAAGATCAATCACCTCCTGGTGAAGGCTGTCCCAGCTTTATACTGAATTAAGGACACTATAAAAGTAAATCAGGCAAGGCTGGAAACTCAGGAATGCTTTTTCCAATTAAGAACACAAGAAGCAATTAGTTAGGCAAAATGCAGTTGGAATTTGGCCAGTAAAATCAAACCCTGTTTTTATAAGAAGCAGCACAGGATCCTTAAGAGCACAGATCTAATCTAAAAAAAGGGGAGAAGATGGAATAACTGCTCTTTTCTTCCTGTCATAGTATGGTTTTTTCATTTTCCTGATTTTTGCTTATCAATTACTTAATTATATTCTCTATTCATAAATATTCTATGATACAGTTGCTTGGAAGTCTAATCCTACAACTGTCGTTGCAAGTGAACTGAACTATGATTTGAGGGCTATACATTGAGAATAGTTCCCTGATCAGGAAATTAAGCTTAATTTAGTGAACAGAGTAGAGGTCTCATAATAAACACATGTATTCTAATACAAGTGTGAAAATTCCAAATATGAATCTGGGGACATGTTTAATTTTTATGCCTGAATCAGTCACTTTTTGCTACTCTCATGATTTCAAAAGCCAGAGAGAAGAAAGGTGGCATTTTTGACACAGATGTAAATTTGTGTTATATTGAACATTTTTTTATTTGTTTGCAAAGAAAATTTCTGTTGCATAGAGTGTAGGTGGATTTCTAAACAAAACGAAGAGCAAAGTATAGTCATAATAAGCAATGTTCCCTGAAGCTTATAGGGCCACAGCTTGTTAAAAAAACCCCAAACCTATGATAACAAAGCACCGTGAAGGTGGATAAATGTTTGCTGGTGATATGAAAGGTATGAAAGCTGAACAAAGAAACCTGACAGGGTGAGATGATTCTAACTTTTAACTGTACATATAAATATATGTGTGTGTGAATGTTACCGAGAATGAAAAGAAAATATTTCTTTGGATGGGTTTACAAAGAGAAGAGCTTGAAGAAGCAATTTTCATTTTTCTTTTGTAATCTAGATAGTGTAAAATTATTCTGTCTTCACAACCTCAAGGCAAAGAAGACAGTCTGCTTCTCTAGCTAAAAAAACAATCTGTCAGATTTTTTTAAAGGAAGTCACAACTGATTTTTCATAAAATAAAAAGCAAGAGGATTAGAGCTTTGTGATGACAATGAAATCTGCTCAAAACTCCTACAGTGAAACCCAGAGCTCCAGTGAGGTTGTGCTTGAGGCACTGATCCTGCAATAAATGCAGTTTAGATTCTGTAGATTCGGGGCTTGAACTGTCAAATATATAGACCTTCTTATTCATCCCAGTTTAACTTTTTTTCATAAACTCCTATATCTGAATAGAGCTAAAGGTTATCAAAATGAAAACAACCACCAGCACACAGACCCCAAACCCACAGCATCAACACTATCCTTGTAGAAAAGTGGTTGCAAAGCAGATGGAAAAATATTTTCCTGAAAATACAGTTCTAAACAAACTGTGTCATGTAGCGTGTCCAATTTACTATTCTGCCATATTACATGCTACTGTGTCCAACTGGCATTCTTTTTGTATACTATCTATTTGCTGTAACAGCTCATTTCTAACTCTGGAGTGATGCTCAATCAGTTTTCTTTTAAAGATTTGAATATTATCAGAGACTCCCTCAAGTTTTAAAAAGCCCCAATATTAAGTTATTGGACTACTCTATAAGAAAAATCGATGTTCTTCTCTGGGTCTAACGCCCACTCAGGTGCTTGTGAAAAGAATCCGATGAACTTCTAAACACTAAGCTCTGGTACCTGGGGTAGAGTCAAACAAAGTGAGTCAAGGATCCAGCTTTTCTGCTTAAAATAATTTTGTAAAGGCTGGATCACAGTCTTATTTAGCGCTAACAAGCTCAATTTTTGCAATTAGGGTACAAGAAAATCTTCCAGTACTGCTCACATTTGGTCATTTGTCAAAACAAACCAGAATCTGTTTCCAAATTAGTGAGTACTTAAGATCAGGAATGATATGTCTGTGTTTGTTTCTTTAGTAGTTAGCATGCTGTGGAAGGTGTACAAACAATCAGCCCCAAACCTCCTGAATACAGGCAGTTCTCTGTGCCAAGTTACTCCAAGCCCAGAGGAGCATTTAATTTACCAGTGTACAGAAATTGCAGTTGTGTTAGGTGCTGGCCAGCACAGCAAGATAGCACAGCTCTAGTGCAGATAAAAGAGATTCATAGCTCTCCCCAAGAGTTACAGAGAGATTTTTAAAGGAACAAGAGGAACAGCAGCCTACAACCACTTGAAGGTCACTTACAAAGATGACGGAGCCAAACTCTTCATGGTAGTTATGGACAATGTTGCAAGAGGCAGCTGCCAGGTCAGTTTGGGTTAGACATTAGGGAAAATACAGAGACATGGTGGAACCTCCGTCCTTGGAGGTGTCAAGGCTTTGGCCAGGCAAGGCCATGGATGGCATTAATTCTGCTTTGAGGGGATTTCCAGAGGTGCCTTCAACTGGCGTTTCTGTAACACAATGAAGCCACATATAAATCTCCTGTAGGCTCACTTACATAATCTTGTGCTTTTGGAAACCCGGAGTTTACAGGATTTTAACCTTCACATTTTTGGTATGAAACTGGAGATGGGAGAAGTAGAAACTGATAGGAAAGAATGAACAGTCTTTGTGCTTACTTTGACTGGTGTTTTCCAAGGCCAAGGGAAAACTTAAGTAGGTATTTTGTTACTCACTGAAAAGACGTGACATTTTGTGCATGCATACAAAAACCTCAAAAATCAAGATAACTGAAATCTAAGGAACAGAACCTGACTATGTAGAACGGACTGGTGTTTCACTCTTAAAATAAAAAACGAGTTTTCCAGATAGATGCTTTACATAGATACTTCTCATTACACTCAGTTAGTTTCAATGCCATCTATCACTGTGCAAGTGGGGTAGGCACTGGAGAAATAGATTTGTTTTTTTGTTTGTAAATGGCATTTGCCTTTTGCTTATTCAAATGGGAATTTCAAAATCAGCTTTGCTAGTACCTATATTCTGTTTAGAAATACATACACTTCTATCAAAGACAAGTCTCCACCCCCTCATCAAGAAGAGTGTGATAATTCTCAAAGGTCAAGCACGCAACCTGTCTTCAGCTTGAAGTCATGCCTTTGAAAAGAAGCATCCATTTTCAGTTACTTGCGGAAGCTTTGGTTTGGGGAAAGGAGGAAGACTGGAGGCTGACTTATTTTTCTTGCAGTCAAGCAGAAGAATTCTCACTCCATGTTACTGTAATAGAAACACAGGGAAGCAACGAGCCACACAGAAATCTGCCGAGTTGCCTGGAGGACACAGCTGAGTTTACAGCAGGCTGCTCACCTCTGAGCACAACAGACTGTAGCAGCACCAAAAAGCAAATATCCATGCCAGACTAAGCAGAATACCACACCTATTTACAAAGAAAAACATGTCAAGAGCAATTTTCTTTAGAAAATTCCTTATTACTCATGGTGGTTTAAAGGCCTCCTACACAACTTAAGGAGACAGAAAAGGAAGAGAATATGTAAGAACTAGGAATTCACCTATCACACTACCTACCATTCCACTGGAACCGAAAAGGTACTCAGTCATTTCATAAAATGAAAGTAGCATTACTTCTGTTTTCTTGTCTAGGAAAGATGCTATTTGCAGAATCACAGAATATGCTGGGTTGGAAGGCACCCACAAGGATCATTGATTCCAACACTTAACCCTGCACAGCACCATCCCCAAGAGTCACACCATGTGATTCACTCTGGGAAGAATCTTTTTCTAATATCCAACCTAAACTTTTCCTGACACATCTTCAGGCCATTCCCTCGTGTCCTGTCACTGTCACCACAGAGCAGAGATCAGTGCCTGCCCCTCCTCTTCCCCTCTTGAGCAAGTTGTAACTGCAATGAGGTCTCCCCTCAGTCTCCTCTTCTCCAGACTAAACAAAGCAAGTGACCTCAGCCCCTCCTCACACGGCTTCCCCTCAAGGCCCTGCACCATCCTCATGGCCCTCCTTTGGACTCTCTCTAACAGCTTAATGTCCTTCTTATACTGTAGTGACCAAAACTGCACACAATATACAAGAAAAATAGTAAATGATTGGGAAACTAGCTTGGCAAGGTGTCCTATCACATACTTCAGATTGGATTCCTCATTTATAATTAACAATTTCATGAGACCATTCAGTTTGTAATTTCCTTTCTTCCCTTTTCCATCACCAAAATGTGATAACAAAGACAGAAATAATGAATCAGAGAGAACCTTTTGCCTCTAGAAATACCCTCCCCCTGAAAGTAGAAAGTGTATTATTAATTTATACAGTAAAGTAGAATTAATTAAATAGGAAGGCAAATCACAGAAATATATTTTCGCTTCAATTTTTATACACACACACACTTCTATATGTATTACATATTTCATAAACTATTTGCCTACCTGAAGCACGTGATGGTACGGACCAGACCTGTGTTCTGGGACATCAGTGAGTTTTCCTGGCCCTGCAGCCTTGTGGTGCTCCACAGAAGTGCTGCCTACCCTTGTTCTCTCAAAAGCAGATGAGACTACTTTCTTTCTGCAGATGAACCAGAAGCAGCTCGAGCTTAAGCGTGTCTGCCATGTTCATCCAAATAACCTGAGGCATACCAGCAGACAGACTAGGCTGCATTTTCATGGCATTTTTCAGCCAGTCTAGATGCAGACGGCAGCTGAAATGTGTGATCTCACACTCCCCTGGCACCGTAGGAGATGTTGCTGCTCCCAGCTTTGCACTGGCATTGCACTGATGTGTGAAGGAGAGCAAAAAGTGATCTGGCTGGAAACTATGGGGTTTTTCTGGAGTTTCAGACAGAGCAGCCCCCTAACCTCACTTGCAGGAGAATACATGAATGTGAGTGGGAATGCAAGGAGGCCTGGGGAAAGCACTTCATGGAGCAGAGGGGTGAGTAGCATCTCTTTCAGCAGCAACTATTACTTAAATTATTTCAAAATAATAATGCAATCACTATCATGCTTACTCTTCCATGATACCTCCTCTATGGGGTCTGGAGCACCAGCACAGGAGTGTCCTTCCTGGCTGGGCACCTCCCAGGGACACATGGCAAAAACCAGCAAAGTCCTTTAGGACTCTCTAGTCCTCCAGAGTCTTAATCTGTGGCATGCAGAGCTCATGCCTCAACCTCGAACTGTAACTGCTTCTATTGTCTTTAAGTATTCAGTATGGGCCAGTCAGAGACAGCACTTTTAAACACAGCTGCTAGCAGGTAGGTTGGACATCTAGTGGAAGAAAACATCCTTGTTTTATTTTATGAGACATTTCCCAGCTTTCCGGCAGGACTTTAGTTCTTAAAGACCACGTATGTGGTATAGACCCTGGATTGTGCTATAAAAGAGCTGGGAATGTGACTCCCTACAAAATGTTACATCTGACTGAAACACTGCGGGACAGCAATACATGGCAACAACCAAAAGGGCAAAGGAGAGATGAAAGGCTAATTTTATAACCCTCTAACCTTGTTTCTGCAGGTCCTGAAATACTGTGTGATTGTGAGATTTCAATACTGATGTCCCATGACGAAATGTGGTAAGTCTTTATCAATCAGCCGATGGCTTTACAAGGGATAAAAATCTAAGGCTGCATTAGAAAAAATGTTTTCTGTTCTAATGTCAGCTTCCAGTTTGCATACAACAGAATTGTAGAATATGCAATTCAATAGGAATACTTGGCAATACAGAAAAAGGCATAATATTCTACCTGCTGTCTGTGGGATAAACACTGCCCATAGATTTGTGTGGCATATGTATGTACAGTTAGAAGAGAATTTGTACATGCACATATCTAAACAGAAAGATAAACGATTATGTAAGATCAGTACTCTGGTTTGATACGGCACTTTAAGTGGTCTTGTTCTGTCTTTTTCTTTTTGGAAGAGTTAAATAGCACTTCTTTTTTGGTCTTTGTAAAGGCCATGTAGCACTGTGGGGGAAAAAAATGAATTTAAAGTACACCTTGAAAGTAGTGAGCTTTATCATTTTATCACCATTATTCCTACTAGAAGGTTATTGAAGAACTTCATTGCTCTAATAGAAGGCTTAGTCTTCTAATTTTCAGCCTAAATCAATATACTTTCTAAACCAGACCCAAAAATAAACCTCCAAATTTGGTTATTTAGCTGAATTCTCCTTTGTTGCAAATGAAACTAATTTCATTTTGCCATTTGCCTTAGCAGAGTGACAAGAAATTATACAGCAACAGTTTTATTGATCCATTATCTATAGCCCTTTTTATAAAAGCCCTTTTTGTATTAGAAAACATGCATCTCACTTGAATTTTCTTGGATAGGACCAAAACCAGACCTCCATTCATAGGTCTGGTTTTCTGAACCTCTGGTTTCTGCTGTTCTCTCTCTCAGCCTCCTCAGAACGTGGTGACCTAAGCTGGCACACACCTAAGCCAGCACACACCTCCAGCCTCCAGAGGCCTCTATAGGAGGAGTGGAGCACAGTATGTGTTTTACACGACTTTTACACACCATTTCCTGGGTTTGGCATCATATTTCAGGCTCATATTTCACCTGTAACTCTCCAGCCGTGTTTTCTGCCATGCTGTTTCTCTGCCAGGTATTTCCCAGTATCTCTATGTTTCATTTCCCTTCCCTTCCGTAGCTCTTTGTGCTCACCCCTTCCACAGTATTTCTGCTGGAGGTGACATCCATAATGCCTATCATCAGTCAGCCTGACTCCTTTATTACAGAATAATACGTGGTAGCTCTTCTAGGAAACACTGCTTACAGGTATGTTGATGATTACTTACATCTGCTTGGGGGAGAAGAGAGGCATGTGGTGGAAAAGCATTGATCAACAATTATGCAATTAAACAGTAGTGTGGGTCCATCAGGCCCTCAAAGCTCGGTTGTGCTTGCAGATCACTGTCTAGAAGTGAGTGTACAGCTCTCCTGGAGAACGCCACAGAAAGAAGGCAAACTGCACAGTGGATTTCTGACAAGAACAAATGTATGCATTTGTGCAGCACCCCATGAAACCGATGGATTGTGGCAGAACAGCAGGGCTGTAGGAGTCATTTGCTAGTGAAAAATGGGCAGAGCTGGTTTAAACCTTTCAAAGTACAAAAGGGAACAAAAATTCAAGCTCAGACATGACAGTTACCATATGTCAGGGGTTTTTGTATATCCTTCCTAAAAAATACTGGGCAGGGGTGGGGGTTTGGGGTGGGGAGAACATCTCATTTAGGCACAGATTGCCCTTACTTGCCTTCACAGAGGTGTGTGAAGAACTTTTCCCTGTCCTTTGAACTCAGGTCGCCCACAGAGCAATTCTGATACTTCAGAAACCATTTGTTTTCTCTGTAGGTTCTACTGCTCACCCCGGGAGGCTGCTAAGCTCAAATCATCATCATAGTTCCCCTTCCATCTTCACCACTCTGCCAAACATGGCAAGTGGAATACACTGTAGACAGTCCAGTTCACTCATTGCCAAGTGCACTTCATGAAAATTTTGAAAGCTCATCCCTGCCTGGTATCAGAGCTCCTTTCTCAGGAGGTGACACTGCATAAGAGATTGTGCTAATTGCGACAACCCCGCCTTTGTCAGCAATTCTTCTAAAGGTGACAGCATGGAGGAATGGCAGGGTATTTTCCCAAGGAAACTTGAGGTACCCCCTTCTGTGGCCAAAACAGTTCTGCATCTGCTTAGCTTGATGCGCATCATCACCCTGCCTGACACTTTTCACCCACTGTAAAGTGGGTCTGCGTATTATCTCAGTTTACTTGTACAAATAATCTGAAAATTTAATTTAGAAGAAATACCTAGGATAGTAAAATAAGGACCATTAGAATAACAGCTCTTGAGCATTACTACTCTGGGTTTGAGAAATGAAGACTAAATTATTTGGTAGGGTAATGGAAAATGATAAACAAAAATTTTGTGTCTCAACTATAGACACAATATTAGTGCATCTATCAACACAGATGACAGAACAATTGAAATTGTCCCTGCTTATGCATAACTATTATGTTGTGGAGTTCGTACCCTTGAAACACTGGAACATATAGTGGATACTCAGATTCTTCAGTGACATGAGTATTTGGACACATATACATATATATAGATGTACATCCTTCAGTATGTACACATATATAATATATAAAGACACAGACAATGTTGCACTTGCCATTTTTTTGCATTTGTAAAGTGTGGGTAAACCCAGCAGCTTAAAATCTCATACCAATCAATTACATTTTTCACTTAAAAATTCCTGTGAAGTTGCTTTATTCAAAACGATTTCATTATTCTTCTTCTGTAAACTTCACTTTCTTCTGATTCTTGAAGTTAGTATTCAGATTGAAATATGATGTATTAGGAATGAAATACAAGGCATGGATTTCACTGAGAGCCTGCATGAACTCTGGACAAGTAAGATCACATTCCCTGAATACTCATGTCCTTGGTGGCTGTGCGTGCCTCGGTATTAAATAGCATTCACAAGTACTTGATTTGCTTCTCTCTTTACAACTCATGACAGGTTGAAGACACTTGGTCATTGAAATGTCCCTTTAACTCCTCACTTCCTGTCAGAGGACCACTGACTAACACCTTAGAGGAAAAACTTATCCTCAAAACTTTGCTTTTCATGGTACTGACTCTCAACCTGTTCTTCAAGACTTGGCAAAAAACACACCCCAGGCCAGAGACTCTCAGATATACTTAGGGTTTATGTACAATGACAAAATCCATATTCTCATCATGATTTCTGCTGCTAAGAGCAAGCGCTGGGGAAGCCGAAAGAGTTCTGCTTGTTGATTGTCAGTATGAAATTAATTTAAAGCTAGTAGTTCCAAATGTAGCAGATTATGAAACCGAGTATCTCCAGACTGCCACTGTCTCTGAACAAAGCAGCAAACAAAATTCTTGCTGACATCTGCTAGGCTACCATGGTCACAGTGTAGCAGTGTCGTTGTTTGATGGTTTTAATCGTGTAGTTTAATGGTAGCAAACTGTCCTGGTGGCAGTCCAAGGTGGCCTTCAGGATGCCTTGGAAAATGCATGGCCTGAATGCTTCCCACGTACAGGTGTAAGAGTGGGTGTGGAAGATAATCAATATGCCTTGCTCCTGTCAAAGTCACCCCAGTGTCTCTCCTAAAGCACATCATCTTTAAAGGGGTCAACTCATTTTGATTATAGCTGAATGCAAACAGCCATTCAGGTATTGGAAACAAAGTTACTGGGGACAAGCAAAACCCAATAAAATCCTTTTGCAAACTACAGAGTTACTAAGGTACATTCCTGTATGTCATTATGGATCTCCAATACTTAAGAAACTGAAAGGAAAAACACAAAATCTTCTACCCTGAATTTTAATCCTTAAGGATTAACTATCTTCATTTTGTCTAGGTGATCTTACTTTGTATCTCCAAGAAATGCTGCTAGGTATCTTTGCACACTCCGTCCATTTGTTCAGCACTGAGCATTTTGCTTCCCCAGGTTTTGCCATATTCCTTAATAATCACATTTCTTCTTTCTTTGCTCATTCTACAAGCAACAGGTTATATGAAGGGATTTTTTTCCTGTGTGGCTCCAAATCAACAGATGCTGAGCTCAAACTGAATCTGCTGAGTTACTCTTTGGATTGCCTTGTCAAGCATTATTTAAACGAGGCTGGATAAAATCATTTTGGGTAGGACTCACTTTCAACATGTCATACTCCACAATGAAAACTCCTTTCATAGAGGGCCAATATGCAGGGAATATTGAATCAATTGCAGTAGCTATTAGGTCAGATGACTTTCTTTGACTTTGGTCCTAGATCCTCTTTTATGCTTTCCATAAAGTCAGTGCTCCTCAGTGCCCTTTCCATACAACAAGAGGGGCAAAGCCAGCATCACTCTTACAGCTTAAGATAGGCCATGATACTTTTGGCTGACAGACTTCCTACAGATGTAGTAAATACAGACACTCACAGCCTCTGATCCAGCCCTCAGACAAGGACCTAACCTCAGTCTCATGATGTAGTGCTCTATCCACAACCCAAATCACTGTACTTTTGGACATGACCGATCTCTGCCTTACTACTATGGATACTACTGCTCTCTGCAAAACAGAAAACCATAAACAAAATAACCAGCTGGAATTACATTAATTACTTGTGGGCAAAATAACTTGCTATCTATATTGATAAGATAATCTTTCACAAAGGGGCCTTATCTGGTTCTGACTACAGCCTGGCTATCTTATTCCAGAGTCCAAAACAAATGACATGAATGTTCCCCCGTATAATCCACTGCCTGGCACATGTATTTTACCAGACTTCAGAGTTCAGGGGCATCTTCTGTCTTATCTAGAAGAGTGTCAATATGAAATACTGGCAAGGCCAACATCTGACCCAGGCCACTGACCTCTGAAAGAACTGTACTTTGAACTCCGCTGTTTGTCACTGCCAGCTCAGAGGAGCAGCAATGCAAGACAGGCTGATGCACCAAGGGCTCCTCATTTGCACCCACGTGAAGACAACAACAGCTTGTGCAGGTACAGACCAGCATGGGAGCACGAAAGGGAATTATTTACCTTAAAGCTGCTGTGGTTCTTGATGTCATCACTGTAGAGTTCATGGTTAGCCCTCTTTGCCCATTTTCTTGCTTCCTCCAACAGCGTCAGACCTGAATTATGAAGGAATAAGGACCAGATGGATCCCACGCTTTTCACTGCTGCTTAAAACCATGAAGAGTGTAGCACACACAGTCAGCAGTACCAGGTTAAAGGCTCCTCTGTCACACACAGGACATGCTCATACATCTGTGGGGTCATCCTGGACCCTGATGCCTGCTAGATCACTACTCTCTTTCTCTAGGGGAAGAGTAAAATTCCACAGATCAGTATAGGAGTCACTCTGCAAAAGCAAAATAAATTCGGAAAGGAAGAAAACATTGTTTAAAGGGTAAAGGATGGGGACACAGGATTTTTGCAGTTTGATGGATGACTTGTTTTATTTGGCTCTGCAGACTGCTGATATTCTCTCCTTCTAAAATTTATACTGAAAATTCTTTGTCAGTAACTTTTTGACACTATCAACACCAGTAATAAAGTTTATAAAATCCTAATCTTTCAATCGATCTTTTTCAGTCCCCAGTAGTTCTGCTACCAAGAGGACAAAGAGCAAGCTTATGAGTACACCCCTCGCAATTTTCTTTCTTTCTGGAGCTTGTGAACTTTACCTCTGGGTTTTTTTCTCAGTTGACATGACAGTGAGTCATATGATCCCTGTTTCTGTTTTCATTTTCCCGCTGTTCCAGGTTTGCTGGAAATGACTCACATGAAAGACCATAAAGATGTACTTGTGTCTTGCTAAGAGGAAATTTGCAAATCATCTCTGTTTCAATTTGCTCTTTTTAAAGGGAATTAATTAATCCTCCTTCCTTATGAATACATTGGGAAAGGGACAGACCAGTTTCTCTGTGTGGGTAGATCACCAAACTATGTCAAATCTTACCGAAGTTGTTAGATATCCATATAATCCTTGTGATCATTTGTACCACAAAGAATGAAGACAAGAGAATCAGTGATTTTTGAGGTTGTCATGGGAGAAACTGGGACTCAAGTGATGTGTAAATTCTCAACACTACAGTAATTGAAACAGTTAGGAAGTATCACACTCTTTTAGCTGTCACTGAATGTGCTGGACTCGAGTTTTCAGCTGGCATTAATTTTCTCTTTATATTGGGTGCCATGGTCAGTTAGACAGCAAACAGTATCTTTTTCTTGGTTAATGAGCTTGCCAGCATGAGAAAAGGCCTCATTTTTTAAAACTAAGATTTGTCTATTTGTCTCTAAAATGTGTTTTTCTGTTCTGGAGGACAGAATCATAATTTGAAAATCCTTTTATATTTTGTCATCTTGGGAGCTGCTGGCATA
This sequence comes from Oriolus oriolus, assembly GCA_013400235.1. Classification (NCBI taxonomy): domain Eukaryota; kingdom Metazoa; phylum Chordata; class Aves; order Passeriformes; family Corvidae; genus Oriolus; species Oriolus oriolus. The sequence continues at coordinate 347,973 of VXBT01000742.1, forward strand.
TTTTTGGACATCCAACAGTGAAGAAACTACACAACTTCTAAACAAAAAAAATCAGTGTTCTGGACAGCATCAGAGCCACACTGACAAAAGAGACGAACTAGAGGAAAAGCAAACATCTAAATATGAAAATACTTCCGGTAGGGCCTGGATGATGAGATAAGGGAAAATGTCTTTTTTTTTACCATGATAAGGTAAGGGGGGGTTTTCTTTTTTTTTTTTTGTCAGTACAGGTGAAGCTGGCACTCCAACAGAGAAATAATGTACTGTATTTTTCAGGAAGAAGATTGTGTGATAGGGATACCACTTTATTACAGTTACATGCCCTTGTGTTTAATTTTTGCTTTCTACTGCATGTCAGGGTCTGGTCTTTGGTGGATGAAAAGTGACTTGCTAGACCATGGTCCCCCCTTCCTGCTCCCTCCTTTCTCCCCAGCTCTGGGATTTACGACAGCTGCTTCTCAAAGTTTGCTCTGTTTTGCAGATATATATAGATCACTTGCTGGAAGTCTTTAATAGTAGGGGCCACAAGAAACAAGCTTTTGAAAAATACTCACTTTATATTTGTTCTTAAACATATAAGAACAATGTTCTTTGGTTAAGAACTTCTGTTTCAGTTGCAAATTAAACACTTTGAATTTGAATATTGAATCAAGACTGTCCAGCCTCTTGCTTCTCCCCTCTTCCATTCATACAATGCCTGTGGAAATAATTGCCTTGTGTTCAAAATGGTGCTATCTTTGGCTACAATGACAAATTATTTTACTTATAGGAACATATCTCATCTGGAACATGTCCAGACAGAGGTGAATGAGTGAGCAGCTGTTCAATAGACTGCTTTATTCCTGCTTAGCATAAAGCTCCAAGGTCTCAACATCGCCAGCCAAGCCCTAGTAAAAGGACCATTATAAATTTTCCCAGGTGTCATCGCTGGCAGTCATCCCTACAGTATCTTGATGAATCATCAGCATGTTCTGGCCTAATTCAAGATTTTATAGGTCTGATGTTTTGTGACTACTTAACATTACACAGTCCCACTGACTGCAAATGTAATGCTGCAGCACTTCCACATGCCAGTTTCCTTGAACAAGGCACTCAGAAAAATCACAAGTACAAATATGTAACTGTCTATGAAAAAGTTGACTTAAATTTGTTACCCCACAGGAATCTGTTGTATAAGCAAAACTGAGTTATTTGGTATCATATTTATCTTTTACAGATAATTAAAAAGATTAATAAAATTGAGGTCAAAGCCTCCATCCATCCATCCATCCATCCATCCATCCATCCATCC
>VXBT01000742.1:349324-381075 GCA_013400235.1 Oriolus oriolus
ATATGAACCTGCTGGGCAGTTTCAACCCAGTTTCACAGAAGGTCAGTGATGTCAAAGACAATTAACACTCTTCAGATCTGGCACACTTGGGTAGAGCTGGGGACCTAGAATGGGCTCAAACACAACCTGCAGACATTTGTGTAGGCAAACAGGGAAGTCACAGAAGTAGGGGAAGGAGTTTAGGGAATGAATGGCTGGAAACCACAAGAAAACAGTTTTTATTAGTTCTGTGGTTCATGATAATATTTTTCTATGGACTTCCATATCATCCAAATTTTTTAGGCAGGGCCCATGATTTTTTATTATTCTCCTTCACTATACAACCTAAATTAACTCCCAGAGAAAGCTTAGGCAAAAAAAGGAATAGATGCTATCTTTAAAGACTGTACAAGAACATATACACATCAGGAAGAAAGGTGTGGATAGCAAATTATACCTGCACAAGACTGCCTTGATTCTGCCATTTCTTCCCTTATATGTGTTTGATGTTTGAACCCCTGCTTTTAACAAGGTGTTTTGCAAATCTAAGCTTTACACATACACAGATGGGAGCTGCAGGACTATGAAAGTGTGCAAAGCATTTCTGACTGCAGCATTGTTCCTGCAACTGAGAGTTTGAAATACAGAGTTCTTGACATTGTCTTATTAGTGAATTGCTAAATCTGGCATATTTTAAATTCACAGTTCAACCATATTATTTGAAAGCAGGAAACAATTACTGAATCCACTTTTAGAAAAGCCTAAATGATAGCAAGATGTGCGAAGTATGACAGCTTTTTCATGTTGATGCAGCTGGGTCCTGAGTTTGAGAACTTATTTATTTTATGGATTTCAAATAACATTTTTAATGCCTTACATCTTGAAAGAACTTAACAGACAGGGGTTCATTCATTTCAACAGACTGACTTGCAGACACCAAAAGGAAAAAAAAGTTATTTATGCTATTTTTCCCCAGTATTCCTTGTTCTTACAGGAAAAATACAATAGTTTTGAATATACAATTTCTTAATTCAGGAACTGGGTGATAATTGACTGAAGAGAAAAAATCGCATAAGATACCTCTAGTTAATCAGTGTTAAAATATATGAGCCCAGTGAGAATGACAGGTCTGCACACAGGAGGAAAACCTCTAAGCTGCACATGCAAAATACACTTGTATGAAAGCAGCTGCTAACTGCACAAACGCTTGTGTTTGCCTTTCTCTTCATATATGTATATGCACACCTCATCATCTACAGCCATTAATTAGGGAAAAAGTCATCCTGAGGAAAGACTTCTAAGGTCCCAGATCAATGTTCAAGACAAACACAGACAGTCCCAGGCTCTCTCAGGCTGTGATGCTCTGGGCTCCCAGGGTCCAGGTCAGCGTGATGAATTTGACATATGCTAATGCAGGTCTGGAAGCCTAAGGTAGAAATTTGCATCTGTGCATGACTAGGGCAGGAATTAAAAAAATACCAGGAGAATGACAGAGAAAAGAAGAAATAAAATGCTGGTGCAGGAAGCATCCAAGTGGAACAGGTAAAACATCTAGGATATACTGGAGGTGCTTTATTGACTATATGGCTTAATTTACTAAAAAGGACTTGAGTTAGGACTTGAGTCCTAACTTGTGGCTGAGGGGTTTGAGTCAATCTGCTGACAGAAGGAATGAAAAACAACATCATTCAGTGGCAACAAAATCAGGTGTGTCTCAGAGATTTTGTCTCTCCCATGATGCTTGCACCCGGGGATCTATCTAGGAAAGGCTGGTTTGAAAAGCATTGTAAGCACAGGACTTTGTGCTTAAAGTTTCCCAGCAAATCTGGTGTTGTCCCCTGCAACCAGGAGCCCCACTCAGAAGTTATTTCCCTCTCCTGGAAAACAAGATTTTGCTGCTCTGTTTTCCCACTAGCAGAAACCAGCATAATATGGGAGGGAATCATACAGGAAATGAAGACAATATTTCCTGATTTGCTTAAGAAGAGGAAAACATAGAAGGAATAACTGATAAGGGCAAGGAGAAGTTGTGAATGGAAGTGGCATATCAAGGCACTCACTTGACGGTTTTAACCCTCTCTGAAATTCCAGATGGGGATTTGAAAGCAAGAGAGCCGGCAGCCAGGTCAGTAGTTCATCATTTCTAATGAGGTGGGGTCATGGAACTGGACAGAAACTGACTGCTCTTCCACGGAATCTAACAGCCAAGCAAAATCCACAGGAGTTCCTTATAGTTCATAAATACAGCTAGACTACAAACCCATGATTTAAAGGCCTTTGGAATCACTGATTATCCAGGCATCTCCTGTGATAAACTGCCACACAATTTAATTATCTTCCGCAGTATCAATTTAGTGCGATCCCTCGAGACATGTCACTGAACTCTGTCTTCACGCTGAGCAAATGGATGTGTTACATCCTCTTCAGCCCTTCGGACACAGAGGAGAGGCACGTTCAGCAGTCACATGCCCCACTGAAGTACCGAACACCAGCAGTCAGCTTTGGCAGCTTGTTCTTGATGCTGGTTTTTTTTTTCTGCATCTGTGCTAGCTGTGAGCCCTGCGTCCCATCGAAGAGCAGAAACCAAGAGACAGACAGCAGAGGGAAACTTGCAGCAGGACGTTTGCACCGTCTGCTCTTTGCCTTCCTCCTTGGTGCACGCTCCTGTACCTGCCTGGAAAACAGTTTCCAAGGGGAGAACACTTCCACCTCATTGCCTTGTATAACCCACTGGTAGTTATGGAAAGAAGCTAGGAAAGCATTCAAAGATACTTTCACTTTAGCAAGGCTTCGTTCTCACACACTTCACAGGGACCAGGCTCCTTTTGTTTGATCCCACAGTGCAGCTGCAAAGCTGGTACGCAACAGCCTCCTTAAATTTTGTGATGACAGGAGCTCACAAAATCTTGTGTAAGCCCATAAGAATAGCATGTGGTAGCACTGAAGATTAAAGCAATGCTGAACAAAAAAATCCAACTCCCACACTGCCCTTTAGCTTGCAACAGATCAAGGAAAAACCATAAGGTGAACACACATGACAGCAGAATGCCTGGGATTATGAATCCAGAACAATGAACAAGAAACCTCAAAGTTTTCAGTGGTGGAAATGTTTATGAAGAAACCCTGCCTCTGAGCAGGGCAAACTTCACAACAGCTTGGCTCCAGACCTGGTGCTGTGGCTCAGACTTATCTCTGCTTATTGCAGGGTGCTGTTCTGAGAGCAGAGTTCTGCTTTTCTGAGGTCCTTGCCATGCTCAAGGTTATCCTTTAATCTTGCAGAGCAGGTTAATTCTGCCTGGCTGGAGGGCAGTGCCCCAGCAGCACAGCAGGTGCCCTGCATGTATGCTTGCTTCAGATATAAAAGTTGCACAGACTCCTGCTGGGTTTTCAAGAAAACCTGATCCTCCTTATAAGGGGAGCAAAGCCAACACTTGCTGGAAAAATCATTATTAACAACAAAGGCCAGCAGGAGCTCAACAAAAGAGTTTTCACCTTTCCAAAATTCACATGCCAGATCCCTGGAAACAACTGAACAACACTCAAGGAAGTGATGCTGAGCAAGCTACCCAGCAACTCTGGGACTGCAGCAAGCAGATGGATGCAAGGAGATGGGTGCATTAGATCTGCAAAGTCAGCACTGTCCTGCCCTCTTGCTTGATTCAATTCCTGTAAGGGAAATCTTTCTCCTTGTACAGCTTAAAAGACAGTGTCTTTTCCACTAAATTACTGTTATTAGTATTACTAATACTGTCTTTAAAGGCTCTCACTCCCAAGCTCTGTCTCTTATCTTACACAGCTTTCAGAAAATTATTTAAGTTTGCTGTGTTCCAATATGAAGCACAGCTTGTTCAAGTACATGAAGAGTATGGCAAGGAGAAAAACCATTTATGTGAAGGAAGCAGTCAATTACTCCATTGATGTGTGCTGCTTTATAGGCTTTTCACTGCCAATCAGTGTCACGGCTTTTCAACTCTTTTTACAAACCAGTGCACATTATTTCATGCAGTTCAACTGATTTTAGCCTGGCAGCAGTCTGTAAATAAAGCTGTCCCTTGTCAAACAGTTAACTCCTTTCCCTTTGCACATCACCTCTGAATATTGCCGGAGAAACAAGCCACCATCAGTGGTTGCTGGCCCAGACATGCACCAGAAGGCAATCTGACCATCCCCATTTCATGTCAAAACGCAGCTGGAGAAGAAGCTGGGAGCCATCTCAAAGCAGAGCAAGGTTCACACTATTCTCCTCTGGAGGCTTGGGGCAGGAGGCAAACTCTGATTACTTGGTGCAAAGTTGAGTTAATTTGAAATGTCAGGGCTGTAGAGGGATTGGGTGGTGTGGGTTTAGTGTGATGTGTGGTTCTGTGTTGGTTTTGGGTTTGGGGTTTTTTTTATTTTTTAAAGTAGCTAAGCAAGAAGCAATCTGATGTAGAAACAGCAGCAGTCTCATCACACTGGCACTGATTCCATCTGCACTGTCCTTTGTTGCAATTTTTTCTTGATAATGTTCCTGCTCAGCTAATAAAGTCATAACCATTTAAGTTGTTGAAGACCCATCCCACTTAGAAGCTCTGAAATGGCTCCTGTTGCACCAGAGACCTCTGTTTATGCCCCCTGACACAGGCTCTGGCTAAGGCTGTGCTAGAAACAGGAGACTGTTGTGTCTCTCAGACACAGGAAAAGAAAAATAAAAGCAACACTGAACGGGACGTCCTCAAGAGGATCTTGCTTCAGTGAAATGGTGCTGGAAACACCTAAAAGATTTGCAGTGTCTTACCCAGCTGGGAAATGCACTTGCTGCTCAAGAGACAACTTAGTTCATTCATGCTGTACTGCAACATTCATATTTTTCCAGCTCAGTGATTCTGATATGCAGACATGGGTAAAGACAGAGTTGAGAAGAAAGACATTTCAGCTTTTTCCTCCAGGCTTTTAGCTCTAAGACAACATTATTCAGTGATTAGGTTACTGCTCTCCAGACCCAGCTGTTATTTTTGAATCTGCCCTTTTCCAGGTTTCTGATATCAAACAGTTGCTAAAATTCAACATTCCTCAGTTTCCTCATCTATAAAATGGGGGTGAAAACCACTTTTAAATCTCAAGGCAAAATATTTTTGAAATGCTGGGTGTTTACCTATCAATGGCTCTGTGGAAAGACAAATTATGCCCATTTTACAGGCTATTATCTTCTATTCTAATATTCTACTATCTTATATTCTTCTGTCCTCTCTTCAAATTCAAAACAGAATGTTGTGACTGGGTAAAGAGTTTTTATTGCATTCACCAGGAAACCTGCTATCAACACTTCTATTTAGCTGCTTGGATCCAAACTGTCAAAAGCTTTATCCTGCAGGTCCGCACATGGAGTTATCCAACAATTCAACAGATCTATTTTTTCATCAGAGAAACTCCACATAGCAGCATGCCCCTAAGGTTCACATCTTTCACTGAGATCAATCAACAGTATAGGATCAAGGCCTAGTAAACTGCTTTAGGGGTGCTTCATAGATTGATTTGCTCAGCCAAACAGTTATTTAATTTAATACAGAGAAATGTCCTGTCCCATCTCAATTCACACAGCTTCAGAGGGATGGCACAGGAAAATACTCTCCCCCTTGGAAGAAAAATAGAAAAGATTTTTTATTTCTTTGTAGTTAGAAACCAGTTTCTGCCTCTGACTCAAATTTTTCCCAAACTCTACAGAGAGAGTCAATTGAAGCACAGGCTCACCTCTGCAGTGTGAGCAGAGATATCCCTAGAAAGGGAATGAGGAGCTGTTCCTATAATCCAAATGCAATCCTGACCTGAAGAGAAGAAGTCAGAGGATATATATTTGCTTAACTCCATCAGCTGATTAACAAATTTTTTTCTCACAGTATTTTATAGTTCATGATAGTTGATTAGAGAAAAAAATAAAATTGCACCAAGCATGGAAAAAATTAATCAAAATTTTTGTAGAACATAGGAATGCAGAAATGGCAGTCGTGCTGCCAAAAGACAAGTAACACCACTCAAATGTGCCTTGTAAAGGCAGATGAGCAAACAAACTCCACTTGATTACATAAGGTAGCAACACCTTTTTCCTGAAGGGTTTTTCCTTAAATTTTTGATGGCAAACAGTTCAAATTATTATGAGAACTGTCTTTACTTTTCCCTATGATGAGCAAAACTTTGTCCTTCTGCCCAGAACAAGACAAAACTAGTCCAGCTGGGGATTTCTATATATATTTAGATCAATTTTATTCCAAAATTAGAGAAAGGGGATGAAATTTGAAAGCATCAAAAGAGAAACTGAATGTTTCCATAGTTGAAGCCTATTTAAGACATGCCTGCTGAGCTTTTGAACTACTGCACCAAGTTAAATGCCACTGCATCTGCCTATTTGACCATTGGTTTAGGGAGAGGTGGGATGGAGAAGGATTTTTTGAAGTGCATCAGACAAGGAAGAACTGAGAATCCTAGGATGAAATAATATCATATAAATTGTTATAGAATAATTTAAAATTGTAATCAGCAGAGGCATTATCTGACATGGCGAGCAGGGGGAAATTTTGTGTTCAATTATAAGCTAAAAATCAATGCAGAGAAGTCATAAGAATGTCTTTAAGAAAGACAAAGGTAACACCGTGAGCAAAAAGATAAAGACAGTGTTTTGAAAACTGAGAGTTAGATGAATTGCTCAGGTGCATCATTTACCTGTGAACTGTCTCACAACATTGCTGAATAGTGTTGCTTCATAATATTTCTTAATTCTGGAAAACTTATGCAGAAATTAATATGCTTTACAGATGAATATTTGCAATTTAAAAATCCAAGAGATAACGTTTTCTAATCCAGTCTGCCTCTTTACGCCCGTGATCTTTTTGCTGCTTTATCAGAAGCAAAAAGAAATTAGAGAGCCTGCCAAGGCTTAACTTGCTCAGCAGGCTGCAGGCATTAGCATTAGCCTTGTAAGAAAATGCTTGTGCTGGCCTTATCTGGGGAAGGTCAGCTCCCACAGGGACTGGGTGGCAGCAGCTCCAGCACTTATTAAATGCATAAGTTTTCAGTTCCTAGAACGGCTTCACAAAACAAACGAGTAAATCCAACTTACAAGAAGCCAGCAAACACCACAAGCTGATACCTTCAAGGCTTCCAGGCCCTTGTGCTCAGGAGCACAAAGGTCACTTGGCAAAGCAGGGTTTGGCAGACTGCATCAGAAAGTCTTCCTAATGTTTTCAGGAATGGTTTGAGTCTCTTTCATAATGAAACTTTAATTTCAAGTCCTTTAAAAAAAAAAAAAAAACAAAGCAAACAAAACCCCAAACCACAACACACACCCCAGCAGTAACAGCAAAGATGTTCTGAAAAAGGATACTGAAGGTATTGTAGCATCAGAGCAAGATGTCTGTGGCTTAGCTCAGCTCTGCCTTACCCTGTGGCATCCAGAACACGTCTGGTTTTTTCTGTTATTTTTCCACAGCTTGTCTCTTGGCTTCCTCAGCCATCACAGCCCCATATTTACACAGCTGCCTCTGAAGCTGTAAGTCAGCACAGAGATTGTTGCACAAACAAATGGAACATGTGGATCTTGCCAAATATCACTTACCCCAGTTTTCCTCCTCCTTCTTAAGCAGTTTGTGTTTTGGCACTAACAGACTCCCTGAAAATTAAAAAGAAAATGCTTTGTGCTGTGTGTCATGTATAATGCATATCTGTTTTGGCAGAAAAAAGTTTTGAATAGCTTTAGGATGGGAGAAAATACAAATAAGAGAAGTTTCAATGTAAGGCAGCAAAATTCGGTGTCACACCGAGACCAGTGCTGAGGCTGGTGTGTGTTACACCCCACCTGAGCCACAGAGCCCCTGCCACATGACCCTTTGGCTTTGACCAGAGAAACACATCCTGCCAGGTCAGGCTTATTCAGTCATAGTGTGCAGTCTGACACACTGGGGCCAGGCTCAGCACTTGCTTTCTCCTTGCTCCAAAACAGGTTATCCCAGACCAACCCTCAACATCTGGTTTTGTATTTTTTTTTTAATCGCACCGGTTGTGATAAATGAATTTATGCTGTTGCTTGTCTCTGGAAAATCAGCACTACATGCTGAATAAATGCAGTGCAACAGGGAACATCACACTGAGTACGGGAGACAGATCAGATGAAGAGATATATATACTCTGAAATGAAGTTATCAAAGGTCTCCCAAGCTACAGATATTGCTATAAATAGACTGACATCCTGCATTACTAGAAACTTCAGAGAAGCCTGTTTCACAGTACTTCATTCCTCCACTGCTCTAAGTGAAAATACATAGGGGGAAGATAGGGCTGTGCCAGGTGGAATAACAAAAGGTGTGTTACTGAACACAAGGAATAGCCAGATATCTATTTAGCAGCATCAAACTGTAGACTCCATAGAAGAATTCAGGCTGTGAGAAACCAGCTAAGTGAGGTCAAGTTGCACTGGGCCAGGTCCTCCAATGCATTCAGCAGAGGCTGTACCTCTGTGGGCACCCATGCCAGCATGGGATCGCCCTCAGGGGAAAACAATTTTCTTCATATCTGACATCCATTTCCCTTGAGTTGTGTCTGCTGCCTCTCCTATCACTGTACACCTTACGGGAGTCATGGAATAAGCTGGTGGCAGGGACCCACCTGGATCATTGGGTCTGACTCGGCCTCCTTTGTGCTCTGATGTGAGGCAGACGTACACAGCAATGAATCCTCCTCAATACCTTCTCTTCCTTATGCTAAATAAACCCTATTTTCTGGGTAAATCTATCCATCAGCTTCTAGCATTGAAGGAATTAATTCTCTCACTGCTCTGCTCCCCTCCCCAGAACACAAAGGGTGTTGAGACAGACTATTTGCACAGATTAAACACAAAGAAAGAGTGCATCTGGAGAAATAAGGGCTATAAAGAAGCAAAAGCACCTCCATATCACCCCTCCTTTTAGCAAATGGCCACAGGCTTTGCCAATCAGAGGTGTGCCAACCAAGGATAATGATAAATCTGAGCCCATTAACCACCACTACTGCAGCAGAAAGCAGCCTACCTACGATCCCACTACAGCCTCATTGAACTACACAATCTGCTAAGTTTTAGTCAGGGTCAGTGTGTGGGCAGAAAAAAAATGAAGGAGCAAGTAGCAGTACCTGCTGCAGAGAGAGATGTCAGCTCTCCAGCACTTGATCTCCTGTGATGAGGTGCTGAAACCCCCCTGTGCTCACAGTCCTGCCGTGCTGGCAGGGATGTTCATCGCTAGGCCTTGCTCGAGTCCAGCAGGTTGCAGCTGCTGTGGTCCACAGCCCCTGCCCGTGGTTTGGCACCCCTGCATGCACTGCCCCCGGAGCAGGAGGGGCAGATGGCTGACTCTGCTCCAGGGAAGCACTCAGATGCTGTTTCAGAGGCACAGGATGGGATGCTGTCAGCTTCAGAACTTGCCACATGCCTCTCTCCTGAAACAGTAAGGTCCCTTCCATGCAGGGCAGCACGGGGTTAGGCAGGAATGCCTCAAACATCAGGCCTTCACCTGGTAGAAGTCCACTCTCTAGAAAATATCTGTACAAGGAAATTCATTAGCACTGACGATCAATGTGCGTACCATTCTTTGAAGAACTATAGGTTCATGCAAGTCTTAGTGAATTTTATTTCACCAGTTAAAAAAAATTTATTTTACTGCAGGATTTTCCTTTGAGGTGCTTTCAGTTAATTGCACTGCCAGTATCTGCAGCCAAAATACCACCCTGTGTCTCTTTGTAGGTGGTTCCTTTTTCAGCTGAGACTAAATGAAACTTCAGCCTTTGAAAACACTTGGAACAGTAAGAAACAGTTGTAGCCAACAGTGGTAGCTTCCTAGAGGCACTGAAAGGATTTAGGAAGACATTTCTTCACTTTGAATTTAGATCAGGTGCTGATACCTGAATTAGCATTATTATTAAAGAGCACCATCCTTAGGTACTAATCTTTTGGCAGTCAGTTTCAAGCTCCAAATTAGAATATTCCTATATTCAATTTATGCAGGTAATTTTCCATAATTACTATCAGTGACAAAGTCTAGCACATGCCTTTTCAATTTACATAAAGCGAAACTGCAAACCTAAACTTTTAATGCAGTTCAAGATTCCTGGTATTTCCTGGACTTCCTTTGACTTCTTACTGTTAAGTTGTGCCAGAAAGTCCAGTACAATCTGTCCTGTGCTGCTGAAGAGTAATTATTCATTCATGGTAACCCATAAGGGGGTCAGACTTTATTAATTTTAATCTGTTTTACACAGACGTTAAAGCAAATTAATTTTCAAGTTTAATTAAAACACAGGTTTTAAATATAGATTAACAATATCTAAGAAACCAAAGAGGGTAGTACTGTTCTTATTGAACTTACACCCATGGGACTTCAACAGATGAAGAATCAGACTCTTTCATTTCTCTTTAGCTTAATGACCCAGACTCAGCAGTGTCTTATATGACCAATATGTGAAGAACAGACATTGGTCATTGCCGAGTACGTTGTTTACAAAATTTACAACTTCATAAAACCAGTAATTTAATCTTTGATTTAAGTGATGCTGTGGGTCCTTACAGTTGTTACACTTCCACCACAATAAAAACTGAAAATTCTTAAAATACTTGCTCTCCTTCATTTTTGGAAACAACATTTTGGACAATCGTGGTAGGAATAAACAAAGTGATCAGAAATTAGAGACAATTGTTGTCATTATGAGGAAATCAGGTGATGCTTGGGAATATTTATGCTGGAGAGAAAAGATGGGCGTTTAAAAACACTGGCTTCTGTGAATTGAAAGAACCATAGCTGGATACAGGTTTCTGCATGACTCATCTGGTTCATCAAATCAAGATGTGTTAGTAGTGTATTAAGTGACAGAGCTGAACAAAAGAAAGTCAACAGCTGAGCTATAATAGCACAGGATTTCTGCTGAAAAATTGACTGGGAAACCCATGAATAGAGCATACAAGAGGTAAGAATACACTGCTTTGACAAGATTTCTTTTATAGTTTTGACACTATATATTCTTACCCAAAGCAGATGGTATCCTTGAACAAGGTGGTGAAATTTCTCTAGCAGATATACTTCCCAAGAAATAATATTAATTACACTATTAAATGAAAGTTTCATAGTGCTATTAGAAATGTTTTAAAGATGGATAAGCAAGAAGCACAGTCCTGCAACTCATTGCATGCTAGAATTCAAAACAAAAAAATGCATAAATGTGACCTCTAAGAAGCCATGTAGTGCTTGAAATCGCGTAGCAGGTAAGGAAGTGTTTGGTTAGGTACAGTCCAGCGTACTTACCTTATTTGTAATCTTGAAACTGAAAGCCAGCAGTGGAAATGACAAATCATCAGAGGAAAAAAAATTAAAATCACAAGAACAGAGACGCATAATTTCCCAGCAAATCAAAAATATAAAAGGAAAATCATGAGTGCAATAAGAAAGCCAAAACCAACTGTCCAATATGTATCACTTTCCACAGATTTTTCTTTTTCCTTTAGTGTCCCACATTTTTTGCTTTTGTCTGCAGAACACACTTCAGTTAAAAGAACTTCTGGTGATACTCTGAAGGACACTCTAGTGAAATGTTCCTTTGATGTATTGCACTCCTAGGAGAATCTCTGTTTGCATCACGTTTTCTGAGCACAGATAAGCCATTAGATTTCAAGTTATATTTCAATATATCTCAGAGATTGAAAGAAGTGATGTGACCACATAGGTTAGTCAGGGTGGTTAAGACTGGCCACTGATGACAGGACATGTCCTAATGTCAGTATTGCCTAAGGAAATGCAGGTTGTGTAAAGAGAGAAAGCACACGGCCTTTTTTGTACTCATGACTGACACTGAACATTTAAAATATGTTGCAGCAGTAGCCTCATACTCCAAGTATTTATCCTGGGGGAAAAAGTAGATTTATCCACTAAACTCTTGTTTACCAATAAAAACTTCAAACTACTCATCTAAGTAAATGTTTCTTGTAAACAGTGAATGGGAATCTTTTTCAGCATGAATGAAGTCATTTGAACTGAATGCTGCCTTGAACATGGAAAGAGAACTGGAGGCATTTAAAACAAGAATAAAAATGTGTACAGCATCTGTAAGATCTTTTGCCAATTCACAAAAGCAAATAAACAGGAGAAACCTCAGCCTAGGGGTGAAAAAACCCTGAACAACAAAACACGTACCAACACTCCTGCCCTGCCATACAAAGGAGAGAATATCACTGTTACATTGTCCAAATACTTCTCATTTGAAGTGAGGCTGCTTTGTAGTTCCAGGAAGACTTTTTTTGCAATGCTGATTTTGAAGTATATACTAAGTTGTTCCAATGGTAACTGGCAGCAGAGCTCAGAGAAATTCCATCCGGAGCAATTGAGTGAAAACTGATATTTCAGTGATTTACAGTCTTGTTCCGTTCTAGCCCATGGCACAAGAGAACAAGAGAAAAGCCAGTAAGAGATTCAGCTGTCCCAGCTTCATGGTCTAGCATAAAGCAGGCTCTGACAGAGAGAGCTGCTCGCCTCTTTTGAAATGTTAGTGCTTCTGGATACCTCTAACAGATGTAACACACATGTCGTCACATGTCATCAATTGTGCAGACAACATACCTGTGACCCTCTTCAAAATCTGAGAGCAGGAAACCTGTTTTGCAATTGCAAGCCCTTAAGTGGGGCAGGAGCCTTTCTCTTGCCATCAGAAGTCACTGACTTCCAACCTTCACCTTCTCCAGAGGTTGCACCCACCATAATACCAGGGGAGAAACACCACCAGCCCCACTGTTACAGATGGGATTCAGCTCTTCAAGCTGGTGCATTTCAGAGAAGATCCCCTCTACCTCCTTTCCTCTTCTCTGATGCTGTTCTCCTGTAACTCATCCACTTGGCAGCACAGCTCCTGCAGGACAAAGGGCCATCTCTCCTGGCCTCAGAGAGAGACTCCAAGCATTCCCTGCAGCCTAGGACACTTGCAGGGCTGCATCCACCATTTGCAACTTACTCTGTGTCAAAGCCTCTACCTTGGCATGGAGAGCTGCCAGGGAAACTGCTCTGTGGTGTGTTAACACCACGTCACAGACTTTTGCAGCAGAACAAATTGACCTGAGTCCCTCTTCTTTGTCCCCTTTTGTATAAGCTTCTCTATCTATTAGCTGTGCTCTGGGAGCTGCACTCCTACATATTTCTTAGTTGAGCACCAGCTAAAAGGGTGCTTGGCCCTCTCCAACTAGGGGCAGCTGTAGCAAAAGTTCTGGGCACCTGGAACAAAGGCAGCTGATCATGCTCATTGAAGCTGCTAGAGCAGCTTCCTTACCTTGTCCTTGCCTGGTAGCAGCAAGTACCTTAAATTTCTTAAAGTGTTTCTAAGCACTCCCTCATGATCTTGGATCTTATCACCAGAAGGCCAAGAAGCTTCCAAAGTTGAGCCCAGAGACTGCTGCACAAAAACTGCATCTTTAGCTGTGCTCTTGTAATATCCATTTCACAATATTCTGAATTTAGCCTCTTTTTAAACCATAAGTGGAACAGTGGGTCAGTAAAATGACATGATTTATAACAGATGAAAAATGATTGGGAGCCATTTTTCACAGCAGGTCCAGCTCCATCTGTAGCTGTCTCTCACTGCAGACAGGTCTGGGTGTTGCAGAAGATGATGAAATACTTTTCCTTCTTCCATTTCAACTTAAAAATTCAACTTCAGATGCTGAAGATCAAACCTTGATTTGCTATCATGATTTATGGCACCAGTGGACATTTGTGTAAGCCATGCCTCTAGCTGGTTTTTAATCCTACTAAATTCTTGACCTCCACACTGTTTTATGTCAGTGAATTCAAGTGTCTGTTTCCACAGAAAAACACCACATTTCCTAGGACTTATTTCGTTTACAACTATTATCATGCAAGAGTCTCTTCTCTGCTCCTGGAAATGAGGAATCTGGGCATTATATTGACCCTTCTATTTCATTTAATACAGTCCTTAAAGTGAAAATGACACTCCATCCTGCAGCCTCCAACACAGCCCTGCTTTTGTGGATCAGTATTTTGAGTCTCATTAAAAGGCAACACAGACTCTTAGTTATCTCGATAAAGTAGCCCACTTCTGCTGCTTTTCTGACTCAACAAGTATGAAAGGGACTACTTCTTATTTTACCAATATTAGGCACGAGCAAATATGGTTTATAGCACGATAGTCAAACCAGCTGTAAAAATTGATAGATACTTCTGCTCAAGTTCACTACTCTGTTCCACTCCAGCTGGAATCAAACTCATAAAACTTAAAACACAGTTGAGTGAAGGCTTTCACACCTTCATTGCTTGATGTTGTTTCATGATTCATTATGTGGCTATTTTAGTCAATCTGACTACCATCAGGACAGGGCACAAAATTATTATTCAAACAGGAGGTCCAACAACTGGTTTGCTGTCTGACACAATTCACATGATGCAAGGTTGGAGATTTTTTGTGTTTTTCATCTTTTCCAGTAGAATATCAATATCAAAAAATCAATCAGTGGCTGATAGTGAATGCTAAAACCCCTGAATTGCTAAAAGATAGTACCTTTTGAATAGATAACAGGTTTCTGGAGGCAGAGGGCAAGGAGACTCAAAGGTCCAAAAATTTGTGAAGTTTGACAGACTTTGGCAATGCTTCTGGCACTTAATAAACCTACATTGCATTTGTCAATTCCTGTTTTAGGATTCTTACTTGCCTACAACTAGCAAATACATGACGTTACTTTGTCTAACACCTTCACATCAAGGCACTGTTTAGTGACTGAGGCAGCACTGAGGAAAGAAGCATCAGATGTTAGCAGATTACATATCACACCAATTTAATGCATTACAGAGCAAATCAATTGTGATGGATAGAACTTCAAATAATAATCTGATTACAGAGGGACAAACACAAGAAACATCCAGGGAGTTCCACAATGTGGAAACCCAGCAGATTAGATCTGAAATTAATCTCAACTAGATAATTGCTTTTGTATTCTGGATTTGCACGCACAAAGATGACTGACAAAAGTAGATGTCTCCCAAGGGACATAAATTGGAAGCCCTTGGGGCTACCACAGGAGTCAGGGAGAGAAACCCCCTCTTCTTCGGTCAACATCAATTTTGCCATTCATTTCCAAAGGGCTTGCACATATCAGGACCAAATTGAGCTTTATAGCTTTTCCTTTCTCAAGAGCACATTTCTGTTATGCTCCATAGATTTTGGCCATTTCAAAGGGTCATGATGAGCTCTTTTCAGGGAGACAGTCTAAGTCTTCTATCCTTCATGTCCTTCTGTTTAAAGCTATGAATAGTCCCACTGACTCCTCTGGGGTTACATGGATACTGAAAGTCAAGCACATATCAAAGTGTTGGCAGGATTGCTGCCTAGGGAGTGAGACACAAAAGGCCGTAGAAAAAATATTCCTTAATGAGACTCTATTAAAAAAAAACCCACAAATGTTATTAAACTTTGGTCAGTTTGTTACTGGTGAGGAAGTACACTGAATCTAGCAGTGTGTATTTTCCCTATAATTTTTATTGTTTGGATACATGCTATTACGCATGCATACAGTGATGCTATCTACTCTAGTATCTTTCAGATATTTTACTCTGACTGTCATAAGCACATAAAATCAGTTAATTCCTTCCACATTATGAGTGCAGAATACTGATTGTGGAGCTATCAGTAATATGCATTCAGAGGATACACTGCACTGACTCTGACGGATCCACAATTGAATACTGAATAATCCACAAAATACGACAAAATGCAAATAAGGTGACTGACATGATATTGGAATGTTGAATTACTGGAGGAATACAAAGGAGGTATTAGTATTTTGTTCCTCTTGTGGAAAAATTACTTGTGAGACTCTGATTTAACTAATTTCAATTTTTATTAAAACCCTTTTCATTACTCTGACTCACTGCATATGACAGCTGCATTTCAAAATTAACACTAATTTGCAAGTGCAGCTGGCCTCCCTTGACAGTGAGACAGAGCACAAAACATTGTTAAGACAGAAACTGAGGGTGGAGTTACACACATATTTAATTTTATAGTACATATGTCGCAGGATAATTTATTATAAATATACCCCAGTGACATTTTGCACCCGCAGTTCCCTGCCTCTGACTTCCTATAAGCCAGATCTCTGCAGATCAGTTTGGGCCAAGTGTACCTTGCATTACTATTTTATCTCAGACAGCAGTTCCCTCCCTGTTTATTCCTTCTGGGTTGCAAACATTGCCATGCAGAGACGTAGAGTTTGAGTTTAGAGAACTGAAAGACTCGTTTTCCCTTGCTGGAGGCAGTGACAGCTTCAGGAGGGAAAGTTTCTTGCAGACTCTTGCAGTGGCAAACACCAGCACATCCTGCCCATTTGGCAATAATTAGAGTGGCACAGCAGGTCAGGCCCAGACTCGGCTGGATATGTGCTTGCTAAGCATGTGTTTATCCAAAGATCTTGCTCGAAGATTTAATTTGATAAACTAGGGCCTTAAAAACACTGTTGGAGTTCTTTGAGGTTTGCTTGTGCTGTATGTTAATAAAGAACAAAACAACTTAGACAGCAATTTAGATTTGGAAATTTCTAATATATTTTTTAATATATATAATCATAGAATCTTAAAGGCTGGAAAAGACCCATGAGAGTCCCACCATTAACCCTGCAGCACTCTGTTCACCAATAAACCATGTTCCCAAGTGCCACATCCACACACCTTCTGAACTCTTCTAGGGATGGTGATTCCATCACTTCTCTGGAAGTCAGGCCTGTTCCAGTGCCTGACCACGCTTTCTGTGAAGAATTTTTTCCTCATATCCACTCTACACCTCCCCTGGAACAATTTGAGGCCATTTCTGCTGGTCCTGTCACTTATAACCTGGGAGAAGAGACTGACCCCTATTTAACTACAACCTCCTTTCAGGCAGTTATAGAGAGTTATAAGGTCCTCACTGAGCCTGAGATAGATAGATAGATAGATAGATAGATAGATAGATAGATAGATCGATCTTCTAAATATTTAAGGTGTACTGTATATCCAATTTAGCTTTGGAAAGATGTAGTATACTGCCTTTCACTCTGAAAGCTTTAAAAAGGACTTGTTATTTACAAGTGATCTAAAATCCACATGCAAGAAGACAGTAAGGGAGATCAGTGCAAAAAATAGTCAGGATTCAGGCACCAGCATTGAAGGATTCTTGCTGGTCAGATGCTTAGCGTGCCTACATTAGGTTTTATGTGGCCGTTTCCAGAGCTGAGGGATTGCTAACGTGCCACAGCTAGGTTATAATTAGGCAGATTTCTAACCCCCTCTGTCCTTCCCTCCTCCATGCTATGACTGTCAGTCTTAGTTTGAGCTGATCTAAGTTTCCAACGTTTCTTCTTGGCCACTGCTAACAGCCTGCAGCAGTGACCTCTCTCATGCTGCAATTTTCTGCCTTTCTCTGTAAGCTTTTACTACAAGCAAAATCTCTTCTTGCCCCTTTAGCTCTCACATCACACATGTGCCAAACTGCGGGTCCAAGCACCACCTCATCAAGGTAGTCCCTGTGGGGTCATCTCTGCCTGCTGCAGTCAAATTACAGAGCACCTTTTGTGCTTAAAAAGCTGAAGTTCATTGTAGGACATTTAAGCCTTCACGGCATCCTGTAGGCTGCCGCACAACATGCCCTGTTCCCACCCACATGCTTTGTGGCGGTGCTTGTCTGTGAGCAACACCCCGCAGCGTGACACCACATTCAAGGCCTGAGCCAACTCACTTCAGAACTGATCTGGGCACCCACCGTAGCACCGTGTCTTGACAGGGACACAGAGCTTCTCAAGAAATGAGGAGAATACAGACAGGCAACTCTGCTGCAGTACTGGTGCTGTGCTCACAAGCTACTTGATGTTCAAAATACGCTAGATTAAAACCTGCCTCAGTCATCACAGACTTCCATGGGTATTAATTTTAAATAAAAAAGGAATTAAAGGGAAATTTCAGCTCTTGATAAAACCAGATAGTCCTTCACATTAAACTCTGACTCACACAGAAAGTGGTAATCTCTCTATTGTTTGTTTAATAAAAGATGTTATTTGTCTAGTACAAGAGAACGTTATGATTTATCTATCAGTGGTTTGCTAAACATCTCATTCAGTTTGGTTTGCAAAGTGAAGCTTTAGGATGAAGGTGCTGATTTTTTTGAATATCTGCCCATCCCCAGGGAAGCTGGAAAAGGTTAAAAATTTATTGCAGGCACTCAGAGTCCACTAATGTCTTACAGACAGAGCTGGCATTGATCCTTTCCCCTCTCCTGCTAAATCTTCCACAGATGAGAGCAGCTATTTACTTTACATTGTGCAAGCAGAGCTTCTCAAAGAGAAATAAAATCTTTCTAACTTGGAACATACTTCTTGGAGCAGAGTTGGATTTCTGTTACACAACAACTGATTATTCCCATCTTAGAAATATCTGGGGCAAAGAATATGTGTCCTCCAGAGCATCAGCTCTAGGTGAGTGGAAAAAGAACTCACAACCTGGAGATGTCTGCAGATGCACACAAGGCACTTATTTATCTGGGCACAGGCTGAGCTGGAGTATCAGCAAAAAGAGCACGCTTTTTTTTTAAGTTAGGAAAAAATGGTGGAGAGTGTTCAACAAGAAGGAGGTTTAATTAAATAACTCAGTATAAAGACAGGAATTTTATTGTGATGGTGAAGATAACTGAGGAGCAGTGTCATATCTCCCTAGGTATATCTGAGGCTTCTTTTAGTAGAGCACTTATCAAAAAAATTCAAGTTGACTCCACTTCAGGATTAGAAAAATGTGTCTTATGAGTGCATGCCACACCTCAGTTCTAACTTGAGAAATACTAGATTAAAATGGTACATGCTATTATCAATATAGCTTTATCAACATGCTACCAAATCTCATGCACTGTGGTACCTACATTGAAAAATATAGGGAACTTACATTTAGTCCCAAATTTGGCCCTCAGAGATGCATATTCTCAGTTCTTGTGAAAACTAATGGAAAGAGTACATGACATCTGGCTTTAGAGCATAGCCCCTTATGAACTATTCTTCTGAAGCACTTCTTGTTGCTTTGATTTACAGCAGTAAGTGCTACAGTGGTATCTGAAGGTCCCACCTGCACTAAGGAGCCTTTCGAGCTAGGTACCATTCACATTTGTGACTGCAGGCAGCCTCTGTGGAGTCCTAGTTCAATTTGTTGCCCTCTCTGGGCAGCAGGGAGGGAGCCAGAAAGTTGAAAGGTGCCCTGTGATATTCTCTGCTTTCATATAAACAACACTTTGTTAAGACATAAACGGGTTTGAGATAAATTGAAGATGAATTTACATTATAACTCTAGACTTCTAAGCAAATTTCTTTCGAAGGGACTTGGCTGGCTAGACTCCAGCAGCATCCTTTTGCAAGAAGATTAGGCTGAAATGCAAAGTAAGGCTAGTGTTGCACAACCTACAAAGCTGGCAAATAACAGGAGCTGAAGATGCACATCAGCCGGAGTCACTTGCCGTGTGCCCAGGTCCCAAGAGGGGTTCTGTCTCCATGCAACTGCTCGTTCTTCTGGGCAGATAATAAAAGCCAGGGACTTGCTGGTAGTACACAGTCACCAGAATTTTGCACACAAAAGGTCTGAGTTGTTATCAAATACAGAGCTGATCTCGTTGTTAGCCTATTATGCATAAAGCACACGTCCTGTTTTATGTGACTGCTTTAAGGGGAACGCATTCCCCCTCAGCCACACAACCGATGCACTCAATAAATGCACGTACAAGCAGTAAAGCTTCACTTTTGCCCTGAATACCACAGTGCAGAAAGCAGCTGCGTAAGGAAGGCAGAGTGAAAGAATATGGATGGTGTTTGCATGAATCCTGCATCCCACAAGCCTCAGAAAGAAAACCTGGATGGGAGCGGTGGGCTGGCTGGGACGCCCCAGGACTGTCTGGTTGTGGCTGTGGCCTGGAGTTACCCTCCTGACTAATCACCACTTTGCTTGCACAGGACTTGTTTGTGAAACGTCTCTGCACATAAAGCAGAGCTCTCTCACCTACATTTCTCCCACCAAAGAACAATACTCCTTGCACTAAAGGTTGTATAACTGAACTTTGGAACACAAAAAAAAGTGCTCTCAAACCACATGAAATTCAGGAGGGTTTTTTTTTTCTTTCCAGTATTCAATTTTCCTATGAAAAGGCTCTCTCTCTTTACAAGTATGTTTCTTTGATACCTTCAAACATTCTTCTCTGTCTCTCTCTGATCACCATGTCCCAAAATTTTCACCATTTGTACTAACAGACATGATGGTGAGGTGGGGAACTGACTTGCAGACTGCTTTTAACTTCAGTTGCTTTTTAAACCAAGAGCAGCTAAAGCACTAGAAAACCCTTGATAAAAGACAGCTCTGCTCTGTTTAAGAGAGGATTATTGTGCTTCAGTTTAAACTTCTCCCTTAATCAAATTGACATAAGCTTGCTTGATATCTATTTAAGTTTCCATATTATTTTTTCTCTTGTTTAATTAAATCCATTTTGAATTATGCTTTGAGGCAAACCTGCCCAACTCCGTATGTACACAAGCTCTCAGATGGTGTTACCAACAGCCCATTTGGAAATGGTACAGCTCATTAGCTTTGCTGGCTCCCAGACAGTTCAGGACAGTTTGAATTTCCTGCCAGCTCAATGGTGTTATTTAGTTTGTATTTAAAAGCTCGTGTTTTCTTTTGACCCAAGATGGTCAGCAAGCACAAGCACTGAAGGGCCTGGTCTTTCATCAGCGTCTGCAAGAGCAGAAGAGCCCTGAGACTCTGGATGAGTACAGTGCATTGCCTTTTGCTTCCTTTTACTGCTGTTTCATGGAACAGAAGGAAGAGACAATGCGAGCTTTTGTACAAAAGTGAGGTGACCTTTCCAAGTTACATGTGGGATCTGCTGCTGTTTCTATAGAGACCAAATGCATTAACCTGAGTCAAGTGGGAATGCCCGAGGCTCATTGAAAGGGATATCATTTCTCAGAGAAAGCTGGAAGATTTAAGTAAAAGGCTTGATTCAGGAGTTTTACTTTTTAAACAAAGGGAAGCTGCATTTAAACTTCCTCAGCTGGATGTCTGAGCAAAGACAAACATTTTGTGTCTGATTTCAGCTTCCAATTTCCAACTTGCAACAGTCTTACCAAAAAGCTGTCCTAGTTTAGGGTCCCAAATGCTTCTTTGGCTGAATAAGACTGTACAAGAACTAGGTTTAGACTGCTGAAATATGCTTCTTGTTCAGTCACAGTCTGCAAAAATACTCTGAGACGCTGCTTAGTTTGTCCATTCTACATCCACGAACTCATAAACTGAAAATCTCCCCTCAAGGCAGGTCCTAAGACCTAACTCATTCTCTTCAGACCTAAACCCATTTAGTTTCACTACTGAGAACTAGTGTACAGAATAAAATTTTTTTCACTATGTGTAAGAAAGATTAAAAAAAAAAAAGTGATCAGTTGCACACCTTTTCTGGGAGCTGACAAGAAAAGACAATGATGATAAATTTCTGTACTAACTACTAAAATAAATTATTTTCACTGATTTTAGGTGCTAGGCCTATTTAATTTGCAGGTGGGTGGACATGAATCATGTCACAAGTACTGCTTGTTGTCATCTGTCTAGATATATTCTGTCTGATCACTGGAGAAAATTCAGCTTCTGCCTATGTGGCCAGGCAGTTCAGTTTTTTGGTGGAGGAACAAAAGGTAAAGTGAGTATTCTCTCCAAATCCCCATTTCTACCTAGTCCAACAGGTATATTTGGTAAAACAAGACTTGTTCTGTGAAAAATCATCCCCAAGCCCTCACCCTTCCAGTGGTTTCCCCACAGTGTATTTGAGAGTCTGAAAACCAGGGGGTTTTTAGTGATTTTTCTCTTTGCACCTCTTAGGCATGCACTCCTATGCCCACCCCTGGCTTTGGGTAGTGGAGTATGCCTGCTGGGCTGTAGAAGTAAAGACAAATAAAACAACACTCAATACCAGCTTGTTAAAAACAAGAACAAAACCCCACATCCAAATAAAAACTCCACATAGTTAAAAACGGCAGAGTTTAAAGTTCGATTTAAAGGCTAATCTGACAATGTGGCATAGGAGAGAACCACGTAACTTACAAACAGGAAAATTTCTAACTATCACCCATGAAAAAGAAATACTATGATGAGTTTGAACTGTGTTGAACCTTTGACTACTTAAGGAAAGAATTATTCAAAAAGGCAGCCAGTGCACAAACAGCTCTTCATCTTTTACCTAGCTCGGTTGGCTTTTAGATCAAACAAGTCGGATCAAAGTTTGTTTTACAAAGTCCCCTTTAGATGCAAGAGTCCCAGAAGTACTCCATAAAATGGCCCTTTGAGAAATAGAATATCTCTTAAGTAATAAGTTAGGTATGCAGAATTAAGCAGAATAAAGAGCGATGCTGGGTATCAGCAACAAAATAATTGGTTTTGTCACCTCAAATACAAAATTAAATCTTTCTGACTGACTTTCATTTTCCATTCTGCTCCCAGATCACATAACACACACAAAATGCTGCCGTAAGGGCCTGGACACTCTATTGATCTTAACAGTTCTGATGGCACAGCTCACTGCTGGTGTTAGTGTTCCCAGAATGCTTAGTGGTCACTTTTAGGGTGCCCTTCAAGCTGTCATCTGATTGTACAGCCCAAGGGTGAAGGTCGTGTCCCAAACACAACTCACGGAAAGTGTCTTCCAGTTTTCTGGCTTGCTGCTGCTGGGAAATGGAGATCAACGCTGCCTGTACCTGGTGCTCTGGTTGTAATAGGTGATGGAGCGAGGAGAGCATTGACAAGGACCAGAAATGCTTTCTAAATTGGAGTTGTTCCGGCCTGGTGCTCCATGGGTACGTGTTCTTTTTTTGATAAGTGTTAAGGTTTTTCATTAGAGATGTTCATGTGGGTGCTTTGTGTGCCTGCACAATACAATACCTCCAGATAAATAAAAGAGCATTAGTTTTGAACACAATTCTGGTTTATCCAGTGCAATAGCACATGCATATGAATAGACTGGAAATATTGACACAGAGAAACAGAAAAGGTTAAGTCAATGTTTGCTCAGTGCTGCAATCCAGAAGTCATTTTAAGTGCAGCAAATTCTGAGATTCCCGAGCAGGAAGTAAACAAACAGGTCAAAGCAATTAACAGATAAGTTAGGCGAGCTTGGTGCATGCACAAACAGGCTCAGCAAACACTCTGTTCCAGTCTGCTGCCCAGCCTAACACTCTGGCAACGCCTTACTGCCTGTGGTTCTGCACTCCTCTGTTTTCCTCCTTGCAGGGGGCATTAAGTTCATGCTTACTTAGGGAAGTGTGACAGCCAGCAAGGGCATTGAGGCCCTCCTGGGGAGCAAGGAATACAGGGAGGTACATTTGTGGGGGTTGTGTTTTATCGAAATAGGGAGCTGCTCCTGTTCATATTGGCAATGAATGTATTGACTTCTACAGGAGCAGGACCGGGAGCTGAAGGAGTCATCAATCTTGTTACACAGTATTGAGCAGAAGTGTAATAGGTGCTCAATCTGGTCTGTATATTTTTCATTTGCAATAGCTGCGTATCAGGGGATAACACACGTTTATAGAAATTGATCTGACAGCCAGAATCTGTAGCTAAGGACAAATAGCGCAGCCCAGGACAGTAGCAGGTCTTTGAGTTTCCTGGCTAGCAGCAAGGAGAGACAGTAGCCTGGCCAAACCCCAATCTGTCTTATTGCTGCAAATCACAGCATTGGCACCACCTCATGCTGGGCAGCACCGAAGCAGTTAATGTGACTTTTGAGGGAGAGATATGAGCTCCTTGCCAGCCCAGGTAAGTAAGTCAATATTACAAAGCAAACTCCATAAAGAACTTCATGTTCTCTGGCAGAGGACCTTCATTAAAGCACCAAGCGAAGCAGTACGCTTATTTCCCAGGGGTCAACCGCTTACACCTTAAACTTTCAAAAATGAAATTTATTCCCTGTATTCCAAAAGATATTTTACGTAGTAGTGCCCTTTTGGGATTATAAAATCAAAATCTCTGACATTTTCCTGAAATTTTCGCAATGAGAAGGAGGGCATAGGGATCACGTTGTTAGAGCTGAAGGATGCTAGAGTGCCCCACAGTGCAAGAGCTCTCTTTTTGAATATCTGAGCTACTCCTGGCTGAGATGGGGTACCTGCTGGAAGAAATCAACACTTCATGTTGAAGTATGTTGATAGTACAACTATCTTGAAGTATAGACGGTTTCCAGAGAGAAGCAGAACTAAAGTCTCACACTGGAGCTTCTCTAAAGTCTGCATTCAGCTGACAGTGACTTTCAGGTGAGGTCTTTTTCTGTCTGAAGTCTCTGTCACGTTTATGTGAATTTGCAGCCACAAATGTGAGAACTTCAACAAGCACGTGACAACTGGAAGAAGGCTTCAATGAATGAATACAGTTCAGGACTCCGGGCAAAAAAGAAAAGGTTATCTTGGGGCTCTTCATCCTTGACATGAAAAGATGAAAAGGGAACATCATAACTTCAAAGTACATGAAAGACTGCTGCAAAAGAAGCAGCTTCTTTTCTTTATTTACTTGTCAGATGGGACAGGAAAGAATGTGTTTAAACAGAAGGAAGAATCAGGTCAGGCACTAGTAAAATAAACTTTCTAGCAGCAACATACTGAAGCACAGCAGTAACTTCCCTTGATAGCTCTTGATAGTTCTTGGGATGGTCTTTGCTGGAGGTATTGAAGTCCTAGACGAAGCCAGTGACCTAAATATATGTAACTATAGCCGACATTATCTTGTGAAGACATGAGACCAGCCTTCTTCTTGAAGTCCCTTCAACACTGCTTCTTTTGCACTGGGTCAGGAAAACTCTACCATGGACCAGACCAGTTCCAAGACTTCAGAGACACTTCAGAGAAGATGGAGGAGGGATGATGTTTACTCTGGCAGAGTGGTTTGCCCAGTAGCAGACTTTACTTGCACCACAGAGATGGCACTCAAAACTTTGCAGTGTGCCTATTTTTCTCCTCATGCATGATTTCTGTGATGGTAAATAATACTGGAGAGGTTTTTACACAGTTTGTCAACTACTTTCTTAGCTGCAAAACATGACAGCATGAGTCATAACTTGTCTGAGGGTAGAAATTATTTAAATTGAAAATAAATATCCAAGTTGAAGCTCATAGAAGTCAAAGGGAAATTGCAGACCAAAAGAAATATTCAAAATTAATAATAATGTCTCTCCATATAAATTACTCTTCTGGAAAGCAACTTTTCTCATGCTACATATTTGAGATGCTCAGGTAATTCTTAGAAATATGCCTCAGAACACTGAAAGTAATGCACATCAGGTACAAAGTTGTGCTGTTTTCCCTGGCTTCAGCTGCACTTGAGATTTCAGGAACAGCTTGTATTACCTCATTCATCAATCTCTTGTCTTGTTCTGTTCCCACATTATTCTACTTGAAGTATAAAAAATGCTCCTGTTTTATTTAACCATTTGTACATATATTGGACCACCAGAAGAGCAAATGGAGTGAAAGACATGAAGTGCCTGTTAGGTATGTGGGATCTATGAAACAGCTCACCTGGAGGTAAAACAAAATACTGGCTATGAAAAGCTTTTCTTTTTGTACTTCTTCAAGAAATATTCAGATTTAAGGCACTAAATGTGTTAGACATTTCATAAAGATCTCTCTCTGTGCTCAGACTACTGAACTGACAGCCTAAGATGAAAAGGAGAATTAATTAGAATTAGTCTTAGTAGGAGACTGCTGGATCAAATTCTTGCAAGAGAGAGGAAGAAGTTGTTTCATTGCCTAAGAAAAGAAGTAAGAGCAAACATTTTTTGATCTTGAAATCAGATGATCCAAAGCAATTTGCACCAGACCAACAGTGGAGCTCGTATGTAACTTGAGCCAAGCTAGATAAAAGAAAGCAATGTAAATTAGCTAGAATACCCTCCCATTCTGACAGGATTAGACCACTTTCAGTGTTTAAGAGAAACTATTTTAATCTACCTCAAACCTTTTCACACAGCACTAGCACAGGTTTCTTGGTTCTGCTTTCACCATAGAAAGTTATACTGTGGTTGAACAGGAAAGGTTGAATATAACAGAATTCTAAGCTGAGATGAAAAGCCTTTTTTTTCTTCCTTTTTCATTCCCCAGAAAAATTTTTTGTACTTAAAGACCTTTTCTTTTTAATTTTATATTTTTATAGCTTTTTTTCTAGGTGGTTTTTACTCCCCATTATACATGTCTAAGCAAAACATTATTTTGAAACTAAAAAAGATGTCTTGAAAAAATTAATTTATATGAGAGGAGGGGCTTGCTAAACCAATTTAGTGGTTTGGTGGTAATTTGTGCATACAAATTAGATAGATATAAAGTTTTGGTAGTTAACATTTAAGTTAATATAACTTTGCTCAGTGCCCATCAGCATTTTCAGTGTATCTAAGTAAGAAAGCCCCTTAGTTATCCATGTGCATTTGCTTACCTGCCCCATAGTGCAACCTTAACATCCAAATGGAATTGGACCATCACGCGGTCCTGCTAACAGACTTCTGACCAACAAGCATGAGAAAATTACACATCCTTGCCTTGCTCTTTTCTCCCTGCAGTGTGCTCAGGGAATGTCACAAGTGACTTTAGACTGCAAGACATGCATCCACTTAAAAGATTTCCATCCTAAGCAGACAAAATGTAATCTCCCTCTGCACTACCAAGGATGTCTTTCATGTCTTACACTATCTAAGAAATATCCTGTTCATCCATTCTCTCTGAGAGGGAAAAAGATAAACAATTCAAGACCTTGGAAAGTCTTATGACTACTGATAGAGGAGCAAATTTGGATAATAGGGTCCATGTGACACAAGCTGATAGTACGTGTTCTTCCTAAAGAAGAAGAAACAACTATGGGATTCAGGACAAGTGAAGACTGTTGTCTTAGAGCAGCATTTTCTGAGCAGCAACCACTGAAAAGTCTATAACCAAACACCTGAATTGTCCTTTCTGGAATAAAATTATTTTTATACTACAGAATCCTATCCCAAGCAGTGCTTTCCAATGTGAAGATTTAGAAGGTAGAATAGTTCTTTTAATTAATTAGAAAATAGGTATTCTGCCTAGGAGTCACTGTACTTTCACCACCCTTCTTAAAACCATTTTCCCCTACCCATTTTTAAATGAAAATTTAATTTAACCCAGACAGCTTTTTGTATCTCAAGATACATGTTTGGACTGAGTGCCATTTGATGTGCTCCAAAGAGGTGAGATGCTCCTCTGAATCAGTCTATTGGGCAAAAAGGCAGGCTGCCACTTGTATATAGAGGAAAACAGTTTCAGAATGTAGGCAGGGGTATTCAAAGGTAATTAAAAGGAAAGAGGTCAATATCAAGCACTTCTGGTTATTTCACCATTACCCTGGGGACATTTACGGTACCTTGAAAAACAGCAGAGGGGACTGTAAGAAAAATCAACACATCTCAAGGAGAATAAAGTCATCAGTGTTTTAAAAACTGCCTTTAGGAAGTGTGCAAGGCTAAAAGGAGCACACCAAGGTTGGTTAACAGAATACCCAGGTATTCCTTGCGGGTAATTAATGCTTACTGTAATGATCTGCCCCTTCATTCTCATGTTAGCTAGGTTTCAAATGACTGTAAGAAACGAGCCAAAGAAACATGGCTAAAACAAATCAACAAGCAATACTTGTCACCGAGTGAGGCAGACAGTGCCATGTGAGGGCACAGGCTGCATTAAAATATTTGCCAGGTTTTTAGACAGGCAATTATCGCCTCAGTCTTTTGTAGGCCTCTGATGTATAATGTCATATTCACACACAAACACGTTCTCTCTCACTTCTGCATTTGCCATTTTAACCACATTTCCCTCATCGAGCTCTTTTGATGGAGATTAGCAGGCTGCTCTCACGTGGCAGCTGCAGCAGTTCACCTGGAAGAGAAGAGGGTGAGCGAGGTCAGAAAAGCAGCCAGACAAGTTAATCATCCGCTGAATATGAAAATGACAGAGCAGAGAAACAGTCTATTCTGTGCAAATAAAGACCTTTTGTGAGAGTAACCGATCGAGCTCCATACAGCTTGTCCACCACAGAAAGTAAATAGTAAAGAATTGGGGGTGCTAGGGCAAAGACACATGCTGCACTGCTGACAGCAGTCAGAACTGGGTAATTATGTCTTACCAGAAATAAGTACCCCAAAGAAAGAGAAATTTGTTACATATGGTTATTCCTGGAGGTGAATACTCAATGGTTTTTTTTTTCACAGGCTCTGCAGGACACTTTCTGGACTCTGTTTTTAGCAAGTGAGGAACTCCTTTTTCCCATCCCCCAGCACCAATTATTCACACCACAACTTCACTGGCAAAAGATTAGCTCAGCAACAGCATCACTGAACTCACCACAAGTGTTTTATGAAGCTCACAGCACTTGAAGGTGTCCCTCAGTGGGGGTGGAACTGGATGATCTTTAAGGTCCCTTCCAACACAAACCATTCTGTGATTCTATGGCTTAAACAAAGAGGGAGGAGACAGCATTGCCAAATTGGAGCTCAGACTTCACTGTCTGTTGGCCAGGGTGCAACAGGGTGCGGCTTAACACAGACGCACGGGATTTTTTTCTTAGGAATGCAGTGTTACCTTAGCTATTGAAATGCAGACTAAACACCTTGAAGCAGGTGATGAGAGAAGGAAGCACAGAATTATGTTCTCGTAAACACAGCTGATTCCGTCTCTGCTATGTTGCTTGATCTCCAAAGAGTCTTCCAAAGGAAGGCAGAACACTTTTAAAAACTGTACATTTTATATAGAAGACTGAAAAGCTTCTCATGAAAGATAAAATTCTATGTGTTTGATCCTCTCATTCATGTTATTGTTCTGAAAAGCACAAAAGACAGAAATGTTTAGACAGAAGACTGCCAGTCTCTGGGCTGGGTTTGTATTTTCTATGTATATCTATAGTGCCTAGCATAATGAATACCTTCGCGAACTAGCTAATAAACAGCTCCTCAGATACTTCTAATATCTTCTGAGATGCCTCACAATATGTGAGCTAACACCAAATAAAGCATTTTTTAATATATAAACCATCACTATCAGGAGGAGTTATTTGTTTCTCCACCAGTAACTGCATGGATATATAAACAGAAAATCCAGTTATGTGTAACCACTACTAATATACCAAACACATCACTCATCACTGTTTCTGTGCTGCTCTAATATGGGGCTGAAGTAGGCCATTGCGTGAGTCCTTCACACACATCTGCCAGTATCCTTTGAGGGTGAAGCTCAACTGTACATGATGGAGTGGATAATACATCTTTTGTTGCTATGTGGGTAAGAACAATCATCGAAACTATTTAGAGGATAATTGGTGTGCTCTATTTTAAAAGGAAATAATCTGGTTTCCAAGGGGACTAACTATGAGACCTAAAGCCTGTAGTTTATCTTAGTGTAGGAATGGGATCATTATGGAGGGAAACAGAGCACCCATCCAGTTCAATTACCCCAATTGTATTACGAATGTAAAAGAGGAAATTGTACGTATCCCAAAAAGGAAAGTTTCCCACTCTTCCCCTTCCACCCCACTTGGAACCTACCCTGGAAGAATTTGGTCTCCTTCAGACTACAACAGGGCTTTTGTTCTCAGAAAACTTGGAAGATTTGTTCCTTGCTGATTAGTCAGCTACCTCTTAAACCCTTCTTCATCTTACATAATCAAAATGCTGGAGCTTATGAGGCTGCATTCATCCCCTCGGTAAACTGCCATCTCTACAACTCCATGCTGGTGCTTTTGCAATCAACAAAAGAACAATTGGAAAAAACACTGCTTGGAAGGGGTGAAACATTTGCCAGGTATAACTCAACCATAATAAAATTTGTTATCTTTGGGGAAAAAATGTTCCTTGGAACATTCAACTAAAAAAATGTTGGGAGTGGGGAGAGGGTAGGATCCATGTTTCCCACTCCAGAAGCTTTTTTTTTGGTATTTGGATATCACTGTGTTGCTCTTACTCTTCTGACTTGACCAACATCCCCAGGTGCCTGGGAGGTTATGCAATATCAACAGCTGGTCCGCGTATGAATTCTGAAAACACTGCAGCGAGAAATGAACTGCTGAGGCTCTGCTCATGGGGTTGCTCACGCCAGTCTGGGATATTCTGCCTGACCAAGAGAACTACCTCCTCTGCTGTTGGGCTGGTATTCAATTAGCCACTGCAACCATCAGCTCTCTTACATGGGTTTCTAGCACTTTATGGGGCAGGTCGTCTGCTAGTAGAGTTCAATGTAAAGCTCTGATTTTCCCCTCAACAATATTTTTACCTTCTCCCTCCTTGTTAACAAGTTTCCTTTTCTCTTCTTCGGTAATCTGGAGTATTCAGTAACTTGGATCCTGTTTTGGTTATGTGTATTGACTGCATGTGCCTGTGACCAGATCAAATTAAACACCATTAAAAATAAATGCATCTGCACCTATTTTGCTATTCTCTTTCAAATATAGTCATATATCCAGGCCCACTAAGCTGGATTATTGAACTTTGATCAGTATGCTCTGGAAATACTTTGGCAGTCCCACTGTGACACCCAGAAAATGTTCTCAGATAGCAGCACCAATGCATTTCAGGATGCATGTTGAGAAGAGCATGAAGTGTCAGATGTGTCCTATTTATACTGATCTCAGGGAGTAAACCAAGTTGGTTTTTACAGAGGGTTGTGAAGCTATGACTGTAAGAAGAGAAAATATATATCCCAGGGTGTTCAGGACATTCTTTGATTTTAAATTATTCAGTTCTTTTAAGTAGTGGCCTAGTAGCACAAGTTGGACAGTTGGCTCCATTTCTTCTGAAAACTGTGAGTATGGTGCAGTCTTAATAATCTGTGCCTGCTCTCTGGAAAGGAACAGATGGGCCAATTCATCAGAGTAAGTCCATGAGTCAGTGTGGTAGCTGGAAAAGCTCTCTGCAAATCCTGTGCGTCACTGCAGATGGGACTGATATCCTGATGATCTACTGCCAGTGGTTCTGGTAGATGATGAAAATGAGCATTCATCAAGAGGGCCACATCTAATTTTGTGTAGACTTCCACTGCAGCCATGGTGCCATACCACTGAGGCTGGATGGCTGCTGCTGCCTGAGACGGCCAAGGGAACCCTACCTTGCACTACAATCACAGCAGCAACTTCAGACTTCAGTCTGAAATGAACTGGATAAAGTGAAAATCCCCCAACCCTCCTGTTTCACAACCCTTTGCAGGTGCAGAATATGGTGAAATCGATGTGATAAAGATTTTGGTTTATTTTTTGTGGCTTGCAGTCTGAAAAACATGGATTTGGAGCTAATGAACGAGCACAGATAGACCAGCTCCCCCATCCGCTGCCTGTTTCCTCTTCTTTTCGATGGGTAAAAAACTGGTTGGGTGGCTGGCCCAGAGAGTGGTGGTGAATGGAATTACATCCAGCTGGTGGCACGTCACCGGGGTGTTCCCCAGGTCTCAGTTTTAGGGTTGGTCCTGTTTAACGTCTTTACTGATGATCTGCATTTGACGATTGAGTGCACCCTCATTAAATCTGCAGACAACACTAAGCTGTGTAGGAGCCAGTTAGCACCCCAATCAGGGAATGAGAGAGTCCACTAAATGGGACAGACGCTGAAAGTTCTCCCAAGGTTATGGCAAGAGAAGAAGCCTCTCCCAGGATGCTTTGTTCAACTATGCAGATGTACCCCTGTTCTGTTCTCCCTATTGGTCCGTGGGTTTCCCT
>VXBT01000742.1:381584-544786 GCA_013400235.1 Oriolus oriolus
GAGGGTGCTGGTCAGCAGCTGGCTCAGTATGATCAAACATGTGCCCAGGTGGCCAAGAACGCCAATGGCATCCTGGCCTCTATCAGCAATAGTGTGTCCAGCAGGACCAGGGCAGTGATTGTCCCCCTGTACTCAGCACTGGTGAGGCCACACCTTGAATACTGGTTCAGTTCTGGACCCCTCACTTTAAAAAGGGCATTGAGGTGCTGGAGAGAGTCCAGAGCAACAAGGTTTGTGAAAGGACTAGAGAACATGCCTTATGAAGAATGGCTGGGGAGCTGGGTTTTTTTAGTCTCAGGAAAAGGAGGCTCAGGGGGAACTCATCGCTCAGGGGGAGCTTCGTCGCTCAGGGGGAACTTCATCGCTCAACCCCACCTGAAAGGAGGGTGTAGTAAGGTGGGGGCTGGTCCATATACTGTTCCTGCAGTGAGAGTACCAGGGGAAATGACCTTAAACTGAGACAGGGGAGATTCAGAATAGACATAGAAAAAGAAAATTCTCTGTTAGGATTTATAACAGGCATTGGAATAGGTTGCCCAGGGGAGTGGTGGAGTCACCATCCGTGGAGGTGTTTGAGAGGCATCTGGATGTGATTCTGGGTGAGGTGGTTTAGTGGTTTAGGGGTTACAGTGGTAGCGCTGGGTGGACGGTTGGACTACAAGATCTTAAAGGTCTCTTCCAACCTTGGTGATCCTACGTTCCTATGATTTGTTCTCTGCCATCTGGGCCCAGCTGTGTAGGAACATTTAGTTCTTCAACCATTACAGATTTCAGCAGGAATTAGGCGTCGTGCAGCTGGACCTTGCTGTACATTTGTCTGCTACAGAGTTCTTTCATAACACTGAGTTTGCTTTGGGAGGACGGGGTTTCAGGAAACCCTGCAAGCTGTCAGAACCAGCTCTTCAAAATGCAGATCACAGCCATTCAACAAATCACAGTGCAGCAATAGGTAAAAACCACCTCCGTGTGTCTATGCCTTCCATAGAGACACACGATGTGTGACTCAAGGAGAGCCAGCCCATCACAATAAGTGCCCAATACAATGCTTGTTTTTAGTCAGTGCTGTCAGTGTCTCACTTCCAGGGGAAATAAATTCAAATGTGAATTAGCTTCCCTGGAAAAGAGTTTGCTATTAGAAAGGTTTCTAATGCAGTTGTAACAGACCTCAATGTATAGCAGAATTGTTTTATTGCAGGTAGTATCCTTTAAGAGAAAACAAGAGTTCTTAAACCATATAGCTCTTGATAGCCCCACTTAGAAAAGGAAATATCATCATTCAGCTTAACAACAACTCACTAAAAGTTGCTTTTTTAAATGGCAACTAGTAAATTCCAGAGGCAGGGTTACAAAGCAGTTTGTTAGCAGCTCAAGTGTACTCTAGTCACTTCTTTCTGTCTATCTCCCTCACAACAGGAGGCAATTTTAGACTGCAGAGCACAGATGTGTCTAGCAGACACATCCTTCTTCCTGCATCTTAAATAAGTGTCTCACAGACTGTGAGCCATTAATCTCATAAAAAACAGGTACTCAAATAGGATTAGAAAAAATATAACAACTAAAATCACCTAAGAATTGTCACTAGCTGTAAGAACCAAATGGATACTTCCTGCTGTGAAAAAACCCCACTGTCAGCTATTGCTGTTATTACTCTGAATCCTAGAACAAAGGCTGGAGGAATCCATTTATCTATGCATTTCCAATGTACCTGTCCTTGTGGGACCAAATGCCACTGCCAGGTGCATTCCCTTAAATATTTTATTTAACTACTTCACAATGCATGTTTGTTACGCTGTCATGGTGCTGACTAATGTAGTAATTTTGAATTGCTGTGATTATTCTTGATTAGTGAGTGAAATGAACACAGCTTCTTCTCCCTCAGCTCCCCATGCTCAGTCTGGTATTCCACAGGCAGGTCCTTCCCAACTGCCAAGGCATATTTCATCCAGGAGTGAGTGAACTGAACCTCACTGCTCCATAGGCAGGGATTTTCTTCCCATCTCTCCAGGTCACTTAAAATGGAGTCAAGAAGAAACAATATTAAAACATTACATACTACAGACTAAGTATTCTGGTAAGAATAAATGCCTTAGCATTCCAGTAAGAATTTGGTGCAAATTACATGGAACCCCTGAGACTGAGAAAAATTATCAACTCAATGCGATATTTTTGGAAACTGGAGCATGTTTTGGCTTTAGTGAGTCCACAGCACAAGCCTACACACTAAGGCACTTGCAAGGGTGGGAGCTTTCAAGTCCTCTTATCTGTGCCTTGAAGTTCTTTATAAATTACCCTCTGACTATACTTTCTGTGCATCATACATAGTAGGTAGGCATCAGATAAACTTAGAAGGAAGAGTGTTTTCCAATATGACTCCTTAAAAAGAGAAAAGTTAACTTTTGACTGAATTTCTGCGCAATGGTTGAAACAAGGGCTTGAACATTCTGAAAGGCAGACTCTGACACTGACTGACTGTATGATCCTGTGAAAGTTGTTCATTTACTCCTATGCCTTTCATTTCTCTGTCTGGGAAAGCTGATACTTTATCCTAGGTACGTACATGGAGCTCAGTTACTTGCTGATTATAGTGCACTTTGACATGTGCATACAAAAAAGGTTTTAAAAGCGGAAGTTGTAAGTGCTGATTGCAACATTTTCAATGTTTTCAATTTCAGGTAAGTTTCCTTTCAAGACCAAAATAAAACAAGACTTTTAAAGTATGTTTTCCTTGCCTAGCTAGAAATGATATGTGTAAAGTAATAAAAATGTTGCAGAAATGCTTTGGGTTTATTGTTTGACAAAAATAAAAAAAAATTTCCATTTTTCAACTACCCTACAATTTTTCACTGTTATTAGAGCTGGGGAAAAGGTTTTCTCTGCACTCCATTCCTGAGAACATATTGAGCCTTTGCCAATCAGGGAAAGCCATATTTTCTTGAGCACAAATTTATTCTTCCTGCCAAAACAACTTGTGTCCTGTTTTATGGCACACAGCAGTCAAACGACATTCTAGACACAGACATGAATCCATCCACAAGGTGAAATGTAGCACTCATAAAACAAAACCAAGTTAACCTCTTGTGTGCATTTGCTCAACACAATTTTGCATCACTTTACCTTCTGGAAACCACATCTTTCCGAAGGAAAAAAAAGAAGTTATGCTACCAAAATCTATGTTAATCCACCAACTTCTATGCAGAACTTCTCCGACAGATCTTTTATGAAAACAGCCCTAGCTGGATTTAATGATTTACTTATGCTGCATCAAAACTCATATGGTATTTGATATAATTTACTTACTGCTTTCAGTGGAAGCTCTTTCCAACTTGTTTCTTTTAAATGAACGGTTGCTTTAATGCTGTAAATATTCAGCAAACATCAATATTATGGCCAGCACAATGTGGTTCAGTGTAGCAGTGCCAAGTTTTCATTGATTGCTGCTTGTATGCGCCAGTTTTAAGACAGGCTTTTAATAAGCTCAAAATATGTTCACGGGATTGGTCTCAAAATGTCTCTAGTGGAATAATCAAGCTTCTAAGAGGCTGCAGAGAAAAACAACAATTTTATTCAAAGAATTCCAGCTCAGACACTCAGTCAAAACAATTCCTGTCTTAGCCTCATTAAGCAGGTCTCAAGCTGAACATCCAGATGACAAAGGCAGCTCTGAAGGACTGCTTAGGGCTTCCTCCAGCCCTGGCACAGGGCCTTTACAGATATTGCATTGCCATCCGGTGGCTGCTCCCAAGTCCCCATCCCCAAGGCCATCAGAGTCTTTGTTGCTCCCCTGGACTCCACTGCAGTCAGGGATCCCAGCCTATGCCCATGAACTCTCATTAGCCACGTTCCACAGGCTGAATGCAGTCCAGCCTGCTCACCAGCCCCTGCTACTACCCAACATTTTAACTATAGACGGCATCTTCATCATAGGCTTTGGATCTCCAAAAACCTGAGCTTCTGCCAAAATCCTGTGCCACTACCACCCACTGATGTGGAGCTGAAGAGTGCTGGGGCAGGGGAAGGTCCCCAGGCACTGGGCCAGGGGGACACCAGCCTTGAGGCTGAAGGACACAGGCAGTAGCAGAGGGCCACTGCCCAAGGGAAACAAGAAGAGGGGGAGAGGGGGACACAGAATGAGCAGCATCAGAATGAGATACCCAGTTTTGGCGGAAGGCGATAGAGCAGAATAATGTGGCCCTCCCTCTGGGGGTTTGGGAGGTGGAATGCAAAGCTGGGTAAGGGCTTTCCACTGTCACTTGATGTCAAACATAAGGAGCTTCTCTGCACTAGCAACCCACTATTTTTATTATTATATTTCAAAAATCCTAGCAGTTCTGCAAATGAGAATTGAATCAAGCCTGGAGCTTTCCAAGGAGAAAGATAAGGACAGAAATAGGACAAAGAAAAGCACAAGAACAAATGGAGGGTATTCTTTTCAGCTGGGACCTGTGATTCTTAAAGTTTACTAGGACCTTGGAGACAGTGAGGGAATCTTTAAAGCCAGTGTGATGATTTGACCACATTAATGGTGTATATACTAAAGTGAAGAATATGGGAAAAAACATACTTTGACAAAGTGGAAAGAAAAAATTTTTTTAAAGAGTGGTTGTCATTTCACAGACTTACAAGTTGATTTGAAAGACTTTAGACTAAAACTAAACCCTTTAAGTTAATCCTGCCAGACTTTAAGAAAAGTCAAGGAAAAAGATCAGAATTAAGACCTGAAATCACCTAGAGAGATAAGCTACTTTTTTCCTTACAACATTTTCCACAGACAACAGAATAAATACAATGTGAGCTGTTGTCTGAAGTTCAAATGCAAGTGTACTTTCCTGCCTCATCTTCACCATCCACCTCATTTCAAGAGTAGTGACTTTCACTGTAGAATCAGCACTGTGCCTTCTGTTAGGGACTCAGATATGTTCCCAGGGGAACATTCATTTGACCTGGGGCAAAGACACATTTCTCAGTGCAGTTCAAGCTAGGATATTTTCTTTAATAGAAAATACGCAAACCTAGAAAAAACTCCTGCTATTTATGCAGCCTTTCTATGACGTGGTTAGGTTAATTTTAGATTCTGGAGGTGGTACTGTTTTTGCTGTTCTGTATTTTCAAAGACCTGTCACCACACAAACATTGACTCTATCACATATCATCCAATTGTGTTATTTCCCCATTGCAAAGTTAAGAATGTGAGTTTGGGAGACTTGTGTACAAGTCCACACAGGTGCAGGCCATGGACATGAAACCAGGTTTCTTGAATCTCAACCAAATACTTTGTCATAAGGTTACCTTTCATCTAGGTGAGATTTCTTGCTTTGCTTGTACAGAGGCACCAGCACCAGGCTTGCACAGAAATAACACAGAGTTAGAGGGATTGAAGCAAATGTCAGACCATTTTCCCCAGTAGTTGTCACCCTTTTTGTCACAGGGCAAGTAATGTGTAAGCTCAAAGTTCTGGAATAAGATCTAGTCTGTTCCATTTTCTTCTTCTCCCACCGTTTAAGAAACAAACTGTGTCCTTCAGCCTTGAATACACCAGGCTAAACTCCCACTTTAAGCACATACACAGGAACAAGCTCTTGCTTCTGCTCACATCAAAATCCTGAAGCTCCTGCTAAAAAAGATATAACCATTTCTAAAAATGAATCAATCAATTGAATTACCTTCTTCAGGGCTCAAAACACGTATAAATTTGTTATAAATTGTTTGTTCGATTGTTTATTTTTCTCATGTATTTCTGGCTTTGCCCGAGACTAAAACTGGCAATGTCTAATATAATTCAGAGACAGTCTTTTTCTGTCTAAAGAGAACTTGAATATTTGAATGATTGACAGACTTTACGAAACTGATCATGATTTCTACACAACATTGACTGCTCAGTGAGCTGTCAGATATTGTGCAGCTGGAGAACAAAAAAAGTAAGTGTGTTATTTGCTGGAATCGAAATATCAATTAGATCCTGTGATAAGTTAATTGATATATTTAATGAAGAGTGATATTTTCCTTTGATGTGCAGGAAAGATAGTGCCATGAGTACCAAAAACATTTGCTGAGTTTGCTGCAGCAGGCAATTGCTCCCTCTCCTCTTTTTTGAAATATTTTGCTTAAAAGGGAGGTGAAGCTTTTGAACTGAAAAATGTTCACTGAGCTTAATGCCTCCTGTCAGACTATATGCATCTGCCTCCCTGAATAACAAAAAATAGAAGTTAAACTGGAAAATACAATAGTTCTTGCATGATCTTTGTTTTATTTATTCATCTCAGAGGAAAAGAATGGGCCAAGAAAAAAGATATGAAGTCATTTTTCACTCTTTAATGGGTTTAATTTTAAAAAATAAGTCTGTGTTGAGGCTTAATTCTTTCTCCCACTTTCCCTGGCAACTTTCAGTGCATCTGCAGTCATTGCAGCTGCTTGGATCTCAGAGTTCAGTGATGGCAGGCAATGTTTGAAACACACAGAGATGGTAAATAAGTTGAAATATTTCACTATTATAAAGGGCCTTGTTTGGCTTAAATGCTGGCTATGACTGACAAATAATTATGAACAAACAGTTATAACAAATAATTTTGAAGGACTTACAGTCAAGGTGCAACTCTGGAAAGTGCTCTGGTCTTCTGCTGATAGGTATCAAAGGAACTTGATCTAACTTTAGGTATATGAGATTAAGTAAGATTTTGATGGCTACATTTTCCTCATAATCAACTCAGCATTCTTAGCTGTGGATGACAGCCGTAACCTAGAGTTAGTTTAACTGGACTGGTAAGACAAATTCCCAGTTCTCTGTTCTGGAGATCCTCAAGTTCTGATTTAAATTCACATATCTTGATTTAGATGCATCTCAAGAACAGACCAGGCTCAGTTCACAAGGACTGGGACTAATCAGTGCCCATCCCAGGAGAGAGCTTAACAAATGACCATTCCCACAACAAGAAGCCATTAGCAGTTCTTTCCAGCTGGCCTTCCACCTACTTTCTATTGTCTACTTCTCCAAGTCTGATTAGATGGGAAAGAAAGGATGGAGTAGAAGTCAGGAGAATAATCTAGAACTCTTCAGACCTGTGCTGAATTTTTTATTTTACTGATCCATGAATTTGTGTTAAAAACGTGGAATAAATAATTGGTAAACCATCCTTGTACAGAAATAAAAGCATCAAATTATATCAGCTGCTTACCAGTTCTATTGTAGCACAATAAAAAATAATTTTGAAAATACTGAGGAATACACCCCATGCCTAGAGCTGTTTAAATTTCTCAAAACAAATGTGTCATAATTTGGTTTCCATAATCTTTTCTTCACCTTCTTTCTCACACACAAAATGCTAAAGCCATTTTCTTCTGTTTGAAGAATTTTGTCCCCTGAATTGCAGTTCCCTGCAGTGCAACAGGCCTTTAATGAAGCAAATAGGATTAGGCCACTGGAGGAATCGTTTATCCTGATTTTTGAAAATCTAAATCCAATATTGTTTGAATGATGCTGGCCCTTCTTTCATCAGTCCTAGTCCAAAAGATGTTTTGAACTTTCTGTCGAAGTACATTGTATAACAACAGGATAGTGATACGGGTTATTGGAATATCTCTGCTCCTCATAAGAGAAAATTTAATCAGACCAACACGGTAACATTTTCCATTGCCACCATATAAATACATGCATTAGAGAAACAATATTTTGTGCTGTCCTTCTCCAGGAAACTCCAGTCAGGCTAAAATAGCCACTGTATCCAGACTTGAGAGCCATGGGCAGGTCTGTGCAGGCAGCCCACAGCACAGCCACAGTGCAAAATAGAGGCATTAGAAGCTTCACAAAACAAACCAGGTCATCCAGATAACTGCATGGTTCTGCCAAGAAAACTGCTTCTGAACTGGAGGCTGGTCCCAGCTCGGTTTTGCTGGTCAAGGTCACATCTCATCTTTTCCCTAGACTAAACAGCGGATAAAACCTGCCAGAATAGCTCTGCTGGCCTGAGCTGGAGTGATTTGATGTGGGAGCCTGTCAGAACTGCCACTGAAAGGATGAACAAAGACGTAATCTCTGGCAGTCAGCACTGAAATCTGCCTTTGCTATGGCCAAATTCAGTGCTGCCAATTATTCTACTCAACTATGCTGGCTCTGCCTTTTGGACTACCCAAATATGAAGCCAAAAATTTCCCTGTGTATCCTGTAAACAATACAGCGAAGAAGCATTCACGTAACCATTTCCTTCCTGGTTTCTAGTGACCCAAATAATGCCGTAAATGAGACTTTCGAACACGTTGTGCTCTTTGGCTGATGCCAGGTCTGTGTTGTAATCATCATTCCTGACCTACATGGGGCAGATTCTGTGCAGCAGGTCAGTGGTTGTTGTGAACATTTGTGCTGTTCCCCCAGATATTCCTGAGCTGCCATATGCAATCATAGCTGCATTTCTTCCTTCTCCAAAGGGGCAGCATTTGAAGTGCCGAAGGATCTGATCTACCTGCGGCAAAAAACCTTTGGTTGTTCTTCAACTTTTTTATGGTTTCCCTATGGAGGAAAAAATAATCACTGCAATATGACATGGAGAAGAGATAATGCAGGTTTACAGCAGTTGTCTCCAGTACATCACACCTACCCTCCCTGCTGTGGCATGTGTATCACATGGCATGCATTTTCCTTTTTAAGTCTGGGAAATTGCACAACTGTGATAATGTCCTTCATGGAATCATTTGGTTTAGTGGGCAAATGCAGCTCTGTTGCAGTTAAATTTGGATATATTTCTGATCTGGTGTTGTTGCACTCACTTTTGAGAGGTCTTTATAGGCGAATGTACAAGAGGTGCACTCAGTGGTCTTTTTGGGGACAGAGGGTTCAGGATGAGTGTGGGGGTGTGGACTTCTCACTACTCCCATTAGTTGTGGCCATGGGGATGCTAGCACATTGCATTTCCCTCCTACCCTATGAACTCTGCTCGTCCCAAGCCAACCCACCCAAAGTGGGTTAGCAGTGCCAACCAGCTCACATGGCTCCTGTCATGTCAGGCATTCACTGCACTCGTTGAATCTATTCCAGACACTTTTGCCTTTATCCTGCATCTGTTTTTTGCCAGTGCCTTTGAAAATATTGTGTACCAAGTCAGATCTTCTGCTTAACCAGCTGCATACTATATATGTATATTGCAGTCCACCACCCCTGTAACCCAGTTTCCTCTTTTCTTCCAAGTTCACAGTCTTTGTAACTTCATTTCCTAGAAACATATAACTCTGTCTAATCTCACTGTTCTTTCTGTCCCACTCTCAGCCCTCACCCTTGGCTCCATTACTTCACAGCACTTTGTCTCCACCTAGCACTCCTTTGTCTTATCTAATGCCATTTTCATGGCCAGGATCAGCATTTGCTTCTTTACCTGAGCTTTGTTCCTCATCTGATCCAGTGCTGCTCTTTCCTGTGTATGCACCAAAAATGAATCCTTGTGTTGTGTCTGTCTCACTCTCAGCATGAGACTCTCGGGTTACACAGAGCATCTTCCTGCATTACTCATAGCACCTATGATGTTATATAAATGATCCAAATGGGCACTGTATCAGGTAAACTATGTCATTCAGCCTGGATCATGGCCAGAGCACAGATGGAGATTTCTTTTCATGGCACCAGTCCTCTGCTTGTTCCCCTGTCCTTAGCATATTCTTTTTCTGCGAGTCCAATTCCTGTATATTTTCCACTGTGACTCAAAAGACAGAGGCATTTTCGTTTTCTTCCCATTTTCTCAATCTTTTGTGCATCAACAAAAAACCATTAAGGAATACATTGCAATTAGCACTTCCTCAGATGCACTCATGTGTCAAGAGCACTCAGCACAGAGCCAGTCATCTGCAGGTGGGTAACTTAATGCCTTCTCTTACCACTTTTATTTATCTCAAGTTAATTGCCAGAAGTGGAAAGCTCTTAGTGTTCTGCATTGAATTCATGATCATACAAATGGTTAAGATGATGGACTGTGTGTCTGTGACAGCTATCAGTAAACCAGAGATAGAACAGGGATTCTCACAGCCAAAAACAAGAGCACTTGAAAAAGCTGGTGCAGACAGGATGGAGGAAAATACCCGAAGTTGATACACATTTAGCAGCTGTTTAGACTCCTCAGGTCCATTCTTGATGCAGTATGGTCCTTGTTTGTAGAGGCAGGCATTTCTCCCTGCTCATATTTTTATCCCTGCTGGGAACAGTGGCTTACACATCAAGTGAAGTACACACCACCAGCACTAGCACATTTTCAGCACTGTAGTCACTGGGGCCTGAGCACAGGGCTGGGAGGTGTCCCTGTGACAGAGAAGAGCATGACAGCTCTGTATGACTACTGTTTTTCAACTTACAGGTTTTTCAGCCTGTTCTAGAGCAGAACAAGGATGGACACTTTTGCTGTCTCCCAACACAATGTCTAATCACAGACATGTGGATACTGGAATACTGCTAGCAGGAGAATTTCTCAGCTTCTTGCATTAATTCTGTGAGAATTTTTCCTTTACTACGCAAGTTATGAAAACAGTAAGATAGGTTTTGTAAATAACTTTCACATCTGGTGTTTTTCGTTAAGTTCTGTTTTTAGTACGTTGGACAAATAGTCTGAAGTGGGTGTCTAGGGCTTTAGCCAATCACCCCACGACAAGTGTGGACACTGTCCAATGGGTTCATGGAACTAGGATATATAAATGGTATTGTAAATTAATAAATAATTCACTCTCTTGCTAAACTTCCGTGTTGTTGCATCTTTGAATCCCTGCTAACACAGCGACAAAGCCATACTGCCACTATGAATCAGAATGATAGGTGGGTTCATCTTCTGCAAGGCACTGCACAAACAAAAGCAATTCCAAGTCCACAGAGCCAGCATTCTGAAGCCTTCACCCAACAGTCACATTGTCCTTGGAGTCAAATGGTTGGCCCTGCCTTGCGTAAAGCTATCCACTCTGGTAAATTAGAAGGATGGAGCCCAGAAAATCAGGTGGTTATTACTGATTAGCCTCCATCAGTAATTGGGGGTGCACATGTTGTGGGGAAAGACAGCAGTGCCGGAGCAGCACCGCTGTGACGCACCAACCCACCGGGCTCTGCGCAAGAAGAGCTTCACAGGAGGTGTCGCATGGAAGCAGGGACTGCCTTGACTTTCTCAGCAAGCTCTTCCTAACAATGTTGCTGGTGCATATACTGTTGTGAGAAGCCAGCTGGCTGCCATCTGAGAGCAGATGCCAAGTGGCTGTCAGATTGTCATCTTGAGTTTTAGTATTCAACCCGTCTTTCTGTGAATTGGCTTTTGGCCTTTTTTCCCCCAGGGAAGAATTGTGCCTCAGCCAAACCACCTCATATTTATCTCCTGTAAAAGAAGTGAAAGTATGAGTCACTATTACTTCTGGTGAAACAATTAATAAATCGCAGTTCAAGTGCTTTAAGGTTTTATTCCACTCTTCCTTTTTTTTTTTGTAGTTACGTAACTTT
The DNA here is from genome assembly GCA_013400235.1 of Oriolus oriolus. NCBI lineage: Eukaryota > Metazoa > Chordata > Aves > Passeriformes > Corvidae > Oriolus > Oriolus oriolus. The sequence continues at coordinate 393,028 of VXBT01000742.1, forward strand.
TTCTCAGCCATTCTTAAAAGAAACCCCAGGAAAACACATAACAGCCACTTCAGACAGTTTACTCATTCAATCTGTCCATTATGTAATTAATTAGAAAAGCTGAGAGAAATACAGTTTTTCAGTGTCTGAGCTCCTGATGGTCATATTTTAAGTTTTAATAAAAAGGCTGGTTGCACATGGTATTCAATGTAGTACTGGTCAGTCCTGGAGAAATGTCAGTAATTTATCCAAAGATGCAAGACAAAAATAAATGGATACTAACTAAAAAATACTCAAAATTAAACAGCAAAAATCCCTGGAACAATTTTTCCATATGTAGTGGTCCAAAAGATGCAACTTCAAGTACCCTTAAAGGATTGCTACTTCTATGAGAAGTGCTTCACTCGTGTTCTTTGGGAATGGAACAATTTTCAGATGTGTCATGGCAGGCAATTTAACTCACTGATCTTGTGGGAAAATAATACCCTTAAGAGTTCTGGAGACTGGAATAGAAAGAAGTCATTATTGCCACTGGAGCAAGAAAGTATCTGCTGGGAAGATACTTACGTAAGTAGAAAGAGCATGTTTTCCATCAGAACAACCAGCTAAAAAATATGCAAGGGCCCAGGAAAGAAATTGTTCCAAGTAACTTGTGCCATTACACAGGATTTCCATTCTGCACTATCATTTGACCATCTGAAACCAATCGTACATGTGTTAAATCCCATTAATGCAGAAGGATTCATATTTAATATGTTATTTCCAATTCTGCTCAAAAAAGTAAAATACGTGTTTCCTTTCATGTTTCGGGCACCTGCATTTAACTTCTGACAATAAGTATTAATTAAATTAAGTATTAATTAAATTAACTTCAATAAAATACCTGCATTTAACTTCTGACAATAAGTATTAATTAAATTAAGTATTAATTAAATTAACTTCAATAAAATACCTGCATTTAACTTCTGACAATAAAATACTGTTTAAGTTTATCCAATGACACAAAGCATCTGCTTGTTCACTGGCAGAGCAGGGAAACTGAAAGAAGGAAAAATGTTTCAAATACATTCAGTCACAGAAACAGGTTTTAACCGCAAGAATCAGAGCAAAGCAAAATGCACCTTGCAGCACCCAATGAAAAGATCACAAAAATGTTGAAAGGTCTAATACAGAAAGATCACGCTGGCCCGTGCTGCCAGCTCTCATAGAACTAAGTTAATAATGAGGAAATGCATTTAATTTTAAGCCTTTTCAAGAAGAAGAGGGCTGATGTCCTGACATAGCAGAAAACCTTGGGACACTGCCAGCACTTGGCACAGTAATCCTTTCTGTATTGCTTACGTAGTGAGAAATGCTGGTTTGGGTGAAGAAGTCCTGATGTCATTTTGGTAGCAGCAGTAAGAAATTAAAATGTTAAAGCAGAGACCGTTAAAGAGGACCAAACCACAACATCCAATGCAGCAGCACACTGTTTCCTGGATCTCAGTGCCTGGGCTATGCAGCATCCTAAAATAGGCATTGTTTGGTATTTTTTGCATGTCCTAAAGTGCCACATCATAATTTTCTTGAGGTTTCTAATTTTAAATGTTCTCTTGTTGGAAAGAGTCAAATTGCAGGAAAACCAGGCACCTTTTCCTTTACCCACAAGCTTCTAGTACATATGCATCTCCAGGAATTTGTAATAGCACCAAGAAAGATACTAAAGCACTTTAAACCATGGTTGGGATTAGAGGCATTGCAGCAGTGACCATGGAAGGCAGGTATCTAAATTACTGTGCTTCAAGGCATGAAAAGCCAGACAGGAGGAAGTGCAAGAAGCAGGGGCATACCCTTTCTGGTACCCTGCCAATCCTGGTTATCAGAGAACCTGAAAAGAGGATAGAAACATATTTGTCACATGTTCATTTAAATAAAAGGAACAAACCAAGTATAGATTTCTTTAAAAATAGCTGGCTGGTTTTGAGAACAAAATATTTTGTGGTTTTTTTATTTTATTGTTTCTAATCTTCTCATGTTGTTTTTCTCCACATTTCTCCATCTCATCTTAAAATTACTGCATTTGATGGAAAGCCTGTGTCATCTGACCAGGCTGATTGAAAAGAACATTTCTCATGAAAATTTTATTTTTGTGAAAATGTCAAATGGAAAAGGGTTTTGAAAAGCAGGAATCTTAAAAAAAAAAAAATTAGACAAGAAAAAAAGATCTGTTTTCAATAGCAATCCTTGAAATGTCATCCATTTTTTAAAATGCAGTTTGGCCTGCAAGGATTTACACAGGACAGTTGAACAGAAGAATCTCCCTATGGCTGATCTCCAGGAGTAACAAAATAAGGCCAGTAATCCATGAAATTGTACCCAAAAGACGCTAAGAGCCCTGAGGTTGTTTTGGTCGTGGTTTGGCCAGATTTCTGAAGGCCTTGCAGAGAGGGAGAGGAAAAAGATGCTTCTGTCAGCACTGCCCACATGGTCCTCCATGCACTGGAGGCTGCTCCTGGGACTGTGCCCAGGCTCTTCACCGCACTGGTGGCTCTGGGAGCAAGCTCTCTTGGCACACAGTTGGGGTCAGCTCAGGGACCACTTCCAGGCACTCTGCACCTCTGCACTTGGGTCACTTTGTCCTTGACAACTTCCCTTGCGTCACTGCCTGCCCTGGATGATGTGGCCACCAACCTATTTGCCTTCCCAGGCCATGACACTTGATCCTCTGCTCTTCCTGTGCTTCCAAAGGCATACACAACATTGCTTCACTTGGAGCAGCAACTGCAGCCACGTGTGAGTGTGATGACTGTGCTGGCCTGGGCACTGGTGAGAGGAAACCTGGTTCTCCCCAGATCCTGCTGGCTAGAGCCACTCTGCCCTAGGAGGAATGCGTCAGCACTCTGGCCTCTTTTGCCGCAGGGGTGTGTGGCCATCCTTCCTGCCTCTCTTTACAGCTTCCAGTGTATGGCAGAGCTGGTCAGTCCCAGCACCACCAGCCATCAGCAGCATCATCCCTCAGCTCCCTGGCTCCTGAAAGAGCAGCTAGTCAGGCCAGGCTGGGACGGGAACTCCCCAGTCTCTCTGGAAGGGATAGACAGCCGACTAACGCTGAGTCGACTGAAGTTCAGCCAGGTCACTGTCTGAACTTCTGGACAGCAGCACAAGCAAGCATTTGACTGCTTGACACAAGAGCTCCACAGATGGGAATTTCAAACAGTCCTCAGGATTTTCCATGGGATCTCCTGATTTGAAAATCTATCCAAAGGCAAAATCTGTGTATTGCTGTGTGGATTAGCACCACAGGTGGAGGATCTGACCATTCAGAAAATCCTTCAGGTGGTTTCTGCTGCAAAACAGGCCAAACTGATAGATAAGATGCCAGTATAAACTGTTCCTGCAGATGCAGAAACAGTCACACAGGGCAGTGTTAGATATTGTTTTGATGCCGAAAAAGGCCAACCTCGAAACAGAGACTAAACAGGATAAGGGAATAAAGGTGATATTTACTTTAAAAAGGCCTTCAAAGGCACACCCTGGGCAGGCCAAATGCTACACCCAAGATAGATGTCCAGTCACGAGTTCTTCACACTGTTATAGGTTCGGTCCATTTGCATATCAGCATAAATTCACCAATTAAAGTTTAGCTAATGATGTAACTGCCTCTCATCTTGCCCCCCTTCTCAAGATACTGGTTTACACTTTTCAGCCCTAGGACGGTCTGGGTGTCCTTGAAGAGCAAGCCTGGAGAGGCTTTGTTATGTCTGTCTTAGCATGAGAGAACAGCAGCTAACAGGCTGCAAGAGAGTTCAGAGTTACACACTAGGAATACAGAGAATACAGAATTTGAAAAATATAAAAGTTAAAACCTAAGGCATCAGTTTAGCTAGTTGGATGTTTTGCATGTAGTCCAAGGGATGATGGATCCTCCCTGTGCAGAAATGGTAATATAGGAGCATTGGACAGTTGGATATGAGAATTAACATTTCAGATAAAAAAATTATGAGCACTGTATGGTTTTTCCAGCATTTTAAAAGTCTGGTTTAAAGTGCTTTAAAGTCTGTAAATTTTGAGGCATGCACTCCCTCCTAAAAACTGCTTTGAAGGCTCTGGTTATTTCAGAACCCCTTTTGCCTTCTGTACCAATGGCTCAGTCTGGCTTGGATAATATGTCTATCAGTGCTAGGATGTGCTTCACACTATTGTAGTGTTTGGAAAACTCTTGCACGCCACCAAGCCCTCTTGCCATTGTGTGGTGCCACACCACTTTGCTCCTTTTGAAATGCTTTCTTGGTACTGTGTGTAAGCTGTAGGCCTCTTGGTTTGCAAGCCAGGTTGCCACTTGTTTTCTGTTCAGGTTGGTTATTTGCCTTTTAGCAACTACAAAAAGGAGATTTTTTACCCCCAAACCTCCTCAGTTTTCTAGGCATATAATGAAGTCTTTTAAAAGAAGCAGTGGCGTAGACATGTCTACTGTGACAACGCTACTACACACACATAAGAAATAAAACATTGGGCTAATTAGTGTTACCTTTTGTTGAAAGCTGTCTTCTGTGACAGTCCTCCTTCCTTGGACTGCTCTAGGTCTGGGCAGATCAGGGCACCCTTTTGCCTCCTGTCTCCTCAGTTTGTTGTCAAAGCTTTTTGAAACTTTCTATAAGGTCATTAACCTACAGATGAGAAAATAGGTACAGCAGCAGCCTACACCCCACGATGCACAGCTGTGATCCCCCAGAGCCCTGAGTGAAGGCAGCAAATGTCTGTCCCCATGTGTGCTGCAGTCAGGGCTTCTTGCTCTGACATACTTTCATAAAATAAAAATACTTTCAATATATGGAAATACAAAGTCTTGTGTTCAGCAAAGCATTTGGGATCATGTCTCCTAATGTAGGGTTTTAGCTCTCTCATGGAGTCCCAGCATCATACCAAGGCCAGCAGTTATTTCATTGAAAACTAATGACCTAAAAACTTTACTAGATTTGGCCTACTCTTCCTGTTGGCTTCTTGTCCCATGACTATAATTTCCAATCAGTTCTAGTTTAAATGACTTTTTATTATCTTCATGGTAATCACAAGCTTACAATTAAATGCAGCACATAGTTTCCAAGAAGGAAGAACAAAATATTTCCCAGTAATGGCTACTTGGGGACTACGAGAACAACCTAAAAATATTCAGAGCATGTAAGAACACAAAACTGTAAAAGATTTTTTTTCTTTAAGTAAAATTAATTGGATGAAGTTGAGCAATGAAAAATGTAAGTCAGACAGTATCAGGAGAGATGTCCTGGCACTCCATTAAACTGCAAAACAACCTCCTGATGGAAGAGGTTGGAAGCATCATTAGTCCCATTCATTTAAAGCAAGACAAGGCAAAGCAATGAATGGAGCAATGATCTTTCTGGCCCTAGAGCACCACAAGCACTTAATGAAATACCCTTGTATTGGCATTTCAGTTGAATTTGTGGAACTGATATAGGGGTCTGCACTTCACCCATACCACATATGTCCATTATACTCCCATTTGGAAAGAAGGAGGCTGGGTTACCTGGAGCCAGAGTTGGAGGACCTACAAATGTAGGTCTTGCTTTATGCAAAACAACAGAGCAGCCTTGAGAGGCACTTCCAAGGCTTTTGGCAGACATGAAGTATTTCCTTGTCACTTAGTAGCTTCAAGGCCCAGGGGTTTCTTTCATGTTCACAAAGCCCATTTTCCTCATAGGTGGCTCTCAAGCTTCCTGGAAAAGACAGATTCAGAGGATATCAAGCAGAGACACCGGCTTTTAGGTAAGATAGTGCATCTGATGCTTCTGAATTGTCAATGGAAAACAAATTTCAATGTTGCTCCAGAGCCCTATCTAGTCACTTCAGGTAACTGAAGCGATTAAGTTTCCATGGTTTCTCCAGTGAAACTTTTCTCCTCCATAGATTCCCTGTAAAGAATTGATCCTGATATTGATCCCAAGTTCTCCTTTGCTCAGATTTACTACTCAACCCCCAATTAACATTCTTGATGTGACACAATTGTCCGATTACCATTGCTGTTATGTAATTGGAGTAACTTGAACAACTGATGCCAAGTGAATAAGGACATCCCATTATCCCACTAATGACAGTCACTTCCTGAAGCATTCCACTGTTGTCAGGCCCCTCCCAGAATGACCATGGGCAAGAACTACCATGAAGATTTTATGAGAACATGTCTCTGGCTGCCACCTCAGCAGCACCTAAGATGCAGATGCATTTAAACATCTGCTCCATGCTCTCAGGTGACAAAGACATATGAGAGAGATAGCAGGCAATTAAAATTCAGTTTATGAGTGGGAACACTGATTTGGCTACATAGATCACTTCAGAAAGAAAGTTATTTTTCAAGGGGACAGCAACACTGTATAGTTAAGCAAACCATAAACTCTGGGGTTACCTTGAGAAGATGGATTGCTGAAATCAGTGTTTTTCAACATTAACCTTTTCCTTCTGGAAAGGTCAGTTCATGCCTCTATTCCACTGAACATGGGAGCTTAAGTGCTAGAATTAATGCGTCTTAGGAGCAACCATCCCAAGAGGGAGCCTTGTCAAAGCTGTAACAGCATAAAACAAGGGGATTTGTGTGTTTTTTCAGTCTGCCACATACAGCTTTTACAGTCACTAGTATAATGCTCTTTTGGAAATCCCTTAGTGATAGCACACTTCATTTGTTCTACATTTAGGTTACCACTTCTCAACAACTAATAGGGGGGCAAAGGGGCTTTGTTTTGGGTTGTTTTTTTTTGGCTACAGAAGTAAGCAGAGATATTGTGGTGCTACAGAGCAGCTCACACAGCATCTCCACACCTTAACCTTACAGCAGCATCCTAGATTTGTGAAGATAAAGTGACGGCAGATTGCAGGCTTTTATTTCAAGATTTCTGCTGAAGTTTGGAAACATTTTCAACCTTGAAAAAGCATTTCCTTATACAAATGGCCTACTAGGCAAATAATCCCTCATTTCCTCACCTAGGAATGATCTTATTTAATGTTATTGGGTTATTGCTCCTACTAACAGTATCAAAATGCATCAAACATCCTCCAGGTTTGCCAGCAATGACCTATTTGCAAATTGTGCTCTACGGCCATTATGTTCGCACACATAAGAGGCGATTCTTTTAAAATGCAGCCTTAGATGATGATACTGGGAAAGTGTTTACCCCCCTATAAAATATACATATAAAATATGCAAAGAGTCTGTCAGAGAAATGTTCCTCTGTAAAGTGTAACTTAATCTTACAGGTGTACTAGTCACTGAAATTACAGGTTTTGAGTTTCCAAGCTTTGAATTATTCCACCCCATTTTATGGATTTCTAACCCAAGCCCTCACTCAGAGACACAAAGCAGCACAAAAAGTGAAAACAGCACAGGACGTGCAGGCTCAAGAGCACGCTGATAGCATCACTGTGCCATCCTCCCCTCTGCTGTGACAATTGCTTTAACTCTGTTCCCTGAAATATTCTGGATAATTCCATGAGATTTGTTGATACTGAATACATCTTTTTGACTCACTTAAAAGGTTAAATTTCTTGAGGTAAAAGAAAAGAAAACCAAACAAACCTTTCAACAAGCAAGTATTAACCTTTGCTACTCTGGGCTAGGGTAACCTTTGAAAAACATGCTTAAGAAAACAGTATAGTTCTAATATGCCCCACATCTCCTAGGTTCTGTAAAGTCCATGTAAATATCAACCCTTTCTACAAGTATCAGGAGCCAGTAAATGATAAAGAGAGAAGGGCGTTCCTAAAAACAGCAAGACTGCATAAGAAAGCTCCTGTTATCTACCACTATTTGAAATTACAGCAGTGTCTCCCTTTTGATATGACTTGTTTAAGAAAATGCCTTCTCACCAGAGGAAAGCCCAGGCAGATGTGAACAAAATCCCCAGTTGTTTCAGAACAAGTTGTTTTCACTTGTTCCGAGAAGCTGAAAAATCAGCAAACTCAGAGGAAAATAACATTCTTCATTTCTCTGTGTGCATTATCACACAGACAAATTCTTAAGTCAGTATGTTTTAAGGTCAGAATACTCGTTAAGATACAATCAAGGGTCTGTCTGAAACTTGGAGGCAAAATTAGAGCAAAGTTTTTTGGGGGAAATGGAAGAAAAATTTATAAAAAGGACTCAAAATGAGTCAGAGGGCAGAAAGATGACTGACCATGTTTGTTTAAAAATATGCCAACTGTAGACAAGAAGAAATGTGCTGTGAAAAAAATTGTGCATACAGCAGCTGGCAAGAGTTTAATAATTTTGAGTTCTCACTGGACAATTAAGCTAAATAATTCAAGGCACTTTCACAGCTATTGAACTTAATTTATGAGCCTAGATTGCTGATCTTGCATATGGTTCAGGGAAATCTGCACCAGTCCATATCATTATCACCTTCAATTCTAACTCTCTTATAGTTACAGCAGTTTGGGAATGTTCAGTGTGAAAATTGAGTTTTTTACAAAAGCAGAGCTGGTGAGATTCTGACTTTACACTTGATTCTTCACTCTTCAGTCATTGCTGCCTTTGTTTCTAATTATCTCACACTACAGAACGACAAAAGGAATCCAGAGGCAAGTGGAAATCCACTGTGCTGAGTGCTGTACAGACAGCTAGAGACAGTCCCTGTCCCAAGCAGCAGGAGAAACAGCAGCAAGCTTCTAAAAGGTAAGAAAATAGCCAACATTTAAGAATATTTTTCCAGGCTGGATTGTTGATGGATTATGTGTTATATCTACTGTGGCTGCCTCATTTTCAATTATTAAGGTTACATTAAAATGAGACCTAGTATCACCACTTTTGGAATAATGCAGAGCAAAATCATGTGTGTGTGTTTGGGGAAGGCAGCATAGCAACTGCTCACAATCAGCACATAAGCATTGGAAGATAAGAACAAAATACTAGGGGATGCTTATCAAAGATCTATAAATACAACCTAGAGAAAAGAAAACTCATGGGGCCATAGCTTGACTCTATAAATACCTTCAAAATATAAATATAAATGAAGGAAGGGAATTGCTCCATCTCAGCAGATGCTGAGACGCAGAAGCAGGCTAACGAGAAAGGAGTTGAGACTAAGCTCAGAGCATGTTTCTGAATGCTAAAAGCAGTTGGAGCCTGAAAGACTATCAAAGAGGCTACCATCCTGCTAATACACAAAGGTGTATTCAGTGAGGCATTAGTGGGAAGAAATGCAGGCAGGGTGCAATGTTGCAAAGAGTAGAAAGACAAGCTGGCTGCCCAAGCAACCTTTCCAGCTCCCACATCTGTCTGGTGTCAGGAACGGCCTGAATGGATTCTCAGCCCTTGGGACAGGTGTTTATAGCACTCAGGCTCTAGCAATGTGACAGTAGAGTAGTAGCTGGAGACCAAATAACCTCAGTGGTTACAAAATAGACATGAAGAAGACCTTTTGGAAATCAAAAGACAAACAAAATCCAAATTGACTTGGGGAATTTATGAGAGTTTTGAGGTCAACTTCACCCCAGAGCATTAGGGCTTTTTTTCTTTCCTTTTGTTGAGGGGAAGCTTGTGAAGTACTGACATGGCCCACAGCCATTCTCACATGGAGATGCTGTCCTTGAAAACCTTGGACACACAGATGAAAACCTAGGACACACAGATGAAATGCAACATTGCACGCGGGACTGGTAGCCCCTCATGCCCGCCCACATATTAGGCCTGAAGGTAGCTTGTTTTGTGCGTGTTACTCAGGGATAGGGGAGTCTGGGATTCTTAATGTAGCATTTGACTGAGTGGGAAGAGTGTAAGTATCCTTTGGGTTTCTGTCTTTGCTGGTACTGAGAGTTACGGAAGGGTCAGAAGGAAGTTTGGACTTTGGCCTTGTTTGGATAAACCTGCCTGCAAGAGCATTGTTAATGCAACACCTCATGTTAGGAAATCACGCCCTTGTGGTGCTCCAAGGTATTTCAGCCCCATTTATTTAAATTTTAATTTCTTCTTTAAATGCGGGGCCTACTATTGTACCTGAAAAAATGGGCACATCAATACTACTATAGGACCATTAATTTACTCGATTTCTTGTGGTTTTTTACATCTATATTAGCAACTGCAACATTGCAGGAAGAATTGTCACATATAACACCTTCAATTGTCTTGGCTACTGAATCCTGACTAGTGACATTATTTTAGATGTGTTACAGATTAAACAATTTTTTTGTGATAGAAAATGCCAGGCTTGGTAGAGAGCAATATAGCAGCCCCTCTCAGACCTGGCAATTCCTACACACCGCAGCTTCTAGCATCTTCAATGATTTCCTGAAGACCAAGTCTCTTTATAGGCTTTGGATCCTTTAAAGATCAACTAACTATAAACAGCATAGAAGAAGGAATAATTCTCCCAGTTAAGCCTCCCACAGAGACTGTTCTCTGTGCCAGTGTACAGATGAATAGGCTTTGAATGCTAATTGTAACACTGTGTGTACTCTTCCTGAGCTAATCAGCTCGCAGGGTACAGACAAGCAACTTTTATTATCAATTCCATTCCAGCACACAAACCCTCCTGAAATGCTTTTCCAATAGCTAATTTAGAGATCTCCCGTTGGCTTAGTTCAGGCTGTGGAAGGTTTGTAAACAAGCTGTGTTATTCAAGAGGAATTTGCTCTCTCTCACTGTCTGTCTTGCTTTCCCTCTCTTGCCTAAAGTATTAAGATCTAATGGAAATAGTTGCCTAAGAGAGGGAAGCAAAGCATGCTAATACCTATTGGCAAAGGCACATGTTCAATGTCTCAAGAGGTTTCATGTGCAACAGACAAGAAAACTCACTTGCAGACCTAAGTAGCTGTGTATCACTTGCTTTACAAAGTAAAAAATCACTGCAAAAAAGAAATTATTTTCTCCTTTTGATAGTGGAGTAGTCTTTACCAAATTTGGGGTTGCCCCTCACTTTGAAATGAGATATTCCATATATGATCAAAGTAGTGATAACCTTCAGATATAACTCTGCTGGGAACCCTGCCAACATGAACTGGAGACAGCATCAACAAGCTGAATGCTAAGAGCTTCCCCACACTGTGTATGGCTGTTCAGATTTGTATGGAACGGGTAAAGAAGTGCCACTAAAACTGAGTATTTTCCATTGCTACAAGTGACCACAACACCAATGTGGTGAAGTCACTTTCAGACTAGGTATTCTCTGTTTTTAAAACCCCAGTAAATGTACTCCTAATCTATTCAGAAGTCTGTTTTATTAAACAAAAAGTGCAGTTTCACAGAAAGAAGCCTTCTAATGTTTCTGGCACTGCTCTGTTTTAAATCTTTGGGAAAAGAGAGTGCAGACTGTAGAAAAATGAGCTTTCTTTATAAGCTCAAGTGCCTGAATAGCTGGTAATAGTCCTCAAGGGAAAAAGAAACTTAAACCAACCACTCTTCTGACTCATCCCCCTCTCTTCCAAAAAAAAAAAAAAAACCACAACAAAAAACCCCCACCAACCCAAGAGAGAGCTCCTTGTTTGAGATAAAGGGAGTTCTGTAATTTAACAGTACTCTTACTAAAGAACAACGATCTTAGCGTAGCTCAAGTGGACTTTCAGAGACCCTTTGTAAATGTTCTCTCCTTGCTGGAAGTTAATTTGATCCTATTGTGTCCGTATTCCACTGTAATAGGTTGTTACATTGCTATTACACTACTGTTCTGAACTGCACCTGGGAGCTGCTGCTCTTACATACTACACTCTGATGTGGGGAAAGCTATTTGCAAGCCATTTAAAAATCCACATTGAGTGGAATCATGAGCAAACATTTTTCTACCATGGAATTTGGATGCAAAACAAGGACTTAGTCTTCATATAAGCCGTTCACCAAATTCCCGGTTTCTGCTGAGAGAGGGAAACCACTGAATGATCTGGTCTCTCTTACAGCTGAACACATATTTGTATAAGCCACTTAATTCTTCTTCCACTCTCTGTAATCTACTTTGTTCAGCAGTGGAGCCACATTTTTCAAAGGTCTTAATATTTTTCTTGAGCAGCTTTTGAAATGGGAAGTGCAGACCAAACTCCCCTTCTGCTGCAGCTGGTAGCAGACTCCCACTTCTTCAGCCAGCAAGTAACTGTGGTTCCCACTGACAGTATGAGTACCTCAGGAAATAATATTCATGTCCCACATAAGTGACCCCTTTGTTTCTCATCCACATTGACTGTGTATTGTCAGAGCAGCTTCTTATACAATACCGACAAAGAGTCTAAAGAGAATTTTAGAACCGCATGAAAATGTCATCTTGTCTTCACTTCAGACAAGGATTTCTTACATACATTTACTTTGGCTTTTTCTCATTAGCTAGGAGATCAAAATCTCAAGCATCTCATAGCTCATTATTAATACATAGTCATGCTCTGCTGCTCACAAGGGAGATGGAGATAGTGGCAGCAGGCCCCTTGAGACAGCAGCCTGATTATACAGCCCCTGTAACGTAAACGATTCCAAGTGACTGCTCAGAAGAAAGGACCAGTTACAGTTATTAACAACATTTGTTAGGCACCAGTAGTGTTTGTGGTTCTCTACAAGACAAACACTGTCCTACTTTATCCTGAAGAACGACAGATGTCAAAAGACTCTTTTGAAGATGCAGAGAAAGCAACAACTTACAATGTTCCTGTTGGGTTTGGTTTTGCTTTCCACTTTTTCTCCTATCATTAAAGAGCCTGTAAGTAATACTGGAATGGTGAGGACAGGCTAGTGACAATGAGTCTGATAAAATATGCTTTGAGGAAGAATTTGAATGAGAAAAAAGGGATAGTCACATGCTGGGAGGTAACAGCAGCCAGCAAGAGTAAAGGAAAGTGAACAGAGCACTGGGGTTGGCACTGATGACTACACAAAAGGAACCAAAGACAGAGGTTTACCTGGGTGAGGTGTTGGGATGAGGCATTTCATCTTGGAAGGGAGAGCTAGAAGATTTGATGAAGTAAAAACATGGTTTGTCAGGCAGAAGGTTGTTGTAGGAGCTGCATTTCTGACATAGCAGTAGGGAACAATGAGGGTGTGTAGAAGGTAGGAAAAGGTTAGAGGTTACCATCAAATGACACTCAAGATGAAAGAGAGTAGGATTATAATGAAATTACTTATCAATGTTTAAGGACATAGAACATTAAAATGTGTTTAGGGGTTGAATAGAAGGAGACACCAGATGGATGAAGGAGGGGAAGAAAGTGGTTCAGTCATGTTGTCACATATCACTGGGGAAGGAAAAAGACAAGAAAAAGATCAGGAACAAAAGCTATTAGGAGAAAATAAGGTAAGTTCACGGGAAAAGCTTGTGACAGAGCCTTTCCATATTATTCTTGAAGTCAGTAATATTTGGAGGAAGAATGACAACAAGGCAGCTTAGGGAAAGAAATGAAAGTCTCAAAGAGGGACTTGATGGGAGCAGTGGGACTTCTGCTTGAGAAAGATTTGAAAAGTCTCTTGGAAGTAATTCAGTACTGACAGTCCCTCTGGCCCCTGAATGCCCTTTCAAGACATTCTGTGGTGGAAGAAGCAGAAGCAAGATGTGACCTGTGGTTGCGTGTACATCACTCAAGTACAAAGGGGAGAATTACAAAGTGGAACCTAAATAATTAACTTGAGCACTTGTGAAAGCAAAAGAAGGAGCAGGTGATAAGGAGACCAGGAGCTGCAGGGACATTAGACCTGTCCATAACTTGTGGGATGTGCCTGAGTGGACAAAGAAAGGGGAAGACACAAGGAGCACAGAAAGAGCAATGGCTTGTGACCACTGAGTATTTTGATAATGAACAGTCAGCTAAGACACAATCAGGCACTTATATTCAGATCAGTTTCTTGGCAAAGGATGACATCTCTGATGTTCAAAAATGCTCTGGCTTCTTGGTAAAGAAGAAGATGCCATGTGGATGCAACTATGAATTTAAAGCAGGAAAAGAGGAAAGCAGTCGAAAATAAGGCAGCCTACAAAGCTGTAATTACCAGAGATAAGACTAAATATATTGTTTTCTGGCATCACAGCTGAGAGGCTGCATGGTTCATCTCTTCGTTTCCATTTTGCAGACTTTGACAAGAGTCAGCACTTGCTCAAAGGAAATAAGCATCAGTATTAGATACAGTCAAGAGACGAGTTCATGCATTTGTTTAGATTTAGTCCTTATTTGATGATGCAAAAGGCTTCTTTGAAGTAATCTACAGGGCAGCACTCAGCAGATGCCACTTTGACTGAGATCAGCAACTGAGGGATCTGGTAATTATAGTCTCAGATACTTCAGCCTGTGGTTTCTAGACCCCTGAGGATACATGGATTACTTCTAAGGAGTCTGTAAAAGCAAGAATCAGTAGGTTCAGATTTGCTGTACAGGATATGCATTGTCAGTGAGAAATTTTAAGGAATCTATAAATGTCCCTCTACGTAGTAGTTTTCAGTTCCTTCTCTCCCCAGATCATGTGGTTGACATAGAGAAATATTACATAAATGTAATTAAGCATGCAATAGCTTCCTCTCTTCTTGAATTTTAGGAGGATTTTCTTTCTCTCCCTTCTTCCCCCAGGGGCATTCCATACTATTTAGAAAGCATTTGTTAAAAGATGGATTAATCTGTATATAAGATCCTAAGAATGAGATGGATATCTGAGATCTCTCCATTATTCTTGAAATAGACCACATGCAGGACTTAACATGTAGTCAAGTGACTCAATTTTAGTGAGACTATCACTGTGGCGAGTAAAGAAAGGATTTGTACTTAACTCCCCAAAATAATGGGCAATTGCTCCTTTTTCTTTCCAAAACTGCCAGTTTTATCAGCATTTATCCTAGTCCTTTATAGAATTCTCCCACTTCAGCAACTCTAAGGTTAATTTTGACAGAGAATTAACTGAGACAGGATGCTGCGATGTGCTTTCAGAAAAGAAGGTTATATTAACCATACCAGCAAGTGTTCTACTACCTCCTTTATTCTCAAATTATTAGTTTGCTTACTAAGAAGGTCAGAGGGAGAAGGTTTTCAGATGCATTGTTTCACATCAGAGGATACACTTCAGATCAACCCTACAAGCAGTCCAAGGACCATAATAAGCCCCACAGTTTTCATCTGACTGTTAATTTCTACATGGCACTCTGCAAGCAAGTAGGAGCTCACTCTTCTTGCTCCAAGCCAAGTAGAAGCCATTAGTTTCTCAGCAGGGCATAGCCTGAGTTCAGTGCCCCACTACTGAATCTGTACAACTGCTAGGTTGTTGCAGTGTGAGCAAAGTGAGCATGCACTTGCCTTCAAAACACGAGAGAAAAACACTATTTTTGTCCCTGGGCAGAACTATTTGTTTCTCTGATTATCAGAAAAGGATAAATACTACTTTTCCTCAGAAGAGTTAGAAAAGGAAAAAAAAAATACTGCTAAGTGGCTTGGAAAAATTACTATGCATTTCAAGATTAAGAGTTAGATCTTTTTATTATGCCACACAATTTCCCCTTTTTCTTTCCACAAATAGCATTCTCACTTTATACAACAAACTGAAGTCCGTTTTGAGCATAAACTTACTGTTCTTTCTTCTTAAAACAGGAGCAATAGGAGACAGCAAATACAGGTGTATAACCCTTTACTGAAGACGATGCAGTTTGCTGTATACTCTTAACAAAAATAAGTGATTTCCCCAAATGCCTAACAACAGACACTGGACTGTACAAGACAAAATTTTGACCTGAAGGCTACTAAGGAATGTTTAAAGGAAATACATCAGAGGCAAGATCAAGTAGGTGAATGAACATTAAAGGGAAGAAGGGGGTCATATTTATGGAATTCACATAATTTGCTCCAAGTATAACTTCAAAGAGTATCACCTTTTTTCTCTACTTTCGTAGAAGTAAAATTGAACTTATTTTGATATTACATGAAAGATGAAACATCCATTGTATCTTTGTCATGCAGCAAAAACCAGCTTTCAAGCAACACTACAGTAACTTATTTCTGCTTTTTCCAGTTAGAGAGAAATGAAATGCCACATTTAATTTCTTGGAAGTAAAGGTGCATAAACCATTGGAAAGTCAGGGAAGTCTGTTGGTGGGTGTAGAAAGTTCCAAAAGTCTTTGCCTATGTTTAAGAGGTCCACCGTCTTCATGTATAATGCCAAGAATTTGTAATAGGACTCTCTACTGTCCTTGAGTTCAGGGGTTACTCAGAGCCTTTTCTTATCCACAGAGGACATTGCAAGCAATAGCAAAGGATGGCAAAAATCATAATGATAGAGAGTCAGAGAAAAATGATAGAGAGTCAGAGAATGTTCTGTCTGGATGACAATCATACTGCCATTTCCAAAGTTGGAAAAACCTCATATAGTTTCTCCAAGCCTCCAGTTTCTGCCCTTGGGATTTAACCAGCATGACTATTGGCAGCACGGGGGCTGCATCTGTGTCTTGGGATTAAGGTGGTCAGTAAGGCATCCGAATAGAGGAGACTGCTGTGTACAGCTGGTTACAGATGTAGTTTAGGTCTGGCAGGGTTCATTAGCGCACAGCTGTACTGATCTGAGTACTAAACGTCTACCCAACTACAGCAAAGTTATATCAGAGCACTACAACTCAAAAAAGTCTTTCAGAAAACAAAGAAAGAAGGGCAAAAATCCATTCCAGTAAACCTGAGTGCTTCAGTTGCCTGTAAGTTGACTACAAGCAGCAGAACAGTTTGATGCAGTCTCGCAACAAATAGAGTGTGTGCAACCAAAGGCACCTTTTTGATACTGATGTAGCATGGGCTTACCAAAGGTGACACACAGCTGGATCTGCTTGTCACTAACAAGGAAGAACTAACTGGAGATATGGTAATCAGTAGTAGATTTGGCAGTAGTGGCCGTGGAATAGTGAAGTTCAAGATCCTGACAAGTGTGAGGGAGGACAGTAGCAGAGTACTCATCTGGGCAGACTTCAGTTTATTCAGGGGACCCCAAGTGGCTTCTCATGGGAGGCAGTTCTCAAGGGCCAAAGATCTCTGTGAATTTGGTAGACCTTCAAGGACAGCATCCTTTGAGCACAAGAATAATCCCCCATGAAATTCAGGAAGACAAGCAGATTATTCACAAGAGTTTTGCTAAGCAGAGAACTTGAGATGAAGCTTCAATGTGAAATGGCAGTATATAGGCGGTGGAAGCAGGGACAGGCTATAAAGAATAAATTTAGAAATATTTTCTGGGCATGCAAGGACAACACTAGGAGTAGTACACTAGTAGCTAAAGCTTACTCAGAGTTGACACCTGTAAGGGGTATCAAGGATGACAAGAACCCTTAGCATAAGAAACCAAACAGTGAAACTGTGGGACCTTTGTTACATGGGGTATGTGACAGCAAGCACAAACATGGCTGAATTAATCAATGTCTTCTTTGCCTCGATCCTCTCAAACAAGATGTCCCAGGCTTCACTGTTTAGGGAAAAGGGTTCAAGAGTAAGAACTAACAGCAGAAAATGAGGATTACAAGAGGAAACAGGCATAAATTGAAACAAAAGGGTTACAGACTGGGTATAAGGAAAAGGGTTTTTCCCCATGGGGACAATGGGTAACATGTTGGTCACAGAGGTTTTGCTGTCTCCAGCCTTGGAGTTTTCCAACACCCAGCTGGTTAAATCCATGAGCAATCTGTCCTGATCCCTCAGCTGGCCCTGCTTTGAGCAGGAGGCTGGACTGGAGACATCCTGTATTATCATATGATTTTCTGAACATGACAACTAGTCTAGCCCCTGCTGCATGATGAATCCTGAAGAGTGCTGCAACTTCTTTGTTAAAACTGTGTTTTTAGATAATGAGAACAATTTAACAGAACTTGCATGAAAAAGAAAGGAAGAAGCCAGATCACAGTATCTTACATGCCCTTCAGAGCCACACAGACAGATAGTGTCCAAGGCACCCAGCTTGCTAGATGTTAAGGGAAATGTGAAACTAAGCACTCTCAATGAAACAACAAACAGCTGCTGTATCTACAAGGAAAGGAAAACAAATAATATGCAGCTTTTTATTGTAGTGGTATTCATACATTTATTTCCACTCACAATAAAGTTGGTAATATCAGCAAAATTTATTCTAGATTGCAAGGCTGTGCAAATACCTGTATAATTCAAGTGCAGTGCTTGGAATCCTGGCAGTTGGCCAGAATAGCTCTCTATGTAAACAAGTTTGGCTATTTCTATATTAGCTACTCATGGCTATACCTCTCTCCTGGCCTATCAAGCCAGAAGATTACCCTTTACTTTATGTTTCTCTGTGTGGGACAAAATCTAGCAGTGGAACTGCATTTACAGACAATGTAATATGTAAATGATAAGCCCTGCAATTGAATAAATGTCTGTTCTTCTGAGCAAGGTCCATTTAGGAATGCCCTGCTGACTTTAGAAGAGGACTGTAGTTCCTAAGTTCCCAGTGAAACAATAAATGAACTGTGTGAGTGGTAAAGTTAGCTGGAGAAACAAACAGAGGAGATTTGTGCAGTGACATAAATTAGGACTTAAAATTATCTCAGCAGTTTACATAACATTTGCTGTGCACGAATCCATTGCATGTGGTGTTTAATATTGCATATATGCTTTGGCAGATCCAGTGCAACTTTACAGTGAAGCAAGGACACAACAGATGACAACTCTCCACGAAGCAAGAAATGTGATAGCTTTATTCACATACTGCAGATGCAGTGAAATGAATCTGGGTTTAGTAATTATTTATTTATCTGCATGTGGGATTGTTTTGTCTATTTCTCAGATTTTGGGTTGGGGTTTTTTTTTGCTTTCATTTGGTTTGGTGTTGTACATAGGTCACTATTGCCTAATAAGAACCTAATATTTGTACAGTACATCACTTGATGTTTTGGAGTCTGGTGCCTATTGCTTCTTGCAACACAGCTGTAGTAATAAGGAGTAAATTGAGTCAGTGATGTTGTTCAAATCAAAATTGGAAAGAAGATAACCTTGCAAATAAAATGGTATATGTGCAAATAAAATGCATATGTGTTTCGTCCATGTAATTGTAACTCTGCATGTTAACCCTCTGCAGTCCTTATGACAGATTTTAAATATTTGAACTGAGGAATCTAAAATGCCCAGTCACCCTACACAGAAATCTGTGGTTAGAAGAGAGCATTGCCAGAGTGCATTTCAGAGCCCTCATAACACCTTGCTATATGTTTGCCAAGAGGACTCAATTAAGAACTTCAGTAAGCCAAAGACTTGCAAAGGATACGCTTTGACAAGAGGCACATTACAGGTATAGTTCTTGCTCTCTGCAGTCATCAAAAACCATTTAAAGTGCCAAGATCTATAGTTCTGCTTTCTGCTACATTTAGTGTCATCAGCAAAACCCACCCAAAAAATTAGGAAACAAACCCCCAAAGTAAACAACTACTCCCAGAGGACCTGGGTCAAGAACTTTGTTGTTATCAAGTAGTGACTTCGTCCTGACTGCAGAATAGCAGAGGAATAAAAGCTCTATGTGCAATCTATCCCTCCAATATGTAGATGAAGATGTGACTTCTGGAAGTCCCAGAAGGTGCAGATATGGCATACAGGCTTGTACGGTCCCCTTTGAGCTTTGCATGCCTTCAGTGATAACAGGGCTGTTGAAACACATTCTGCTGAAGAAATAAACAGCATTTTTTATTCCAGGGCTTCAACAGCAAGCAGCCAGTCATCTTAGTGCTGAAGGAAAGAGTCTAAGGCTTAATTTCCAGGAAGGTTGTCTATACAACAGCAGTTATGTCAGAGGAGCAGTATCTAGTTTACACAACAAAATATCCTTGAACTATTAAGCTGCAGGCAAAGACTGCAAATCACAATTAATTACAAGCGTGTCTTGGCTGCATAGAGACACAAATGCTGCAGCCCAGTAGAGAACTAAGAGAAGTCAACCAGGGCACTGGTGAGCATTTGACAGGAACTTGTATTTTGAAATGTGTGGAGTACATCACTGTGAGGGTCAGCATTTAGCAGCTTTCCCCTAATTTGGGGTGCTTTCAGTACTGAGACCAAAATAAATTATTCACTTCTGTATTTTTTGAACATAAAACTATAGGGCACTCTCATAGGTGAGGATGACAACTACCTTTTTTGCTTTAACCATCTTATCTCCATTTTGAACATCCTTTGCCCTGGTCTCACCCCTTGCTGTTTATTCAACCATGACTACATGTTGGGATAGGATTATCAAATGGCTGCGATAAATTACACTGTGATTTTCCTTGGCACAGCATTTTAAGTGAAAGCATTTGCTTTTACAGACCCTGATAATGGCACCCCTAGGTACAATACCCTGTTTCAGAAGATCTGTGTTAAACATTATGAATTCCCAAATAGTTACCTCCTCGGGAACAAAACCATTAAGCTGGGTAGCCTGACTTAATTAGACTTAAATGTCATCAGTGATTCACTCTGTTTTAATAAACTCATCTGTTTTCATGTCAGTTCTGTAATTTACACCATAAAAACCCACTCATGTTGTTCCAGTGTCTCAGGAGCACAGTCAGAAACTATCTGAAAGTCTTTCAGGGCTGCCTTCTTGCAGGTTTCATGGCACTGTAACAGATGCAAACGGTATCTATTAAAGGAAAGCCTTTTCACGGAAAGGCATCACAGAGAGCTTTGTGTCTACTAGAAAATTTGGAGCAACAACACAAAAAAAGATACAAGTGCTTTGGAGAAGGAGCTCTGCTGAGAAATGTGCTTTGCCATAAAGCTCTGAAAGCGAGCAGAGTGAGAAGAAGAAAACATAAGAAAATATGTGTATATGTGAAACCAATTTCAAAATGGTAAGTATTAAAATTTGCCTGGTAGCTTAGCAGGTCCACTGTCTTCCCTAACTCTTTTGGAAAGCGGTGCCAGACGTGTGGGTCAGAGCCAAAGAAGAGGCTTTCTTTAACATATATACTCCATTCATCGTGACCTTTCACTATACCTGGACGTTAGAGCTGCCTCAGGAAATCTGTGTAAAAGTATTACATGCATTCAGTCCACTGGAAATTTAAAAATCAATATGCGACTTGCCTATATATTGCACTGTTACATGTGGGAGGGCAGGAAAGGAGCCGTGGCAAGGATCTCGCCTCCATGCACTGAACTGAGCAGTGCACAAATACCATCCCAAAGGGAATATGAGCACTCTGCAGTGGATCTGCTTGTGATAACCTCCAATGCACAGATGCTAGAAACATGCTCTTGAATTCTCTAAAGACATTCCTCTTTCACGCTGGACAGAGGTCAAAACACATCTAAACAACTATAGGTTACCTAAGTTTCATAAGGTTGGTACTCACCACTGTGGTGGATCCAGGCTAGGAACAGCATTTGCCGGATGGGAAGCCTGCCCCAATCTACTTCAAAGCACAGTTGGGAGTAAACAGGTATGCTAATGAAGAAATTACACATGCTACTCATTTACCATCTCCCAGAGGAACATCAATAGCAGAAGTTGATTACACATGCAGCAGCAAGAAGGTCTTATACCTGATCAAATATATTTGTGGGTACGGCACTCTTTTCTGTGCTAGAAACAAGCAGGAAAGGCAATATACTGACAAAATTATTCATAATGAACCTCCTGGTCAGATTAACAGAGGTAAATGCTCACCCTAGCTGGTGATACTTCTAATTAGAATCTGAAAGACAGCACTTGACATAATCTGTGATTAAAGAAGGAAAAAAAGCAAATAAATGAGCATACAAATACCCCATGCAGGTTTATTTTCCTTATATGGGTTTTCTTCCTCTACAAATACCAAACAGATTTATGTGCACGAGATTTATGTGCATGGTTGGATATTGCTGAAACTGTGTTTGCTTTCCATTTTGTTTGAAGCAGCTCCACTGGAATCAGGTTTGTTTATTTACCTGGTATTTGACAAACTGTCTCTGACACACAGCTATCAGGGGTTCATGCCCATGTTTCTTACTGGGAACTCCATTCTCCTAATTGTTGCTGTAAGCAGGACAACACAAGAGGTGGTTTTGCCTCCAGGCTATTTCAGCTGGGTCTGGTATCAGCCATGTTTTATTACAACCTGTAAGACTGAGATCTCTTTGATTGTCTTTCCTAAGACTTAAATTTTCCTTTCCTTTTTTCTTGTTTTTTCACTTTCACATACACTCACACACAGAAGGTATATTTAAAGGAATATATTGATCTTAATGACCTCTCAAAATTTATCCTGGGGCTAATCAGAGGCTTGCTGTGTTGCGCTGGCTATATCTATCATGGTATTGAATAATTCACAGCCTGCCTTAAAGGCTCCAGACTAGGTGATTTACCCCATATTAATGTGATGCTTTTGCATTTTAATAGGCTTATGTTAATGTTTTACAAAATGATAAAGCATTCCTCTGAACTCTCCAGTGACAAGGGATGATGGTATGAACCACATAACTCTAGCAAAAGACAGCCAATAACATCAGATTTATGAGTGTTGCTACAACATCTGTCATAAACTTGAGCCAGACCAAACCATTTTGTTGAGACTTACCCCTATTCTGACTGCACAAGTGGCTTTTCCCAATCTGCCTGACACTTTAATGAAAGTAGTCAGGCACAGGAGAAAAGGTAGGGCATTCTGAAAGCAGAACTAACCTTTCCAAAACTGTTTTAGCGCAGAGGTTTTTATATCCCTTTGAGAAAAGATCTAGAGGAGAACAAGAGGGATTTCATTGCTCTGAGGTTGGAATTTCAGAGAGAAGTGCTCATGAGTGGGGTCATATTTTTCCATTTGAAAGGGAGACAGCCTGTCAGCAGAGCTCAGTGTGTTAGGCATATGTTGGGTGCTGAGAATGGTAAAATGCAGGTCAGGTGATGAGAACACTCACACCACTTCCCTCCAGCTGTACTGCAAGTTTATATCTCAGCTGCTCAACAGATCACAGGAGTGCTTTCCCCAGCCTCCCAAGAGAACAAACAAATGACATTTATCCCTTAAAACCTGCTTCTGTGCTTATGTGAGAAGGGAGCTGAAGGTGGCGGGGAAGCCACAGCATCTCTTCAATAGATGCTGGTAGTGGCATCCTTGTACCAACACAGGATGGAAACAAAAGGGAAAAATACTCCAGCTCTGGGCCTTCTGGTAGATGGCAAGGTGGGAAATAATGAACTCCAGTTCTGCTAAATGTAGACTAATATATATGAGAGGGTGGAGGAGGTGAAGTGCTTACCCTGCTGACACCAGTCAACTCAAGCCTTTGAGAATGGGGCTTGCTGGCAAGTTGCATGGAAGATGGTGGCTTCCCATCTTCATACAAGGAAAGGCTAGAGAAGAGGAAAAAAAAAGGGAAAAAAGACAGAGAAATGGGAATAGAGAATGAACAACAGTACAGAAACTTAACATAAAACAAAGTGTGCGGCATTATCTGGAGTGGTGTACCATGTCCTACCACTGGCAGGCAAAACAATTGCATTTATTGATTTCAAAAACAATTTTTTGTTGCAAAAGGCAAAAAAAAATTCTCTCATGATTTCCTGTTTCATAATTCCTCTGACAGGAAAAAGAGGGCAACAGTTAACAGACAACCCCATCTAGAAATGCTAGGATGTTGAACATTCAGGTGCTCACCTAGCAAACAGAAAATTCATTTTTAGCAGGTGGCTTGCAGCAAAGACCCAAGCCTTCACGTCACATACTCCAAACCAGTTCCTCAAATGTCACTATGTAGAAGCCATCTCTACCATAATGAATATGCAATGAATTGTGGAACATCTGCTGTTGGTTTTTAAATGGACTGCAAGCAATTACAAAATACACCGGGGAATTAAAAGACCCAGGTTTTCATGCAGTGTTAATTTAGATAACCATGTTAGCCTCTGGCTTACTGGCTGCTATGAGGTGGGGCTGCTTATTTCCAGAAAATTCAGTCTGCACCTGAGAGATTTTCATGACAGGTGGACTGTTTTGTTAAGACTGTCAGTGTTAACAACCACAGCAAAAGTGCCCACCAGTTCTTCTGGACACTTCTAAAAAGACAATACAGAATTATTTTTCACACCACATGCAATTGAACTGTGGAGACTGTGGCTACAGTTCAGAAAATGACACAAGAAGTGACTGAACATTTAAAAGGATAACAATACCATCTGGAACTTAAATGATTGCTATTAATACACAAGATGGAAGAAACACTAAACTGCATGCTTCAGATTTTAAGGCAATCTTAGCTACTAGGTATTAGTAGCAGATTATCCTATCGCTTCTTAATTTAGGGTCTTGGGAATCTGTATTGGAGCATCTGGTGCAGTCAGAGAGGAAACTGAAGTATGAAGTTATGTTGGTATTTCTGTTCTTCTCTACCTATAGCACATGCAAAATTTAAAAACAAGCTGTGCACCTTCAGAACTTTAGAGAATTAAACCATGCATGTGGCTGATGAGAACATTGTTACATATATGCCTCAGATTAAATACCTACATTTGAAAATATTGGCCCTAACATACGTCTACCACTGTAATAAAGAACCCATAAGACCCTTCAGGTACAATGACATCCTGAATCACAGAAAAGAATTGGAAGCAGGCTCAGTTGAGGTCCTATTCCCTATCCCAGACCCTGAGTGTTGAGTAGATCAGAAAGAGCAGCTGATGTGCCTTCCCAGGCAGGCTTCTTGTACACTGTACTGGAGCATTTTCCTTTTTTTGCAACTCTTGCCTCATGTTCAGCGTGTGATCTACTGCATGTGCCAGGTCCTTTTCTGCAGAGCTGTTACTAATGTTCAGATCTGTCCTGTGCTTGTGTAGCTGATTCTTCTTGTGTAAGTGTAGAACCTTTACTCATCCTTACTCAAACACATCCCACACTTTCATGTCACTCACTGTTTTGTCATGACTTTTCCAAATTCTCATCTTCCCTCTTAGCTCTTCGTGGTCTCTCTTAGCGCTGTGTTATCTGCAAATGGAATAAATGCAGTTTCTATCCTAGTGTGAAGGCCTGTGACAAAATGTTCTGTAGCAATATAGACACCCTGTAAGTGCAAAGATGAGCTAAAAATCTTCAAAGTTGAGTCACCACTTTATTAGCAACTGCAGTCAAACCAGCTCAAACTTGAAATCTAGAAACATAGATTTTTTTCATTATTTTCCTTGTTAAGCACTTGTTGTTGCAGTTCACCATCTAAAAAAATCAAGCATTCACTTCATTCTAAAGTCAAACTGAGTTAATATCAGGAGTAAATAACATGTATTTCTCTTTGAGCACTAGTCAATTTAAACATCAGTCATACAAAAACAGATTTACAGCAGAAATGAGTTGCTTGCTCAGAATAAATGGAGCAGAAAGCCTGTTATTTCCTCACTCAATCTTTTGCATACAACATATGTATTGTAAATATAACCCATGATTTTCAGGGTCTGCAGAATTTAAATGCATCCATATTTTGCAAAAAGATCCTCAAAACTTACTTTCAAGACACAGATTGTTCTGGAGCAGGAATCATTTGGGAGTCTATTGGATAATAAAAGCCTGCAACGGGGAAGAAATTTTAGTCCATAGTTCAAAGACTTTTTAATCTTTTCTAATACCAAACTTCAAGGAAGTAGTTCTTCTCCTCATGGTAAATACACTTGACTTTGGAAGCAAATTATTTTATTTCTCTACGCTTATATAGCAAATTACAAATTCTCTCCACCAAACTGGATAGAAAGAGTGTTATGTGTTTCAGATAGTTTCATAAAATAGTAGAACAGCAACCATTGCTCTGAAAGAAAAATCAGAACAGTGGGAGTATAAGAATACAAGCAAAAAATCTTCTTACTGGACCTTGTGTTCACTGATCAGAACATGAGTAAGAACTTCTTTCTGTTCTGTCTTTGCAAGACATTTTCAAGTGTAATAATATATTTGGTGTCTCCGTACTCTTGCAAGACTTTTAGAACTTTTTTCAGCATTACAAGACTTAAATGAGAGATGCTGTATAAGTGGAAAGCATGATGTTAATAAGTTTTTTCAATATCTCAACTATGATGACTTAATACTACTCTTCACTCAATTTCTTAGCTGAAGCACTTGGTAACCCTATTCAATCATCTATAGAGTAAAATTCCTTATTTACAAAAATAAAAGACTTATCCTGATTAAATTGTCTCCCTTTAAACAAAGACGAACAATTTTCGCTGTGGGTCTTCAACACTTTGCTGAAATATAACCAAGCAGATGTCAAGAAATGGTGAGAAGCTACTTAAGTTATGAGTGGGTTTGTGCAGTTTTCAGTTTCACCTCTTTTCCATTCTGAATGGCAACAGAGTGGAGAGTTGTTGCACGGATGATGGTGTAACCAATCTATTTCTCACAGGGCCCTCCAAAGTAAAAAATGACTTAATTTAAAACTTCATGTAAAACAAAGCCTAAAATAGGATCACCAATTATTGCAACTACACTGCCCCACATCACGAGCAATGGCTGCTTGAGAACCTGAAGAGACTTTATTCTATAGCATTACAGAGCAGAAGGCCTTGTAGCTGTAATACGCTTGGACAGGTGTGCTGTGCTGGTCAGGTGTGTATGCTCTGCCTTGCACAGAGGAGCTTAAGCTATGCCTGGTATTTTTTAAGTCCGATGACAAAGCAAAACATCAGCAATAGTGTTTTTTAATACTCTGAGTTGTCACTCCAGGGAAGGGACGGTTTTTGTGTTTATAGGACGCCTAATGAAACAGGGCCATAATTTGATTAAAAGGTCAAAGAGTTTTCAAAAATGAAATGATAAAAAATAACTGCTATAGTAATGTGTTTCACAGAACCAGCCTACAGACCCTAAAGAACCTGGCTGGAATGGCTGAGCCAGAAGAGAGCAGGTGATAATTGATTTCTTATGTATGCCAACTTCACATTAAGACTTAGAGCAAATCTTCTTGCTGCAGCTTTAGCTCAGTATTTCTTTACTTAATCACCATGGACAGAGAACAGATCATCCTTTTTCTTTCTGAAGTAGCCTTTTATGCTCTTGAACACTGTTAATTCAAGTCTGTTCAGTCTTCTGTTTCTTGCTGCTAGCAATACCAATTCACTTGGTCTTTCTTTGAAGGTCATGTGTTGTAGACTTGTGCTTATTCTCATTGCTATCCCCCAACAGACTTTTAAGTGTTCATTTTTTCCTTGAAGTGCAATGCTCTCTTCTTGACCTAGCAGGAATATTGCAGCATATTGTTAAGTATAGAAAGTTTACAGAAAGCAGATAAAGTACATTCTGTTAAAAGTTGAGCAGCAAAGAAAAAGCTGGAGGAATAGTCTGTAGCAATGCCTAGAGTACTGTTCACTAATGTTAACACAGTAATAAGAGTATAGAATCATAAAGTTGTTAAGGTTGGAAAATCTCTCTAAGATCATTGAGTCCGACCATTAACCCAGCACTGCCAAGTCCACCATTAAACTACGTCCCCAAGTGCCAGATCTACACATCCTTTACATACCTCCAGGGATGGTGACTCCACCATTTCCATGAGCATCCTGTTCCTATGCTTGACCACTCTTTCCATGATGAAATTTTTCTTAATAGCTAATCTAAATATCCCCTTGCACAACTTGAGGCCATTTCCTCTCTGTCACTTGTTACCTGGGAGAAGAGACCAACCTCCACCTGGCTACACCCTCCTTTCAGGCTGTTGTAGAGAGTGATAAGGCCCCCCCCGAGTCTCCTTTTCTCCAGGCTGAACACCCCCCTCTCCCTCAGCCGCTCCTCATCAGACTTGTGCTCCAGACCCCTCTCCAGCTCCACTGCCCTTCTCTGGACCTGCTCCAGCCCCTCAGTGTCTTTCTTGTGGTGAGGGGCCCAGAACTGAACACAGGATTGGAGGTGTGGCCTCCCCAGTGCTGAGTACAGGGGGACAATCACTGCCCTGGTCCTGCTGGCCTCACTATTGCGGATACAGGCCAGGATGCCGCTGGCCTGCTTGGCTACGTGGGCACATGCTGGCTCTTGTTCAGTCACCGCTGACCTGCACCCCCAGGTCCTTTTCTGCCAGGGATCGGCATGCTTGTGTGAGAACTGCCAGGTAAACACTCTGTCTGCTATGAATAATTTCAAGCCTCCTGGGGGCAGTAAAGATAAGAAACCAACACTCCTACCCTAAAAGCAGACTCCTGCCAATTCAGTTTAATAGGTAGATCTCATCTCTCCAGTGCTGCATCAGTACTTGGTATAATGAAATGAGTCATCCTGTCACCTCTGCCTACTTCTAACGCTGTCACCAAATTCCAACAGCTTAAGTAGCTCAGAAAAGAGTTTCTTTCTGCTTTTTTCCTAAATGTAACCATCTTAGAATCTCTCTGTTATGGGAAAAGAGTACAAGGCTTCCTAGCAATATTTCAGTGAATAAAAGAGGGAATTATTGTTATTTACAAAATAAGAAAATGTGATACAAGTTTAATGAGACAAAATGAGTCTGGAGATAAAATAAAAAGCTGTTCCAGAGAGAGTACACATGAGTTTATAAATAATACTGTTGATTGCATGTCTACTGGACAAGTTAATACAGCAAAAGGTGTTTGAGGAGAGAAAATGAACAGAAGATTGAGATTGGTTTACAGACATTTGAAAAAAACCCAGCATCATAGTGAAAAGCCAGCAAGCCAGTCTGCATTCAAGTATGTAATCAGTGCATTTTGGTTTGTTGATGATAGTGAGGTAAGTGGACAGCCAAGCTTACACTGACACAAGTGACTGTGAAGTGATTAACACTTAAGATACCAGAGGCAGAACAACAAGAAGTGCAAGATGTAATTAAGAAAATAAAGAACATGAATAGTAATGCTTTTCGCACCAGGTAAGAAAGCACTCATTGTTGACACAGTGTGATAGGTACAGATGGTACCAGGAGTGGGAAATGTGTGAGAGGTAGTGGCAAAATACAAGCATTTGTAGGACTTTTGTGAAGAAGACCTGATTTTCAAAGGTGCTTTCAAGCCAGGAGTATTCAAACTTATAAGTTAACTGGAGAAGGTGGGAGAAGAAATTTTGTTCTTTCATTACAAATATGTTAATGATAGCAAAAGGGAACTCACTAGTTATTTAATCAGTGCCACTGCTCTACCATAAGGGTTTACTTTGAGATTATGTTAGGTAGTTCTCTTGTCTTAAAAATGAATTAGCAGTAAATTTCAACTTGTCTCATACTTTACTTCACAATTTTGGCAGATGTTTAACTGTAGCTAAATAAATTGGAATAATTATAAATAATAAAAGTTCACAATAATTAGGAACTTGAATTAGCTGAGAAATTATATTCTAATCTGCATAGAACGCAAGCCAAACACAGGGAAACAATTCACGTGTAACACCTATCAATGCATGCAACGATGCAATGTATATATCACTATCAAATAACATTTGGGGTTCTATGCCTCTATGATCCAACCTCAGTTTTGTTTGCCTTGGAGTTAACAAATTATTAAATCAGAAACTCAGTAACAAACCTTGCATAAATGCCTGCTCAGACTTTTATTCTAGAAGAAAAGGCTGTGATCTTTTTTTCCATTTGGAAAGAATTAAGCAACAACCTTGAGAAAGCAGCAGCTTCTGCTTTCATGTTTGAGACTAGTGGCATTTAGCAAAGTCTCGACAGCAAACTGTACTAAAAATTTTTTTTTGGTATCATACAGTCACCTTTAGCAGTGCTTCCACCACCATGTCTTTTAGCCCAATTATCTACCTCATGTATTCTAGCATCTGACAAGAAAGCAGCCCTGAAACACACATCACAGTCCATGCTTCCTCTTTAATTTTCTGAATAACATTTAGATCCAGGTATGATCTAATAGGATGCTGTGGATGTTGCCTTGTCAGTGAAGGGGTTACAGGCCTCCAAGAAGCAAAAATATCCATGAGAAATCATTTAACTTGAATCCATGTTTTCCTGAAAAATGAATATTTTGCTGTTTTAGTGGACTACCAGCTTCTTCCCACAGGATCATTCTTAATACCAATCTCTCAGCCTTGACAATACAGCAAACCAAGCTCCTATTTGCTCCCTGCTGCACGGCAGCTCAGGGGCAAGAAGCATATAATTCTTGGAAGAACACCCTTAGGGCATTCAAAAGTGCTCTGTTCCCACAGCACTTCTAACCTCTCATGAGATATGAAGATCCTATGTTTGTTCCGATGACGTCTTACCTACACCTTGTGCTCCAGTGTGGAGACAGGAACTAACCCATTAGGCTCTAACCCTCTTCTCAGTAAATCAAAATGTTAGCATTCAGCCTAACTCCTTTTACAACTCTGGATGAAATAAATTATCCTGCAACAAAACCAAGAAAAGTTGTTGGAGTAAGTAAATTGCACGTGATTTTTTTTGCTCTCAAAAGCTGCTATATTATGTGACTGGGGAAAAAAGAGGGGATTTTCAGGAAACAAAGGCTAAGTAAATATAAGCATAAATCAGATAGCAAGCAAATGTCAGTATTTGTTGGCTTATTTCAATACAGGAATTTAAATTGATGACTTCCTGGGCTGCAGATTAAATGGTGACAGAGGATGCAGATAATCTTTCATGCAGAGCATGTTGGAGGCTGGGAATTCACTCTCCAGTATTTGACATACCAGTGTTAATCCTCATGTTAGCTCTTGGAAACTATCCAACCCAAGGTAAACAGCCTGCTTGTCTCAACAAGCATCTGGACAACAATTTACAGCAACCTCAGGTTTCACATAGAAGGGAAGCTGACTAAAGTACGTGTGCTATTTTCTGGATGGGACACTGGAGCAGATTTAAATACATTTTACTGAATGAAATTAAACAAATGTTTTCAGCAAATTATAAAATTATTTAAGCAACACAATCAGATAACTTTCCTAATCAATCACACACTAGAAATTATATTCATGCTTAGCCAAATCTGCATTTATACTTTCCAGGTATCACTGTCAGCAGTAAATAATTACTATATTCCTACACATAAATGACCATTTTAATTTTGCATGCATCAAATTTTTTGCAATATTTTTAGAACACTCTAGTGCCATTCTTTCTTAACAGATACTTATTTCATACAAGAAATGTACCTTATGTGAATGTAACTCATCCTATAAATTCTGTAAACTAGTACGAACATCTAAAAATATTTAGTCCCCACTTCTTCAAAACTAGCTCTTAAAATTACACTCTTCATGAGCACCTTCAATATTGGTTTTGGGTACATGGGTTAGAAAGGAAAGACCTTTGTTTTTTCCCTTTCCTCATGGATATATAGATCCTTTCCCTGTTGCTGCCTAGTTGGATTTTAGTTGTCTCAACTCATTTTATCTGGATGCTAGTGTCCCCAGGAACTAACATGCTCATAAACTCTCTGTTATTGTATCACTACTTTTTAAAGCAGGACTTGAAATAATTTAGAATTTTAAAAATGAA
The DNA here is from genome assembly GCA_013400235.1 of Oriolus oriolus. Taxonomy (NCBI): domain Eukaryota; kingdom Metazoa; phylum Chordata; class Aves; order Passeriformes; family Corvidae; genus Oriolus; species Oriolus oriolus. The sequence continues at coordinate 424,294 of VXBT01000742.1, forward strand.
GGTACAGAGTAACCACTATTTAGCTGAAACTGGAAAAGATTTTCACAAGGCAGAGTTCATAGCAGAATCCCCACTCACTTCAGGAAAATGAAATTGAGCAAGGACATAGTAAGATCTGTGAGAAATCTGTATTTACACTTAAAACCACTGAAATTACATTCTTGCTGCCTTTATAGTAGGAATCAAGTAAACACAGAGAGAAACTGTAGATAAAAATACTCCTATGAATCCAAAAGTTGGTGACTATGATTCATAATTACTAATCACTTCCTTACCATATGCTTGTAATTTTTTTAAGGACTAAGGATAACTATAGTTTCTAGCATTTCTTGTTTCCTGTTCTTTCATGAGATTAACAACTGCAAAACATTTGTCTCATTTTAATTGGCCAAAAAAGAAAACCATGAAGATTGCTCACCAAATACTTTTTCCAGACTATATGACAAATAAGGTTGAAAAACAAGAGGAAAATTAAACAACAGGAGGGGAAGTATGAGGCACTGTTTAGTGCCTTTGGCATTATTTCTTTTAGCGGTGAATGCTAAGCAATGCTTCAAACTGAGATAACACTTGAGCAGACAGAAAAGGAAAATATCATTTTGTCTGTGAAGTTCTCAGAAGGATGAACCTGTCAAGAGGTAGAGAAATAGGTCACATGAAAGTTAATGAAAAGTATTAAATGGAATACATTGTGCTACAATGCTTCATCTCAATTAAAAGTTCACATGCTGAATGCCATTTAAATTGACAGATACCCAGCTCTTATCAACTTGCCTATTTATCATCTTTACATTTATAAAGGCTGTTGTTTATTCCACTGGGTAACCTCTGGAATCCTCCTGTTGCGTTTCTTAGTCAAGTATAATTGAAGTGTAAAAAAGTGAAATGCCAGGATTCATAGGAAAATGTTTCATGGGAAAATGTTTCCTTATTACAGATGTTCATGCGCTTCAGAATAAACTGACATCAGAGGAAGGCTAGATTTTAGCCTCTAGTAGTGTCTGGCATCACACTGACATGAACTAATGATTGCTCTTTGACCACAGCAATGCCATCACTCCAAGAGGCAGCTCCAACACCCCTTTTTAAGAGTTCAAGACAAAAAAAAGGAGTGATTTGGAAGGCGAGATAGGGAACATGTCATCTCTGCATGACATTCCACACTGCTGCACCACAGCTTCTCACACAGAGGCGTGATGAGAATAATGAACTTGCTGAAAGGGCTATGGTGTGCTTACTGTTGGGTTAGAGCTTCAGCACTGTACTACCCTGTTGCAAGAGGTGGGTTATAGTTTATAGAGATGACTTGAGCCACTTGTAGATGAGAGAAAATTTTGTAGCTTTTATATGGGAGGGATATCTTAAGGCTGAAGGTGAGACACAGAAGAATACCAGAGGTACTACTGAAATTAGGAACACGACTGCAGCATGCTGAAGAGAAAAAGTGAGGCATCAGAAGGATGCACTTTTTAAGTTGCATGTGAAGTCTCATTCTCTCCAGGTCAGGTGTCTGCCTTAAAGCTCTATTTAAAGCATTTAATCCCTCTTCTTAGGCTAAGTACTTCACAAAACTCACTTGTCTCAGGGTGGTAGTGGGAGTCAGTGTCTCCACAATTGATTGTCCGTAAGTCCATGACCTTGCTCAGGAAATGAGAGCTGTGGTGCGTAGTTCCCCTTCAGTGCCAGGATCTCAACTATATTTCCTTCAACTCCACAGTAAATGCCTGCATTGTGTAAGAGTGGTGGAGCACCTTACATTTCCCATGTAAGAGCTGTGCCACTGAGCTGCCTAGACTGCCAGGGGCAGCAACCAAGAGTCTGACACTGCAGGAAGGGTCCACCGCTACAAAGTGGGAGGGAAAAATATTGATCTCTGTTTTGTGATACAAGGATGGATGCCAGAGTGCCTCAAGCACACCAAACACAACAGAAACACACAAGGTGTTTGGGAGTTTTACTGATTAGGAGCAGGGCTGTGGTAGATATTGATTACTTCTTTGTTCAGGATGGGAAACCAGTGTGCATGTGCAGAAGTCTAAATGTGGGCACCAAACACTTCCACTGCCAAAGTGTTCATGGGATGCTTCATTTTAGTCAAATGTGCAGGTGTTTCAGGCATGATGGGAGGCTGGAATACATGGGAGACTTTCAGAGTAGCCTCACCTGGGGACACACAATGCATCTCAGTGGCTAAGAACAAAATGTAACTGAAGAGATTCATCAGTGAAAGAAAAACAAGCTCACAGTTCAGTGGCTCCAGTTTACATCAGATCCAAGATCAGTGCTGCTCTGACAGTCAGGCTGGCAAATACCAAATCCAGGAATACCTCTTACAATTTGTGCAATTGCACAAGTATGCAGACATATTTTCAGAGAGATTATATATGAAAAGGAGAACTGTTCATCCTTAGCTCACAAATGCATAAATGTACACTGCTACCATGCAAACTAAAATAGCTGTGTTTGGGGTTTTAAAAAAAATTATATCTGTGTCTGAAGGTCTGAAGCTGAATTAGCTGCTTACATTTAACTGTCCCAGTGTCTTTATATTTTAAGGACTTGAGCAATAAGGATCTTGTACTGAATTCTTGCTGATTCTTACTTGTTCAGCATAGTTGAGAAATTGAGCGCTTTGGGTAGCTGTCTCCTCTCCTTACCCAAGGCCTCAGGCTGTTAAAAGCGTGAAAAAGAATGCATCAAGGGTTATTTTTAAAATGCATCTTAGTGGAATTTGTGCTCAGTTAATATTTAAGTACTGCCTACAATGCACATAATAAAATAGGAGCGTGCTTTAGAAAGCCCTGATTGAATGTGCATGTCAGCTGGTGCTCTGCTGGCCTAATGCAATTTGATTTTGACATAATGTAATGGAGCACAGTGATGAAAAACAGCAACCCTAATAAGGCTCCTCTTTTCACAGCTTATTTATTTTTGGCCACTGAAGCAGTGTGCTTCTCTATCCCTCTCTTTCAGAGCATGTAATCTCAAAATAATTAGCTAAGATGACTTTTCTTTGAGTCTTAATTAAATGAAATCTAAGTAACAGACTATTACTTTTACATTGCACAACCATAGGGGCATATTTTCAACTTGTATATGCAGGCAGCACAGAAGTCAGCTGAACAGTGGGAAAACCTACAGCAGCAACAACTTTACTGAAGGGGAAGCATTGCACCAACAGGACCTGACTGCCCTGTAGGTGCTCAGAAGAGATCTGGCTATGTTCCATGCTGTCTCAGTTGCCTGCTCTTTAGCATCCAGGCAGATCAGACTGTGCTGTGACTTGTATAAGGTGAATTAATGTTCAAAAGAGAATTGTATCAGGTTACCAAAGTAATTTCTGCATAATTCTGGTTTTGAACACAGGTTTCTAGGGTGAAAGGCTAATGCATTAACTCAACACATCAAGCACATCTCATTATGCAGAAGTTAATGTTAATACACTCCATTTCCTACATTTTTAAGGATCTGATGCTTTCAGGGACTTTTTCTTCTCATGCTAATTGTACGATCTGCATCTTTTATCTAACATGTAGTTTGTGTCAAAAAATTCCTTTCAACAAAACAACCATCAGGCACTCATGAAATTTCAGATCATCTAGGAAGCAAGGGAAGTAAGCTGTGGCAGAATAGAAGAGGATGCTATTCTCAGTCCCAGTGGGCAGCAAAGCTAAGCAAGTGAGAGTTACCCGCTGAATTGAGTGCATTCACTCTTGGAAGAAAACTGCTTTTTCACTTTAGATGTGGATGCAATTATCCTCTTTCTCTCCCAGCCACATGCATACACATCTGGTGATAATCCTGGCCTTTACAGGATGCTTTTTATGTCACTGTGGGGAAAAAAAAAGTAAAGAAAAAAAAAGCTGTAAATGTTCTGAACAAGCACTCACGGTATAAAAGTGCTAAGCCACCAGCATAGTGAATAGTCTGTGAGACTTGAGTCTCAAAGACTTTAAAGGATGTGTCCAAGGCCATGTCTGAGTTACACCATGCTGAACCAACTAAGATGGTTCACAGCAATAACTTCACATCCTGCACAGAGATGTAGGATGAAGTGTAGGAACCTTGATGAAGTCTGTTGCTGACATTTAAGTAGATTGATTATGTACTCTGTATACAAACAAGAGAAGCTGATGTTTCAGCAGTGATGGGCCTGATTAGTTTTTAATTATGATGAAGCCACCACTTTAATGGTTTGTGTTGAGCTTTTTAAGCCAAATTTTCAGTAAGCCTGTTCACTTGGAAGCTTAATGCTTTTACTGGCATATTCAGCTATGTGAAGGTATGTAGATACTGGTTAAATTTAAATTGTTTATCAAACACATGCTCCTGGATTTTCCCACCAGCAGGCTTCATTCAGGTAGCAAATGTGCTCCCTTTATACCTAAACACATGCTTCCTTCACAAATAAACCACAAATCTCAAGGAGGACAGGAAATATGTCTGGGTCTCTCATGGACATGTTACAAAATGTCTAGCAGCTTAATACACACAAGCTCAGAACTGCCTCTGACTCAGTTAATCTAGACACATCCTAGATCAGACATTTTCCTGTCTGCTGCACTTGCAATGAAGGGTAGTTTCTGTCCTTCTGTGATGGTAGCTGTGAGGCAACTGCTATTTTATGAGAGCAATTCATGCAATGTATTAAGAGAGCAATTTTAACATGGATACATTACTGCTATTCTTTTTCATTTATCACTTCTATAGATCTTGATATCGACAGTCTGAAAAGGAGTGGATGCTTTTTGTGTTTAGAAAAACACATCTATTCCCATATAGCAAAGGGAAAACAGGAATGTTTACCCTGTCTGGTAGATTCAAGAAACTCATTGAAATTCATATTATTTTATGATATTGTGGTGTTAGGAAAGCATTAGTCTTGACCAAGACTACAGAGAATTGATTTCCATGTCATTTCTAAGTGACTATTAAAATGCAGATAATTTGTCTGAGTTGGGGAAATAATCTCAAGTGCTCAAAGGGAAGATGTTAATCCAAATAAGGGGACAGGTATTAAGTTGCTCAAAAGGCAACAAAAAGATAATGTTCTTTTACTTCCCTTGCCTCTCAAGTGTTGCTTTCAGCCCCACAAAGCTGGTACAGACAGAAGTAAATTAGATGGTCTATCATTAATCAGAGGATCATGTAATCATAGAATGGATTGGGTTGGAAGGCACCTTCAAGATCACCTGGTTCCAACCCCCCTGCCATGGGCAGGGGCACTTTCCACCAGACTGGATTGCTCAGAGCCCAATCCAGTCTGGCCTTGAACACTTCCAGGGATGGGGCAGCCACAGCTTTTCTGGGCAACTTGTTCCAGTACCTCACCACCCTCATAGTAAAGAATTTCTTCCTGATATCAAATCTAAATCTTTCCTCTTTTAGTTTAAAACCATTCCCCCTGTCCTAACACTACCTGCCTGTCTAAAAAGTCACTCTCCCTATTTTGTATAAGGCCCCTTTTAGTACTGAAAGGCCCCAATGAGGTTTCCCCAGAGCCTTCTCTTCTCCAGGCTGAATGACCCCAGCTCTCTTAGGCTGACAGATAATATTAATATACCATTTGTGCTTATTTGTATTAATCTGCTGTATTAAAGGTGATAATGTGGAATTTTAGTGTTATATTTCTATATTACAGCAAATAAAGGTTCTGCAACAAGAAGATTGCCAATTTACCTTGCTGTCTGGAGGTAGGTCAGAAATAATTTTTCTCTCTTACTAGATAGCAAAAGTCACTAAATTGTTCCCATACCCCAAAAAATACATCTAGAAACCCACATTAAGTCATTGTGATAGGACAGAGGCACGTTACAAGTCCAGTGTGGTCCACTTTAAATAAATAAGGTATTTATGCTTTGAACATACAGGTTTTTGCCAGCGTAGCATTCATGAATGCTGATATAAGTTAAGTGTCATACTTGGAGGCCACTCCCATAGGGGATTTTGGTTAGAACCTGACACAAAATGTATTTTGCATTTTGTAGGTAGTGAAATGTCCCCCTAATTTGAAGGCTGTGTTAAAAAATGCCACGTTTGGAATCAGGATCTTACGTTTTGTCCGAGGAGCAGATAATTGCGTTTTCAAAAATCAAAAGTGACAAGAACTATGAAACCTGACTTCATAAGGATGTCTGTTGTGACTGGATTTGCTAACACCTCACACAGGGTCAGTTCCAGCTGATTGTCTTCCCAGCTGAGGCACCTGCAACATACAGACTGTCTCATATAGACTCCCCTGTGTCTCACAAGGGTAGAGTTCCTGTTACAGTGGGCACTCCTTTTACAGGGCTACTCAAGCTGCCTCTTCTCTGCCTACTGGAAACTGTGTAGAGCATAATGCATTTGAGACAACTACCTCTTCCAAATTTTGAATAATTCATACAACTTCTGCTAAAGTCAGCAGGCTCAGATCAAATAGACACAGAGAGGGGCACTGTGTAAATCTTGTTATCTTCTGAAACTAGTTAAAAAAGAGCTGCCATGCATGCCCCAGTAGGATTCTGACAGGACAGACCCAGTTTCATGTTCCTCTGATCAGCTGCAGCGCACCTCTCACCGGTTCCTGACAGACAGTACAGCAATGAGATGGTTAATTACAGAAGGTGCAAGGTAAAAAATGGAAAAAAAAAAAAAGAAGAAAGTATCCTTAGATCTCTTTAGCACCATTCCCCTTTTCCCTGTCTCTAGCAGTAAAAGTGTACATTGCTAGCTGACACTCAGTCCCACTCTCAAACTCTGCAGGAGAAAACACTGGTGTTTTGAATGGTGTTACCTCCTTCTGTTCTTTCCCAGCATAACGCGTTATCTACCCAGCCAAAAGAAGGATTCCTTTGCTTCCTGCTCTGAGGTACTAGGACATACATAGCATTTAAAATGCAATATTAATTTGAGTGGCTGCAGATTGCAGCACATTTAGTACTTGAAGAGAATTGTACCTGTGCGAGTAAGTCACAACTGAGGTCACAGATACTTTTTAAGAGAACCACGTAAGAGTGTGTCAAAGTATTCTTCTTTTACAGTGCATTAAAAGAAATCCTACCCTGGAACTGCTGAGAAAATAATTTATCCTGATTTTTTTAAAGCCTGATTCAGTCCTCTTAACATAATTTCCTGAGCTTTGAACTCATTGAGTCTTCTAATAGTGTCCTTAAATGAGGGAAGGAGGTAATTTTCTCTCTCACTGCCTTTAGGAGATCATCAATCATGCATTACTCATAAGTGTTAGCATTGCACCATTCTGCCTTTTTTTTTTTTTCTTCCTAAAGAAGCCTAATCATGCATGGAGAAAGTGCTGTAGTGTAAAAGTTTCCATTTATAAATTGCACAGTCTTTGTGCAGAATTGCTGTACCTCCTACAAGGCAATTTTAGTACAAAGCCCGACAATGATTCAAATCTCTAGCTATAATACATTTTTTTATAACCTTTCCATCACCTGCTGCCACAACACATTTCTATAACAAGCAAATTCCATGGACGTTATCATGACAGATTTATAAATGAGTTGCGCTGTGATCGTGTCACAGAAGATGTGCTTATTAAGCCAAGGGGTGATGCAAGTATTGAGCTATTTGAAAAGCCAAGCTACTTCTATTTAAATCTCAAGAAACAGGCACCAAGATATTAAGAACTACTTTGACTGAGGAGTTTTCAACATTTACATATTCAGTATTAAAACACTGTCAAATTAATATCCTAGTCTTTTCCACTTGAAATGCAGATTACATCACATGAAATGTGATGGTCTTCATCTGAGTCCTCAACTGACTGTCCCCACATTACAAAAATCAATATTTACTTTTCCAAAAAGAATTGCAGTTGGCAGTAGGTGATGAGGAGAAATGAAGTCTGAATACTAACTGTATCCAGTGGCAGTAAATGTCCAGGAAGAAAGCATGAAATAATTTCTGAATCTCACTGTTCATTGAAAATGAAAAGCATTTCCATATTAGACATTAGTTACTTCAGGAAAATAAATCAGAGCTGGAACAAAATATCCCTGGTGCATTCCTGCTTATTTACAAAGTTCTGTTTCCTGAATACACCATTGCACAGCAAGAGACAACATCTCTGTTTGCCATTCCAAGGCCCCACAGCACAATGTAGTTGTTCAGGATCACACTCCCAAGGACTTTCCACCTTCTTCTTCCATTACTTCCACATACCTTTCCATTCAAACAACACCCTCTGAGCTCCATTCACTCCTGTAATACCCATTTCTAAATGGCCTTACATGAACCTTTGCTGTGGGCAGTTGCATGCCCATCTTTTGCCAGGGAAGATATTACTGATTCAAAAGATGCTTATTTGTTTCCAAATATTTGTGGAAAAGGAACACATCTTTTCCCACTGTGGTTTCATTGCGCTTTAAACCAGTCTTTCATGGAGTATAAATAGTAGCAGCAGCAGGGAGCAGCCTACACTTGAGGCTAGCAGTCTCACAGAATTACTGTGCAAATACGACTTAGTGCTTTCTCCTCTTTCATGCAAGACTTGAGTAACTGGCACTGCCTCATGCCTGTCAAAAGACTGCTCTGTAAATCCATTCTGAGCAAAAAAAGGAAAATATAAGTAAAATGCACATGTTCACCAAGTCTGTTTTTTAACCTTTTGAACTCTAGAGAAGCTTTTTAAAGCAATCAGCTCCAAGTGCAAATGATATCCTGCTGCCACTTATCCTCCTTTCCCAAGAAACCCATTTGCAAAGTAGTATTTGTTTATTTCTCTCAGGATAGAAATAAGCACTGAACATGGGAACGTTAATACACTTCATAATGATAAACCAGGGGTTTAAATGAGCACAAAAACTCGCTGAGGCAAAGCAAATTATTTTAGAACTCTAATAGGATTCCTTGCTTGAATTTGAAACATATGCAGGTAAAGCACTGACCCAGGACATTGTCACTGCCATTTCTATTATCATTATGACTTTGCAAGTTGTGTGTTATTAATGAGCGTTCAGTGCAGTGCTTTACCCATTGTGAGAGTCACTGTACCTTCGACGTCGCCGCTTTTTCTGATAACCATGCCCTATTAAATATAAAACTGCTGTGAAATGAGGTAATACTACACATAGCAGAAAAAGCCCAGAGCAAAAGATCTGCATATTGACAAGACAGTCCATCATAACACAGAGACACATGTGCTGCCTGAATGACCAGTAGCAATCCAGCATGGGCCAGGTGTGGTACCTCCCCAGGCAAAGCAGTGAGATGCTGAATTACCGCTGCCAGCATTGCATGAGAAGACTCACCTCAGGGAGGTGGAAAACAAGAGAAGTGAAGAATCACTGTTTATAAGCATGCAGATATTTGCATGTTCTTTCCCTTTACAGCCAGCCCCCCAAACATGTACGTGGAGAGCACGCACAAAAATCTTCCTCCGTGCAGAAGAGAAAGGCACTGGTCACTGCACCAGGTTAATGCTATGGAAGCACTTAGCCTGACAAGAGAGGAAGGTAAAGGACAACCAGCAAACAAGTTCTGTCTCTGTAAACAGATGCCACAAAATTGCATGTACACAGAGTAAACCTCATTTAAAGATTAGATGACAAACTATTGCAGCAGGTTTGGCTTCCTACTTAAATCTTGCCGATTCAACTTAATTCCTGGGGTCCCTGAGGATGGTACAACTTCCATGGCTCTATCTTTTCTCATCCCAGAGGCATATATCATGCAAAGCTGTATGCATGAACAGTCTGGACTGGGCTGTGCTTTCAGCTGCACAGGTCTTTTTATCTCCTGCAGTGCTGTCAATCTCCCACAGGATGGCTGATGCCACTGGCACTATTAATGCAGGATCTTGCCCAAATATGTGTCACTTCTATCTCAAAGAACGAGTTGGAGAGGTTTCCTGGAAATGTTAGTGTATCTATGCAGACACTCACATGCCTGGTCCCATGGAGGGACCATCTATGCAGCGTAAATCAATCTATGGCAGTACATACTGTATGTATGTACTGTATCATGTACACCTTCTCAGACCCACATCTTTTTTTCATGGAACTTTCTCATTCTTCAGATCAAGACAGTGTAATTGACCCTGCCACTCAGAACTGCAATATTTCGGGCTTCTCTCTTCATCTTTTGTTTGGCTCCAAATTCATCTGTCAGGCAAACAAGGATGAAAAGAAAAATAATATGAGCTGCTTAGCAGGAAACTTTATCCATTTAAACCAAATCTTCAAATAGTTATTAAAATGAAAGCTTAGCTTTTCTTTCCTTCTGCTGCACAGAAGCAGCCTCAGCGAGAAAGTCACTATTGTCTATTTACAGAGCATATTTTCCCCAGTCTAATGTTTGTTTGCTGTTTCAAGTGCAGCATCTTACCAGTGAGCAGTTAAATTTTGTGCCTGTTATAGAACACTTAAGTGTTGAAATCCCACAGCACATTGACTGCTAAGGAGCATACAGGTTCTAGCCTCCACCCAAACTGATAATCTTTGTTTTCCACATCCATATTCTCCATCACACATAAGTCTTTGAAGTGGTCTATACATATAAATGCTAATTGACTACTGCCTCACCCAAAACTCATGCAAAATTCCAATGCAAAGGCTTCCACTGACCTCATGGATCAGAACTGTGATACACAGAAAAGACTCATAATGGTAAATGTACCTGAAGAAAAACTCTGTTTAAGTTAAGTGAATGCAGTATCTGCCAGCCAGTTTTACTAAAAAACTCCAAATGTGCAGGATGATAGCTTTATGGATCTATTCTTTAGCCACTAGCTTCACAAGGTGTCAGGCTGATAGAGGCCACAATTCCTCATCTGCCAATCCCCAAACCATTTTCCCTAAGAAAATGAAATAAATAAAAAAGGCTGACTGCATACCTAACCAGGTTTTTCAGATACAGGAATCCATAAAAGCATGAATATTTATTATGGGAACCTGAACAATGAAGTGCTTTTACCATCGAGTAATGTGATAGTACTTGAGAGAACTACGCCTGCTCCATTTACTAGTTTAAAGGCAAACAGAGACTGCTGGCTGTTGCAGGAAATATGAAACAGATTTGATTTACAGGGTTTTTTGCTTTTAGGAGTTGTGAAAAGTTTGCAAATGGAAGTTGTTTTTCTACCTCCCTTGTTGCCGTGAGTCCCTAGTGTAGGGGAAACCTGCAGTTCTCAGAAAGTACAGGTGCCACTGGTACAATTTTATTCTTCTGACTTTTGCATAGCAATCTTCTTTTACTGGAATAAGCAAGACCACCACTGAAAAGTATTCTCATTAATCTGTGTTGCAATGACCCTTCTCTTTTTCATGTGTTCACTGCCGTTTAGAAAAAAAATACTGAGACATTCAGTAATAAAAAATTTCTTAATTTAATATTTAAATAATTGTTCAAAAAAATGTTGAAAAAAGTGTTGTAAATGAGATCTTTAGGAGAACAAAACAGCCAAACTGGGATCAGACTTGGAGTTGTGCTCATGTAGAGCCTCATTCCATTATGAATGAAGAAGTTTTGACTTCCAGAGAGAACATGGCATAAATGACTTCTTATGTGTCTACTTTTGTTTATTTGTAATTGACTGACTGACTGGTTCTGCTTGGCCTCTCTTATTTCCTTAAAATTTTAACTGCCTGTTATTTGAGCTCCTTTGTTTGTAACCAGCTTTATCTTTCTGGAAATGTGCACAAGTAGCATACCCATACTGTTTTTCAACATTTTATTCAAAGACACAGTACTAGCATCCAGAAATAACACACTTCTATGGAAATCTGTTCCAGTCCATGTGGTTATGCTAGCAGGAACTTTTGGTTTGCTTTTTTCCTTTTTTTTTTTTTTAACACAGATTAAGTCATTCTTCTTGAAAAGGATCATAACTTTCTTTGTGAAAGCTTCATAAATATAAAGACAGAATATTTTCAGACAACGTTAATTCCTTTACTGCCCTACAGGAATCAGCTCCTGCAAACATATTGCCTAAAAATACAGTCTTGGATGAGAGGCTGGACATGGGTTAGCAGTGTGCGCTTCCAGCCCAGGAAGCTGATTGTATTCTGGTCTGCATCAAAAATAGCGTGGCCAGCAGGGTGAGAGAGAGGATTCTGCCCTTCTGCTCTGCTCTGGTGAGACCCCACCTGCAGTGCTGCATCCAGCTCTGGGGCCTCCTGCACAGGAAGGACATGGACCTGTTGGAGCGGGTCGACAGAGGCCACCATGTTGTTTAGAGGGGTGGAGCATCTCTCCTATGAGGAAAGACTAAGAGAATTGGGATTGTTCAGCCTGGAAAAGAGAATTGCGGCCTTTCAGTACCTGATGGGAGTCTATGACAAAGATGGAGAGAGATTATTTACAAGAGCCGGTACTGACAAGTGGAATGGATTCAAACCAAGAGTGTAGGTTTATATTAGATATGACAAAGAAATTATATACTATGAGGGTGGTGAGGCACTGGAACAGGTTGCCCAGAGAAGTTGCAAATGCCCCATCGGAAGTGTTCAAGGCCAGGCTGGATGAGCTTTGAGCAACCTGATCTAGTGGAAGGTGTCCCTGCCCATGGCAGGGGGGCTGGAATTAGATGATCTTTAAGGTGCCTTCCAACCCAATCCATTCTATGATTCTGTGATCATGGCATGGCTTGATGTGGTGTGCAGCTACCATGCTAATCTGTCTGGGAGAACTTTCACTCCCTTAGTGAAAATCCTGAATCTTTCAATCTATCACCTTCCGCTTCCAGGTATCCCAGCTCTTAACTCTAGTCCTTTCTGGGGAGACATTCTAAGAGATAGAAAAGACATCACCGCACCCATCCAGATGCTTCTGCAGGCACTTCACTGCACCAGTGCAGGAGGAGTGTTCCACTGCATGCTACAAGTGCAGCATCAAATGTGAGGAGGGAAGAGAACAATGGGAGAGCAGGGCTCTGCCTGCAGCATGGCTGCAGGCTACCCACAGCCTGGTTATCACTGACAGACAATTGCACCTTAGATACAGCGAATAAGTTTTATGCTGGTCAGTGTCCCCAGCCAGGATGTTTCTGAGCAATAAGAAAATATTCTACTCAGTTGCCTATGTGGTTAGAAAGATATTTGAAAGGATAGACTGAGCAGCCTTCTGCTGTTGATGTGCAATAGCACAACAGGTGACAGGATTCAGTTTCTAGTGCAAAACCTGCATATCATTTCCCCAGAAGCACACCTCTGAATGCCATTCTTTTGCAATAGCCCCTTTGCAGACTTACCTCATCTTCTATTCTTTTTTTCACTACTACTTTTGATTCTTCAAGTCTGGCCCAGATCAGCTTTCCCTGAAGTACATGATCCAGACAGACGCCTTCTCTTGTTCTTACTTTCCAAACCTATGGATTTTCTCTAGTTCAACACACTTCTCTTCCCTCTTCTGTTTCTTTTGCAGTTTAGAGCCAGGCTTCTTTCTGTTCCTTCACACTTACTGCACTTGCTGTAAACACCTTCTCATCTGTAACCTGCCATCTGAAACAGATTGCTTCTTTCTCTCTGCTTCATCAATTCATTCTCTTTTCAAATCTCAGTCAAAAGCATAGATTTTCTCACTATGCTGTATCTTTTTAATTTTTTTTCATTGTGTTATCAGCTTTATGCCTGAATGCCTTAATTAGCTCACTGTAGAATGTCTTTACACAAAGACTTTCTGTAATTTATAGTCCTCTGTATCTGTGAGGGACATTTCAGGCTGTATTATTTATGACATTTTCTCTAAATAGAGCACAATAGTAATCCCACAATAGTAATCCTGTGGTCTGCCAATAAATCAGTCTTACCTGTAACAAAGTTATGAGCTGAAAAGAATGACAGTATATCATGAATGTACAATAGAATTAATGAATAAACTGCTTTAAAGCATACCAATTTAGTCTTTTTTCAAATATTTGGATCATCTGAAGGGTAGAACTCATTTCATGTAAAAAAAAGATATTTTTGCCAAGTTAAATGAGTAAGACTTGTGAAGTTATTATAAGGGCTCTCTGCTTAATTTCATGAGCTACTGGTAAATTTACTGTAGGTGCAACTCCAATTCCTACTGAACACCTGACAGCCTCACAAGTGGTGTCTTTGCAGAGACAATCAAAGGAAAAAAAGCAAACTACAATCCAAAGCTAATGATGGAAAAGATCAGTTGTATCCCTTAGGGAGCCACTGGTCCATGCTGCACACTGACAAATTCATGGTCAACCCCAGTATGTCAGTAAATTGCACAGACTATGAAAGTACCATCCCAGAAAAAGTGTACACACTGCTTTTGTCCACACTCGAATTGACATGGGAACAGAATTTTACTCACTAGATTCTGAATTAATTAATCCAATTAAATTTTTTCATAGAAAGCTTAAGAATTACAAAAGTTTTGGATAACTGCATTTATATTTTACTGGATTTAATCATGCCTGTAGCATAGTAACTGATAAACTAAGTACTACTATTCTAGGTCATACTCCCTGGCAGTAATCTTTCAGGAATACATTCTCAGAGAAAGAAGCAGGAGAGCGAAGATAAGAAAATCAAAGCAGGGAAAAAAAGAAACCAGGCCGCAGCATACTTAATGGAGACAATAAGGTCAGACAGCTGAGCAAGAAGCAGGGAAAAGGAAAAGCAGACATCAATGTACCTGCAGTGTGTAGAAATGACAGGCAAGAGAAGAAAACCCAACACATCCTAAGGACTACTGTAAATGTTTCTCAAAATGAAAGAAAATAATCCCTACTCACCTTGCTTTAGATAAACGAGATAGATAAGATTTAGATAATGCTTTTAGACAAGCTTTTTAGAAATGCTAGACAAAAGAGATAAATGTATTTATTTCTCTTCTAGTCTCAGTTTACCATATCACCCATTGCTGTGGTTGACACATGAATGACGTGAGTCTGTGACAGAAAATAGCTTCTCTACTAACTTTTGGTCGATAATCTGAAAATGTGAGAAGCCCTAGTTTATGAATACATTCCTACACACCTCCTTTCTCTCTATTGGATGACAATGATGTCTTTCTTATAACACAAAAATTTTAAAGGAACTTAAAAAATGGTTTGCTACCCAGTTTGGTCAGGTAACAGAGTCTCAGAGTCACAAAATGAGCTGGGTTGGAAGGGACCTTAAAGACCATCTAGCTCCAAGTCCCCTGCTATGGGCAGGGACACCTTCTACTAGACCAGGTTGCTCAGCAGTACATACAGTGTTTGACTCTATCAAATATGTAACACACATTACCATCTCATAAAGTCTGTCTTTTCATGTTATGTTCTTTTCAGGTAGAAAATAACTATGCATTTAGCAGTGTTTCATACCACATAGCTCAAAGCACACACGGGGGGCTGGATACAGCAAAACCACCTGCAGCTGTGGGCTGACAGAAAGCCCCTGTGACTGTGGGAAAATTCTATTTGGCAACTGACAAAAACTTGTCTTTACTTGTTTTGCTGATTTTCTTCTAAAGACAATATTTATTGCCATAGAAACACACAAGAATTATGTTTCTACAATCTGCAAGTGAACAAGACTTGAGGAAAGAGGGAGAGGAGTACGGCTCACACTGTGTGAGAAAGCAGCTCCTGTCTTTGGAAGCTTGAGGCAGGAGAGCAGGACAAGTTTGAAGGCTCTCAAGGAACAGGAGCTGGTCCAGCCAGTGCCTTGCAAGGCAACTGTCCAGCTGAGTTAGGAACACAGCTCTGTCCTTCTCATTAAATTTGAGCCCACTTTTTTCTGCTGATTAGAAAAAAAGACAATGTGTACAGACATCAATCACTGAGCAATGGCAAATAAGTAAAAGTGGGGAAATTCTCTTCTGCAGAAAGTGAAATTCTCTGTCTCTCCATTGTCTTCCCAAGCAGTTATTCCTCAGGATCCAGTTCCTTTTCTAAAAGGCCATTTCAATCATGAATTTTCCACCCTTAAATCAGGTAACCTCCCTGACCCTTTCTCACAGCTTTCTTTTCATGGTGATTCTTGGCCATCTAGAATAGACTTCAAACACTGTTTTCCCTGTAGCAATAGCCCATATTTTGTCTACTCTCACTTGAATAATTAATCTTCAAGGCCTAACAAACTCACTGGTGGCTTTCTGCAGAGCATATAAATTTATCCTGGCATTCCCAGCTTACATCAGTAAATGTGAAGCTCTAATACGTGCAATTAATGCTTAGTATACAAAATGGAGTCTGTAATTTAATACAGATTTGAATAGCAAAGAGAATTCACATTTGCAGATCAGGGTTTTCTGAGATGCCACAGAAACTTTGAGGCAAAGTTATGCAGTTTTGCCAGAGTCCATACCAGAAACGTACATAGAAACCTAAAGCATGTGATTTCACTTTCATTTTTTATTTTCATAGGAGTTATGTGTATTCACTGGGAGTAGCTTTACCCCAAAGTGTTTTCTTTTATAGGAGAAAGACTAAGATACTGATTTAACAAGGTTTAACAAGGATCTGTGCATGTTTGCATACATAATTAAGTCCAGAATGAGTCTTCCAAATGAGGACTCTCTATTAGCACTTGCAAAATGCCCACCACCTGTTTCTAGTGCTCGTGTTTGGTTTTAGAGTTCTCTTAATTCACTGGCATCAATTAACCATTTCCAGGGACACAATTTTTAATACATGTGCTCAAAATAATAATTTTTGCTTGCCATTTCAATTCTATTCTCCCATCTACTCCCACCCTCGCTCCCAGAGATACATGATTCTGCATCCCTGCTGGGAGAGCTGTGGTTCACAGAGAGTATTGATCAATACAGCACAATGGACACTGACAAATATGGACTTTTTGGTGTCTGCAAGAACTCAACAGAAAGCCAGCCATCCCACTATGCAGGATAATCTCTACTGAAGACCTAGCAGGCTCACATTTTATCATTTTTATCATTCACACCATCATGGGTTTTCGTTCTGCTTGCAAATTTATCATATTATAACACAACACATCATATGCCAGAAGGCATTTCAGGGTCGTTTGATTTATTTGGTTGAAATACATGTTCATATATTTCATGAATACATGAGAGAGAGAGCTGGAACTCTTTAGAAAGGAACTTGTTTTTCAGGACTTTGTTTGCAGAAGACAAAACAATTAAGTGATTGTTGAATTTCCTGCAGGCACACAGCTATATATTTCAGACTTTCCCAGCTTTTGGAACTTATAAAAATCCAATGGCTAGAGAGGCTGGAAAAGGGTGAGACACTTTTCTTTCATATTTCTTCCACCCTTCAGAATGGTTCTAAATATATTCTAGCCTAGGGAAAGTTGTTGGTTATGGACTACTTTTTGCAAGCACTATCTTCATCTGATTTCCATGTTCTGAATAGCAAGTGAAATGCAAGCTTTCTCTCCACCTCCTTATGGCAGGGACTAAAACGGGATAGAAGAATAGGAAAGCAAGCATATGAACAAAGATGGTAGGGATTTTCCATACAGAAAGACAAACATGATAGAGGACATCAGCCCTTGGTTCTCCAAATAAACACCCATCAACACAATCAGAGAGTCAAAAATAAAGAATGCAAACAATTTCATAATATTTAGACCAGAAGGTACTTTTGAAAAGTCATTGCACTTCCTCAGATCTTGTATTGGCTGAGAATTTTCTGCTTCACTATTTCTAACTATTTGTACTTGGGTCATGGGAATGCATGAATGCAGAACAGATAGATGCATCAAACCACACTCCTAATGGAATGGGGGAAGAAAGCGGTGAAACAAGAGCAAGGAGAAATAAGAATACCATGATCCTATTCCTGTAGCAGTAGGTTACACCAAGTGCACGTATCTATGCATGTTACACAATCCCAAGTTCCTAGACACTGGAGAACATCATGAAGATTCTTTAATACTCTTCCAAAATGGTACAGTATCCCATCTTTTTAGCACATACCTTCAGACTATCCATCTCAGCCTAACAGTTTCTCAAAAACAGAGAGAGGAGGGGTGGAAACAGTCTGCAGCACAAAAATGAAATTCTGGAAGAACTACTATTACTGAGATAAAGGGATGGAAACATAATGTAAACAAACAATTTGTAAGAGTTTTGAAAGCAAGCTCCCATCTGTTCTAGGCACACAAAAATGCTACAGAAGGGACTATAATTTACAGCATAAATGGTAGTACTGTTAACCTCAATTTAACAGGAGAAGGAAAACTGCTATTCATGTCAAACACCATAGCATTATATAAATGATCCACACAGAGCAGAAAAATTGAGACACAGAAATAAGATGGTATGATTTATTTCACAAGGAAGCCAGGGGCGGAAGCCCACATATACAGGTATGCCTGATAGACTTTGCTCTGCAGTAAATACATAATAATAATTCCCCAAATTCTTCACATCTTCTGGGGAAAAAAAAAAAAAAGACCTTTCAAATATCTGATAATTATTTTGTCAATAATCCATATTCACTCTATATTCACTCTATAGCAGCTGCTGTGATTTACTGTGTTTCACTCCAAAACTGAAATGGCAAATAAGGCTGTTTGGGAACAGAGGTCTCTTCCAGCAGAGTTATGTGATTGGCGAGGCATTTGCAACTGCACTTAGGTGACTTTGGAGCACAAGTCCTCTTCAAAGTCATGGCACAGACAAAAGAAATTAATCCACCATCACAGATGCAGGATTCCTTTTCTAAGTGGATTGGTGGAATTATAGACATCAGAAAGTCATTCTGTTCTGCTAGTTGAGAGGAAAGAACATTTTCCAGTTCTTCAGCAGAAATCACTTGCTGAAATCACTAGGCTGAAATTGGTCTTACCCTTAGGAAACTACACTGACTACAGGGATGTGCATTTGGCCTGTTTTGTAGAGGTGCCTATTTTCCTGCAATTACCTAGGAAGAGGAAAGAAAGGGAGGCTTTGATGTACTGGGAAGAACCACAAATATTATTGACTGATTTCCTGAATGAAGATTCATATTATACCTTAAAAAAATATTAGCTCTTCTTTCTTTATAAAACAATTATTTTTGTCCCAATGCAGTAGTTACAATTTTCCTATTGATCAGATTACTGTTAAATTTAACAGGTTTGCCCAAAGAATATTCCCTGTGGGGTTATACAAAAATCTTCAAGAGCCACGGAAGGCGTTTGCACAGGTAGAAAAATTGGAAACACATTGCAGCTAGAAACACGAAAGGCGTTTGCACAGGTAGAAAAATTGGAAACACATTGCAGCTAGAATAAAATACTTCCCGATCAATGACAAGTAATGGTTTTGCAGCAATAGGTCTCATCTGGTAGGACTGAGGTTTAATTTGGAACCATCTCCACACTGCCAAAATTTACAAGTCAAAGCTACAAAAATCATTACTTTAAAAGAGACATTTTCTCCTGTGTTTCAAGCAAGCAAATGAAACTACTTCCACAGAGTTGAAGGGTTTCTTTGTAAGTATTTAAAAGATTTCTTTTCTTGCGTCATACCCCTGTTGTGACACTCTCCACCATATGCCAGAAACTGGCACAGGCTGCCAGGAAAGTTGTGAGCTCTCCCTCCTCGGATATTCAAAAGCCACAAGGTTCTGTGCAAGGGGCTCTGCGTAGCCCTGCTTGAGTGGGGATGCTGGACCAGATTTGCCTGAACTTCACCATTCTGTGGTTCTATATTTATCTCTCACCAGGAAAGGTTGGTACTAGCTTTGTCTCCACATGTGATGTTCACTCACACCGGAGGACTACAGACTCAGTGCCATATACAAGACTTTCAACATCTAAATTATTTCAGTTTCCATGTGTACTGCCCTTACAGCAGTGCACTTTTGAATGCTTTATCAATAAATTGACAATGTGCTTTCCGAATTTTACATATTTTGACATATGTTGCTTCTAATCCTAATGCGCAAGAATTTGTCAAAAAACAAATACTGCTGGAGTTTCATTAGGTCGCTATATTTCATCTTAAATTATGTTGCTTTACAGAGACACCTAGCATTGCAATGAACAACAGATGTGACTGGTTTGGCTAAGCACCAGTCACCAGACAAATACGAATTCCTAGAGGATTCTTTCACCATAACAAACTTTCTGTTGTTTAACATTAGATTGTCACTGACAGTAACAGGCTGCTGATAACTGCCCATTAAATGTTTTGACATACAGGATACAGACACACTGCTGAGTGCTGGACAACTTCATGTGTGACATCTAATTCCTGAAAGTTACTGCAGGAGCATATTTCTGCCACAAAATATATACACACACATACTGTGTGTAGGATAGGAAGATGCCTGAGATAACTCATTATATGAGACCAAAATTCAAGTCAGACTTATAAAGTTCCTTTGAAAGCACTTTGAAATACACTTGCTGAAGTCATGAGAATGAAATAGGTCTTACCCTTAGGAAACCACACTGACTGCAGGGATGTGCATGTGGTTTGTTTCATGGTTTAGAAGGGTCAGAGAAAACAGGTGGGGAAACTGGCTTATAAAGGGTGATGCATAAGGGAAAATATTGGGAATGACCAAGGGATAGTGGTACTGGAGAAGCCAGGTGATCCCTGTTCTGAGCAGGGAGGATGGGGAAGGTGCCTGGGGTAGCCTCAACTCACAGAACAGATGCAGGACACTGGGAAGAGGAGGTATGAGAGGACATAGCTCAAACTCTGACTGAGGTGTCAGCAAAGTGGCCAAAAGCTGCCATGAGTAACCACTGGCAACCTTACCAATGGAAACTGGTAAATTCACAACATGGAAGCACAGAGATGGACTCTTAAAGACCATCCCATATTACTGAGAAACATAAGGATTTCTGAAAGACATTCCTGCTGTATCAAGTCATGCAGACTAGATACTCCTACAAGATGCCATTTCTCCCCAACTTCTTGACAGTGATGAATAATCACCCGACTGTGAAATGGCCAGTGGAGTCCCAGTGTTTTCTTATCAGCAGCAGAAAGTTCATGCGCTAGACTAAGAAAAAAACTGATTTAGAGAAACGGTGATGTCAAGGAATCAAAACAGCAGTTAGAGAATAGACCAGGGAAAATTAGGTGCAGATATTTCTCCATTGTTCCTTTCTTCTAAGACCAAAACAAGAAAACAAGAAAACAAGTTTCATCTCCATTAAGAAGACGTGTAAGGCCTTATTTAATAGGCCATGGCGATGACATCAACAAAGTGTATTACCATAGCTAATTTATATGTATAAGAATTACTACACCTGCACAGAACAGAATTTGAATACTCAAATATTTATATATTTGTTTAAATTATCTTAGACTCCTAACATTGTCAGAGTGGTGTAAGCGGACATAAATTAAAGACAACCCACCATTGTGCAATCTGCTTATGCAAGAGAGATAGGCTACAGATACTGGCTGTGCAACAAAGAAGAGCAGTACTCATGTTTGTCAAGAAATAGATTTTTTAGATCATATTAACTGAAAATGCAACAATTGTTTTATCACAAACAAAAAATAGAGGTAAAGTAAAAACCATATTGAAAGAAGTATTCTGCATTGCAGTCCTATCCTAAAACTTCAGCACTTTGGTGCAGTATTTACTATATATCTTTTATGGTTTCTACAGCATAAAGCAGTCATATTTGGAGGCAGTCCCTAGCTTCGAGGCCTGATTCTCTGCTCTGTGAAATGAGAAGTACCTCAATTGAAAGAAAAATCAGTCGCATAAAACCTGAATCTAAATTATATTGAAACCTTGGAGCTATGCTCTTGGCTCCCCTAAAATGAACATAGAAATGCATGCTCAGATTCCTGCAAGCATATCAAGAACACTATTTAGGTTACATGGCAAACAAATTACAGTGAAGATAAGACCCACAAGATCCTGTAAATTTTATTGCTGCAGACCTTAGTCTCCGGGGAAAAAAACCAGAGAATTCTACTGACACATACTTAAAAAAAATAAACACAGTTTTTATGCTGGGTGTGTGGAAAAGGGAGTAAAGCTGATGGCATGAAAAAAAGAAGTGCAATATCTCATAACAAGGGAGTTTCTTATTATTACAGCCAGCAGGAAAAGGCTATTATGTGTGGGCATTTAGGATACAAGCAAGCACAGCATCAGAGGGAAATCATATGGCAAGATGATTGTAATATTACCCTAAAAGAACTTCACAACACAATCTGTCGCCACGACAAAAGGGTTCAGTGAACTGCTTGATCACAGAAAGTAATAGAACAACCAGCATCTGGACAAAACAATCCATGTTGTAATTCACAGAAACAGCATCTAGGAACAAATGGAGCAAACTGGAAAAAAATGCAGTCCTGTTTTTGCATTCCCTTCAGCCAGCTGATGTTTTTGTGATACAGTTCCACTGGCAATGCAACAGTGGGAAGCTGCCATTGCACTACCCACCTTACAACACATGGCTGCAATTTTGCCACTACACTGCTGCTCATAAGCCCTTTTCTTCATGAATCTGGTGTGAAGAGGCTAAAACACAATGCATTAGCAAACAGTGAGGTGCAGCAGGAGCAGATCTAAACAGTCAAGTGGTGGGTGCTGAGACCTGACACCCTGCAGTATGTGCATCTGGAGGCCACTCCTCTGGTTTATTGGTAACCTGGTTCCGAGGGCTAATGCTCACTGGTGGCTGGAATAACTTGCAGTCTTTATGTACAATCTCAAATTTGACCAAGAAAGCATAGACAGGTTTCATCTCCATTAATCCCAGCCAATGTGGGAAAGTTGTGTAGTTCTGCTCCTTTGTTGATAAGGCCAGAAAATGATCAGACCAAATGGAGCATTCAAACCAGAACCAGAAACAAACACAAACAACTATTGAGTAATAACCTCTCAATAAAGCAGTCCACTCTAATGCCATTTTTCTCTCTGGAATGAGGTGTGATATTATATTGTGCCACTTAGTTTAGAAAAACATATAGCTAATATCCTTCAGGAATACATACAACCATGTGATGTTTGATCACAGTAACATGGTGATACTTTGTGATGCTACAGAGATCATCAGTTATGCATTTATGAGATCTCTCCATTCCTGTCATTAAGCAGATACCCAATGCCTGACTTAAAAGTTCATTTTCTAAGTGGTGAACTTGTGTCTCTACTATGCCTTGAGTTGGCCTAATTATTCTTAATTAATTCTTGCCTTGATCCTGTTGTTAAACAGAGTGGGTACTTGCAATAACTTTATTTTGTGCTGATTTTAAGGAGAGAGAGCAAAAACATTAGAAAGACTCTAAAATAAGTTTTCCAGCTTAGATAAGTAATTTCTGGTTATTCTGGTAGTTCAGCTAACTACATTTTAACATCTAACTTTTGATGTTTGACAAAGTAATGAGGATCTTGTTTAGTTCTAGGGCAAAATTTTGCTGTCGTCATTGACACCTAAAGAGAACTTCAGAACTGGGTCATTAATACAATTCCACAGTTGTGGAGAAAACACATCCATATCTTCCCCTGCAGCACAAAGCCAAACTTGGAAAAAGCTGCCCCAGCAGGCACTCTGGTAAAGGCTTGTATGTTGACAGTTGGCTTTTCCTTCATTTTTTGGTGACTCAGAAGGACTGTCTGAGACAGACAGACATACAGTGTCTGAAGATGATTGTACATCAGGTGGGAAGCGTTTTCTAGAACCCAAAGCCAGGTTATCCATTTCAAACTATAATTGTAAGATTACTGAGATTTGTTTGTGTTTTCCAATTATGATGGGCAGAATACAGTGTAATTCTATCTATAAAATATTAACTGCATTTAATTCCTTCAGGCAAGAACACAGTAATAACTGGCATTTCTTTTTTGTAGATTGTTATATTACTAATGCCTTCCAGTTATTTCACTCTAAGTTGAGACCATCCCCGTTATTAAATCACAGCCAGCATTCAAATTACCATTTGCATAAACTTTGCCTGCCTCTGGCAAGAAGACAGGAGAAATGCCTTTCATGAAATCATCAAACAAGTACTTTTCCAAAAATAAAATGAAGATTGCAGCCATTTTTTAGTTTCTGAAATAAATGCAGCTTTCAGCCAAGTTATCAAATTATTATATGTAGAGAAAACCTCAAAGAGAGCAAACTGCATTATAAATACAGTACTTGTTAAAGTGTTGTTAAAGGGCATTTGAATTGGCATGTTAAACTGAATTAAAATGCAACCACATCCGGACATAGGACTAATTCTTGTAAAGGTGCTCTCCAAGGACTGATGTAGGAAGTAAGCCAATGAAACTGCTGATCTCGATATTGCATTTTATTCTATCTCCATTTTTTGCTTTATGTTAAATATGCATTCTTGCCAGACTCATCTCATTCTTAAAATAATGAGCTGCAATGAGGGAAAAGAAAGGTAGAATTACAGTAAAACACTGTTTCAGTGTACACACCCTGATAAAAGAATTTTGAAAAAGAAAAATAATAGCTGTGTTTTACCCCATACCTTCATCCCCATTCAACTCTTACATAATACTTTCTACAGTATTTTACACTTCTCAAAAGCCAATGATATTTTTCTCCATTTCTCTTTTTGTTTCCCTATAAGCTTTTAACAAGAAGTACCTTTCACATAATAATAATAATAATAGTAAAAGCTCTTACTTGTTCTGGACTAAAATAAAACGTTAAAGTGCTTCTAGATTATGGAACATTTTCACAGGCAAGTGTCTAAACTGAAAAAACATACATTTCTCTGGATTTACACTGATATAATTGAGATGGGAAGCAGATGCTGTTCTGTAACCAAAAGCCCAATTATGTCAATCAAATGTATCTTCAGGAAGTTAGAAAACTACATAAAACTTGATCATCCTGCTAATATTAATATATAATTAGATAATAAGCCCCTACAGAGGGGAAGTCATTTAAAAAATTGTAGTGCTCACAGTATTGCATTTTAAAGACTAATGTCACTTATGAAAAGGTACACTTAACTAGGTTTTTTTGAATTTACATTTCACTACCGCTTTATTTTGTAGCAAGCTTAGTAATTCATTTAGGAGCTCTAAAAAGAAAAGTTCAGCGAAAGAAATCACAAGTCCATTATGTACATGAAGTAATTTGTCATCAAGGATATTTTATGAGAATTTTGTGAAGCTGTAACAGATGGTGAAACTTTTACTTGGGCTAGAAAGAATTTTAAAAAGTAGCTCTATTTGATTTCATCAAATACATTTTACATACATGAAGAGATTACAAAACATCTTTAGTCTCTTGACTTTTCAAAGCTCTTTGACATGTAATATTTTGTCAGAAAATTTTGACACAGAGTCAAAGCCAGCTGAATAGAATCAGCTTATGCAGAAAATGATGCATGGAATCTTAATCTATAAGAAAATCTCGACAATTTTGTAAACTGTAATAAAATAAAAGATGGAATAAACCCGTGGAAATCAGGATTTGTATCTTATTACAAAAGAAATGTATTTTTCTTGTAAAAGGGAGAATAATCAGTTCTCAGTGAACACTTTCAGGCTTTGGATGTAGTAGTCTATCCCTAGTAATACGGATATTAACATAACATGATTTAGTTCAATCAGTGGAGCTGCTGTTCTTTAAAGATCACTGTGTGCCTTCACGAGCTTCCACCAAGAGAAATTCTCTTGTCTAAAGAATTCTTTTAGGAGATTCAAACTATTTTTTCCAGTGATGCTGTGTTTGTTTCAAGAACTTTGCCCAACTCTAACAGTTGATAGAAAGGCTGGTGAAGTAGACATGAAATGGGAGACTTAAAAGTACCAAACCAGTCCAAGATCACTTCCCAGACTGACTCTGTCACAGGCAGACTTGTTCATATTTACTCCTCTCTAAAAGATGTGCTATTATTTCCCTTCCTCCTTTTATGTCAAACACCTTTCAGTTTTGAAGACACAAAGAATCTTTGGTGTTAAAGGCTTCAATATCAGGTTTGACAACTGCTTCTAGTGATGAAACCTGGATAAATGAATGCACCTTCTAGAAAGAAATTAATTAAAACCAGGACACAATAATTTAAAAAAACCCCTGGGTTCAAGACTGAGGTAGGGAGGAAGAGGTAGATAAAATAAAAGGAAGGAATCCCTAATACGCTGTCAGTAGCAACATCATCTTCTCCAAAGCCGCTATAATACTGCTTTATGTCACAAGTAGTCCACTGGTGTGAAGCCACCCAAAAGTCATTTCTTTTGGTGCATGAATCGCAGAAAAGCAGAAACCTGACCTAGCTCAAAAGGTCAGGTTTCTGTTAAATATATAAACTGTTAAATATATAAAGCAACTCTGAAACGTCTGAACTTTGCAAAGAGGAGAATAACTTTGAAAGTATTGTATTCTAGAAACTTCTAGAAATAGCATATGTGGTTTTAGTAGAATGGGAAAAAGATAGGTTTTTTCCCCTAGAACAAGCCTTTGTCCTCACTATTTTAGCTTCATCCAATGCAATTTAGCAATAAAATCGAAACACAAACATTGATTTGGCAAACACTCGAAGTAAAATCCACTTGATATCACATGTTCTTACTACTTCCCCCAGCAGAAATTACAGTGTAGAAAAACTGCTTTCCTTAGGATTTGTGTGCACACAATGTGATGTTATGGAATAGAGAGATAACCAACTCAGAGGTGAAAGTAGCCACCTTAGAGCCCCCTGAATGCCCAGCACCACTCAGGCCAATGCACTTCAGGAATGTTCCTGTATTGTTCTCTGCCTGCACTCTGAGAGAACACAGTGGCTGCTCAGAGCCAGGTCAGGCTCTTCAGCCTCATGCTGGGCTGTGCAGGAAAGGTGTTTCACTACTTTAGCATTTTGTTTAAAGCTCTTCTTCCTGATTGTTACTGTCACACTCTCTTTGCAAGAGAATTCAGCAGGACGTCGTATTTCTAATCTCTTTGTCAAAGAGTTCAGCAGGTTGTAATGTTTCTAGTCCTTCTGTTTTGCAAGGCTAAAAGATCCAAGGAATTATTTTCAGCTTGGCTCAGTTCTCTCACTGCTGTGTAAACCTACACAGCTTGGACTACTGCGTTGCAGCTCACATATCCAGTGAAACACGACGAACACTGAAGCATTTCCATGAACTTGACTCCCTGTTCCTTTTTCAAAATAAATCTGTAAGGGACCCTGAAATCTTGCAAGAAAAAGAAACCTGATTTTCACCCTTGCAGGTTAGAATATATGCAGCTGTCATTTTACAACTGCTAAAATCACTCACAGTCACTTCAGATATTTCAAATTTTTGTTGCTTTATTCTATTGCTATTAAATGATCGTGTCCAATTTACAATAGGCTTCTAAAACTATTTTGCTTTACAATTGCTCTAGGGTAGAGCAAAACATTAGTAGTCTAGATTAAACAAGTGGATGGTGCCCATGACTCCACAGAAAATTAAAAAACATTATTGTTTATTGGGAGTTGGGAAAATTGACCTAAAAATGAACTAGAATAAACTCTGTATTAAAAGGCTCATCATTGCCTTGCTTATTCATGTAAAAATAGATCCTTTGAACTTTCTAAAAACATTCATGTGGGTAAAATTAAAATTGAAAGTGTTCACATCTTCCAGGACACATAATTTTCTGAAATTTAGAGTGCTATTTTCTGTTTACCCTTGGTAGTTGCTCTCTCTCTCTGTGACTCCAGCAAAGCAAGGAGAAAAAAGAGCCTAATATGGAATACAGAGTCTAAAGAGCACTATTTACAATGACCTGTGAAGAAAAGTGTACTAGCCAAACCTGTGCATGTTCTTGCACTGCCTAAGTTTCAAGTTGGCAAACTCTCTATGAAGGTTACTCTCTCAATATAAGGGCCAAGATTTTGAAACTCTGCTATACTTGCCTTTAAATCATGCTTATTCATGAGTTCAGAAAGGATGTATCATACAAAGAAAAAATAAACATTTATTTAGATACTCTTCCAATCCCCAGATGAAGTTTGTTTTAAGGTCTTCTCCCAGTTTAACAGTGTTTATTTTGTCTGTGCCTATTATTTACTCTGTGTCTGTGGATTTGCAAGTTTGTAATCCAGGAGTTGGACTTCGATGATCCTTGTGAGTCTCTTCCAACTCAGAATACTGTAGGATTCTATGATGCTATGATTCCAGTCAGAGATAAAATCACACTGCAGCTTTTGCCTCCGCATGGGACTAACAGAAAACCACTATAATAACTTTGTGAACTCTTGATCTCTCTGTTAATCTTATCTGAAACAGAAAGTACGTTTTATATTATTTTCCTTCTTATTCCTCTAATTGTTTATGGGACTGAACCATTCCTTTTGTTCTGTTTTATGAAGGCTTTAATACCTGGATCATGGTCATGTTCTCTTTTCTGATCCTATCCTCTCTCACACTTATCTGTACAAGTTCCTTCTCAGATGGAAATAGGAAACACTCACAGGAGGTGTTGCAGTAGGGAATTTCAAAAGGCATATTCTTCACTAGAGGTTCTTCTCTGGATATTGTTATTCCTGTATACTGCTGAATGGTTTGAAGAAGATACTTTCTTTCTAATATCCTTAATTCACACACTTTATATTTTTCCCCCAACTCCTAATCTTGTTCTCACTCTTCACTCTCATCTTCCTTCTTACAATCCTCCTAGGATAATCTAACCTGTATGTTTAATTGAAAAATTCTCTTTGTCTTGTAAAACCATCATGTCATCTGCAGCCACACCTTGGCTTGTAGCAAAGGTACTACTTCCTTCTCATCCTTTCTTTTTGTTTTCTATTTAGAGTGTGCAATCATCAGCTAAAAAGTCTACTGTGTCACCTCTGTACAGTATCTGATAGTGTGGTCCTCCTCTGAACTGTCCACACTAATTGGTCTTTCAGTATCTACCTGCTAAGCCCACAGGAATCAACAGCCGTAGCGATAACATACTTGGGAGAGGAAAGCACTTCACACTGTGCCTTTAGAATGGAGAGAGGCAATGTCCCAGATATTCTCTTTTCTTTTCCACCAGTTCTGGAGTTTGCTTGCTTTGAGGCTGCTTTCTTGAACCTACCTGAGCAGTCTTAACTTTAGCAGGTGGTGACAGATAAAACATGGAAATACATTATATTTCTGATTTCTTTGATCTGCTACCGCGAGACACAACCTTACCTTGTGGGGTCTGATATCATTAACCTCCCCAACCTGGGGCTGACAGTCTTTCCAAATTCTGCTTATTGAGAAGTCCACTGATGGTGGAGTTTTACATGCTGTGTACTTGGCATCTTCCACTAAGCAAGTACAGCCATCTGTTTTAGTTCGTCATCGTACCAGTCAGCCCTTCAAAACTTCATGGACAACTTTTTTTAACATTAAAATGCAAAGACCTCCACGCAGCAATAAGGAGGAAGAGAGAATAAATTAGGCAGTGCTTAGAATAGGAAAGACAGCAACCCTTAGATAAGCTATAGATACTACATTCTCATTTGAATGTTAGCACGTTGCTAAGGAGATGGGCAGGAAGAGAACTTGCAAGGGGTATCTACCTTAAGGAGCAGGGTGAGAGAAGTAGGTTGCCATCAGCTTCCCATCAGCTAGACGTCAGTTCAGAGCTGAGGACAACATCCACTGTACAAGAGGCTGCTCTGCATCCCAATCTTAAACTCAAAGCACCTGGGATACATTCTGGGAATCCTACGTGAAAGAGACTGTGTAGAAAGAAGATGTGTAACATAGTACAAATTTCACACAACAAGACATTAAGACAGAGAGAAATGAAAAATTTGCTTCAGGTCACCCACCAGACCAGGAGATGTAGCAATGCCTTTCTTATTCAAATAAACCACCATATTGAAACAAATCTTAACAGTGGCAGCATTAAATGTGTGCAGGATTTGATCCAGAGATTGCAGCCATAGGAGCGGAGTTGTACCACAGATATTCCACCGAGAGTCTCTGTTACTACACTGTGATACTTCTAGAGACAGAAATTAAGACCAAAAAGAAAGCAAAGGGCAGCTACAATAAAAGCTGCTGAGCATTCCAAACTAATTTAATCTCTCAAAACACAATTCTTTCAAAATAAAGATGTTTAGAAACAGCAGTTTAGCAGTTCTAAGCATGCTAGCGCCATCACCAGAGAGATTAATTCTCAGGGGAATTAGAAATACTCATCTATGCTCCCTGCATTATAATCAGCCAATCTCATTATGCCTTCCTGCTTTATAATTATAGATCTTATTAACAAAGATGAATTTCATGAAAAATAGGCATTACAAATTGCATATTTTTCAAAAGAATCATTTAGTTTTGGGTGCCAGTGAGATTGTTTCTTCATTTAGATAGAAAGTTTAGGTTTAGTTAATCACCACCTACCTGGCCTCAAGTTCCTTTTCAGCTGTACTTTTTTGTGTTAAGCAGGACAGTCAGGATGTCAATTATGACATGGGCTTGCCTGGGTGGCCAGAGCGTGTGGCTTTTTAGGTGCCACCACTGCAATGGCACACTGAACAGTTCATCTGGGCCCAGAAAGGCCACAGCATTTTCCTGCAACCTATAGTAAGCTGGGAGGTCTGGAAGCACATAAGCTCCCACTGCAGTACAAAACCAGGATATGACCAGTGTCAAACAGCAGAGTGGGTTGGGGGAACAAGGAGGTTTATCAAATCTATGAGAAGTGGGCACTGGTCTGATGGTATTTCGCTATGACAGTTCTCCTTGAAGACAGCTATGACTGAGAGAGTATAATCTCCCTGAACTCCTCAAAGAATTCCACATTTGAGTCTGTGAGATGGAAAGGGATCCCTCACACAGTGACTAATCAGTTGGTTTCAAACTTGCTAAAGAAATGAACTGGTAGAGTTGGGAACTGACCAGAGCTTGTAGTTGGGTTCCATCTTTAAAAAGGAATCTCACACTAAGTCCTCCTCCACAGAGAAGAAGAGACCAGGAACTAGGAATCCTCTTTATATTAGTTGTGAGTATCTACCTTGAATGTTAAAAATTGAGTCTTGGCAATACCCTGTATAACACTGAGATTACTCTGACACAATTACTATTCTTACATACTGTTGTTCAGTTACCGGTATTTTAGTATTAGAGGAAGGAAAAGATTAAGAAACTGTATTTGATGTAAAGGTTTTAGCAGGGCCTGTTGGGATAGTACAAAGGGTAATGATTTTAAACTAAAATAGAGCTTTAGATTAGGTACACAGAAGAAATTCTTTACTCTGAGGGTGGTGAGACACTGGAACAGGTTGCACACAGGGGTGGCAGATGGAAATACTCAAGGTCAGGTTGGGTGGAGCTCTGAGCAATTTGATCCAATTGAAGATGTCCCTGCTCATTGCATGGGAATTGGACTAGGCAATCTCTAAAGGTCCCTTCTAGCACAAACTACTCTATGATTCTATGATTTGATGAATGGCGAAGAGAACATAACTGTATACTGACTGTAATGCACACACCCATCCTCACCTGTGCCTCTCCAGGACAGGGCAGAGGAGTTTGGTGTAAGGGAGTAAAGCTGAGCATGGGGAAAGGGGGAGGAAAGGTGCTGTAACATTTCTTTCTCATTACCCAAATATATTTTAATTTGGAATAAATTAAATTAATTTTCACCAAGTCTATTTTGCCCATAACAGTAAATGGTAAGTAATCTTCCTGTCTTTATCTCAACCCATGAACTTTCCTGTGCCTAT
Source organism: Oriolus oriolus (assembly GCA_013400235.1). Taxonomy (NCBI): domain Eukaryota; kingdom Metazoa; phylum Chordata; class Aves; order Passeriformes; family Corvidae; genus Oriolus; species Oriolus oriolus. The sequence continues at coordinate 455,785 of VXBT01000742.1, forward strand.
TGCTCTTCTTATTTTCTCCTTCTGTCCTGCTGAAGAGTCGGGAGTAAGAGAGTAGCTGGGGAGAAATTTGGTCCTTAGCTACAATTAACCCCGCACAGAAACACATGATTAAACCTCTTTAATCCCAAAAATCAGCAGGAATCTGTTACTTCAGCTCCAATGGGTCTCTGAAAAGCTTTCGTAATGGTTACTGCACCTTAAACTCAAGATTGCTTTGATGAAAGCAATCTTTAGGCGAGACAAAGCATAATTTTCCCACTGTCAACAGGGAGTCTTGTTTCAGCATGCCACAGATCACTGCTACAATTTATAGGCAATAAGGTAATTTTGTTCATTTGAGAGTATTGTTTCTTATATCAAATAACTTTTAACAGTTGATAAATGGAATGAACTTAACCAAGCTGTAAGCTGTATAAAAAGGAGAAAATGAAAAATTCATTTCTTAAAAGAAGGCACCACGACAAATAAGCAAATTAAGGAATATTAATATTCAACTCCACTCTTTCTCTTCACAAGAGCTGGCTGGAAAAATTCTTGAAAAACAGGTTTCAAATGATAAATGCCAATTTGACAGAAGATAATTGATGGAAGAATGCATCTATTCACTGAAATTGCTCAGCAGGAACCTTGTTCACCTGTCAGACTCTGCAGGCTGATGAATTTCTGTTAGACAGCTCCCATGCTCCAGGGAAGATGATGAGGACTTCCATGTCTGAAGCCTGTGAGCTTTGGACTTCCAGGTCACTGAGGCAGTGAGAAATCCTTCTGCAATGTCTGGAATGTAGCACCTTGAAATCACTTAACACAGATGCTGTACTGTGAAAATAATAATCCTGCCTTACGGGCAGCATAAAGGCTCTCTAGATGCAAGTTGGCCTTAGACAAAAATGTGTACTGCTTTGACATTTCAGGTCATGGTGTCCTTAAAGGAAAGAGTTCTGTTCAGAAAAATGGGAGAGTCTGCCTTGTGCCTGTGTGTAAGTGGATCTGACCATCCACCACCTATGTTTTTAACCTCATGAGATTGCAAAAGTCCTTTTAGAGATATATCTGTCATTTTATAATCTGAGCATTTTGCTTTCCTGCATCAGGATTCATCCTTCACTTGTTCTGGAAGAGACAGAATAATATTATTTTAAAACTTTTAAAACTTTAAAATATTCCATTAAGTTACATTCATGTAACCTCACTAACTTCAACAGGTATTAAAACTCTGCAAATTGTTCTCCCTCTAATGACACTACAAAATTAAAAGATACTCTGTTGCCTTAAGTAATTTAAGCTAGATCTAACAATTCTGATAATTTTATTAGCTTTGATAGACTTTGAGATTCTTTTTTTCTGAGATGAGAGTATTACGTGACAGTAACTTGGGACCTATTTTTCCAAGGAAGTGAAGAAGGAAGCTCACAAGGCACTGTACTGCAAGGCCTCCCCTTCCTAAACCTGTGAGTCCGTTGAGCATTTGAAACTTCAGAGAGATACACCGTTCTCAAAGACAGCAAACTCCCATACATTTTGTGAAAACTGATTGCTGGAGATGGATTGAAATCAGTACTCCCACTAAAGAAAAGCCAGTTGCAGTTCAGCCAGTTGGCCAATCACCATGGATATAATGAACAGGCAATCGGCACACGCTTATTTCAGCAGCGGCATATGTTGCCACATTCTCAGCCAAACTGGCAAAAGACATGAGAAGGAGCTGGAAGAAGTACTTGAGCACTGAGAATGGGAAGGACTAAGGCATGTGGGAGACAAAAATAGTTTTAAAAACTTCATTAGTTCCACTGTTCACAGAACAACTTAACTTTGGTATCTTAAAACTGCAGATTTTGCCTTGAAAAAAGGAATGTATGAATCTCTTATGCAAAAGACATATGGATTCTGTCTTTTATTTGTCTGTATTTCTTTAAGTGATGATATATTTATAATAAGATGCATTTTACAAGAGCCTATGTTTCATTTTGAATAGCATGAAAACCAAGGAAATGTAAAGTGAGAGCTGTTGAAAAGGATTTTCTAACAGGAGAATGAAGGTGATGCATTCTTATTCTGGTAATGACAGAACAGACTAATGGCATCATCAATACCTGTATGTAAACTCAAATCTTATTAACTCAATAGAATCACTAAATTTTAGTAAACAAAGCTGGATTGCTTTTCATTTTTCAATGTCTGTTCTTCAGCCAAGCTGACAATTTGAAGACACTGAATTTTTTGTAAAAAAATAAAATTGTCTAATACAAATTAAATATCTAATATTTTCCTCTGTTACTGCAAAAATGAAAGTATTACAGCCATTGCATGAAGTCATAAATGCACATACATGTATATCTACATACATAAAATATTATGTATATTACATTTTTTTTCTGGTCATATTTAGGCTTGTCATAGTGAAAAAAAACCCAGGGAGTCTCATGCTGAAATGAGTTGCTGGACTAACATAAATATATAAGGCTGAGAATCTTGATGAGACCTGATTTCTAGTTATACAACAATTCCATAAGTAACTGCTGAATATTTAAAATCTTGTGTGTTTGTATATATTTGAATCTTCATTTACTGATATTCAGAAAGCATCTTCAGAACAGTCAGTATCAAATGAGCTAATTTGAAATTACTGAATCACTCCTAGAGAGTGATGATTAACTGGAAGCAAAAAAGCATATCACTGGCTGATTAAAGCAATACAGTAAAGTCATTACAGCAAGAATCAAAGAATCACCATTTTAGTTCAATCTTCCCCATAAAATCTAGGGAAACCCCTACTTTCAAAGATCTGTGTCTTCCGTGTACAGGCTACTTCCAAAAGTTGTACGTGTGAGTAAAAAGGAAGTAGAATCAATAAACAGTCATAAGCTGAAAACTTAATGTGGCATTCCAAGAAAACAACATTATACAGACATCACTGAATCACAGACGGGTTGGTTTTGGCAGGGACCTTTGGAGTCCATCTGGCTCAAGCCCCCCTACCAAGAAGTGTCACCTAGAGCCAGTTGCCCAGGACCATGTCCAGATGGCTTTTGAATATCTCCAAGGAGAGAGAGTCCAACACCTCTCTGGGCAGCCTTTGCCAGTGTTTGGTCACTATCACAGAGAAAAAGTGTTTCCTGATGTTCAGAGGAGAACCTCCCATGTTTCAGTTTGTGCCTTTTGTCTTTGGTCCTGTCACTGGGCACCAGTGAAAAGAGCCTGGCTCTTCTCACTCTCCCTTCAGGTATTTGATACCTGATAAGATCTTGATAATGTCTTCCATGAACCTTATCTTTTCTAGGTGAAACAGCCCCAGCTCTCTCAGCCTTTCTCCACTGGAAGGATTCCCCAGTTCCCTGATCATGCTTGAGGCCCTTCACTGGACTCTCTCCACTATGGCCACATCTCCCTTGTACTGGGGAGCCCAGAATTGGACACAGCACTCTGGGTGTGGCCTTACCAGTGCTAAAAAGAGGAGACAGATCACCTCCTTTGACCTGCTGTGACTACTCCCAGTGCATCCTCCTGGTACAGGGTTCCATTAGCCTCCTTTGCAACAAGGGCACATTGTTGGCTCAGGATCCACCATAGGCAGGTAAACTACTAAATATATTTTCTTCCTGTTCAATATATTGTTTAAACACACAGGGTGAGTTTGCAACTTCAAAGCACATGTGAGCAAAGTCTTTAATATGTACAGACAGTGTCAATTTGAACAGCGGCATTTAGATCTGTTTACTGCTTACTCAGTAAAAACATTTTCCTAGTGGAAGCTACAGGATGTAGGATATAGCTAGGAAAAGAATAAATAAAAACTTGGTATTTTATGAAGTTAACAGATTCAGAGACGAAAGAGCAAAGGACTCTAAGCTAGACTTCAAGCTAGATCTTAAATACGTATCTTTGGAGTGAAACCAGGTTTTAGTCTAAAACCTGAGAGCAGTTCAGAGTTCTTGTATCTCCTCATCATATTGCTGGAGTGCACAATTAATGTATACAATAAAACCATGCTGAACGGCACAGAATTGCTCTATGAGAACAACTGGATATTTGGCTACTAGACATGGATATTATTGCTATGTAAACAATAATATAGCAATATTAACATTAAAAAAGCTAGAAGTTGAATACATGAATTATTGAAACAATGTTTGACAACACTGCACTGAAAGAACTCGATTTCTGAAAGAAGTAAAATTCCTTGTTGCAAGGCTATGCGGAAATGCTCTAGGTTTATTTTTATTGTCATTTGTCAGTAGAAAGAATGTATGATACATATGAAGGCCTGTGACTATCTTAGAAAAGTATACATACTAGGAAAGCTTTCTGGTTATGAATAACATTGATAACTCTTCTGAGAACAAAAATAATATTCTCACGTGTTACCTAGTTCCCTTACTCTGCCACAAATGTTGTTTATCTCTCCTACTGGGAAAAGGCAAGGTTTCAGATGCATCTCTCAAGGCAATGTATTTCCTCTTTCTCACTTTAGTACACATATTTTTCTGAAGGCTCTTTAAGCCTCCCATGCATTCCATGTCAGAGCCTTGGTCTGAACAACATTAACCTCACACTCTCTCATTCCTAGAAACTCCATACAATGAAGACTTTCTACAGAAACCAATGCTGTATCTCACAGCAGTATATCATCAACAGACAGGTCCAATCCAGTTTTTCTGTTCTGTGTGCTGGGTTATACAGGTCAAAATGACAAAACATAGTGGCTTAAATTTGGCACTGAAATGTTTTTATGTTCAGATGTTGCAGAATAGGCACATCCCACTTTTAATGATTCAAAAGCCCATGTCATAACTTCAGGCACCTAAATAAGAGCATTTGGCGTCTTTGTCTCAGTGTTTTTCATATGAACAATATTTGTCTATGTCTAATGGACCTCGATATTCAGCAATGATAGCTACTTTCCCAGTGAAAAGCATGCCTGAAAAAAAGGAAAAGAAAACTGAGAGAGAGCCAGCAGACAACACTTTAAATCAAAACTCGCCTGTGCAATTCTCAGGTCCAGCCTGAAGCTACGTAATGTGAAATATGGAGTACTTTCCAGGAGGATGAGATACTTTTCCTGTAGCTAGTAAAGCAACTCTGCGTTGTCACAACAACTGTAAATACACAGATGAAATAAATCAAACTGACAAAATGTACTGTGATAAGAAAGTTCTGCAGAAGTACAAGAACCATTCTGGCTATTTCATTTCATTTCATTCAAACTGAATTGTGCTCAATAAATAAAATACAACATGATGATAAAAAACCCCCCAGCTCTGTCTCCAGGCTACTTACAGGATAAGTGGATTAGATTCGATGCATAATGAACTACTAAACAGCAGAGCCATACAAAATGAGGAAAGAGAATTTGATTTCAAACACTGAAACAGTATGAAGTTGACAATTGCACAGAGTTATTAGCCAAATGCTAGGCAGTCAGCCAGAAGGCTTCAACAAAAATTGCCTTAAGCAAGAGCAGCAACCAAGGGGAGGAGTTAACAGGGAAAAAAAAATAAAGGGGTAAAAATCCATTAAAATCACTCATGGGATGATATTTGTCACCAGAAAGGCCAGAATGACAGATGATTAAGATCTCGTTGATGAAAAAAGGTGCAAAAAACAAGAGCAGATTTAATGTAAGAGGAAGTCAGTGAAATAAGCAGTATATTACCAAACACAAATCTAGAAAACTCCTCCATTAACAGCAAAGGGACAGCCATTTTATTCTGTTATTCTGTTGTAATTCCCTTTAGAGTTCACTTGGATAATGAGTGATTAATGTCTGTGTGCCTAAAACTAAAACTGTGTCCTAATTGGGTTTGGCTGAGCTAATTGCCTCTGATCAATAAAACTGACACATAATACACTTGTCCTTCAAGAATCTCACTCTGGGTATCATTCTACTCCCCTCAAACCATGCTTCTGACATCCAGGGGAACAGAAATTGGTCACGTTAATAGAAAATTGGAAGTAAGACAGAAGAACTTAAACAGAGCAGTAAGCACTGGGGAAACATATATTTTATTTGACTAAAAGCCCCTTGTGCTTCATGACACATCCCACCCACTCGCAGCAGTTTGCTATACGTTTGCAGTCTGCCATCAGCATTTCTGTGCTTCCCTTACACCAGCACAGAGACTCCAGCAGAGCTTCTTAGTGCAGACTGAGAATACAGCAATGGAAGGGGGGTGCCTCCCAGAACACCTCCAAAACACACAGGTGCTACTAAGGTTCTTTCACACCCCAGTGCCCTGTAAGTGTGCCCCTACAGCCACACCAGCATTTTCTGGCACTGCAATGACATAGAAAACACACGACTTTTTCCTCAAACCAACCAATTATGCTTTATAGCCGTGGGTAACATCTAATCATACAGTACAATGCCTACTCTAGCAAAATTTCTCACAAGTGCAATAAAAATAGCAGATGCAATGTAACTACTTAATACCACTCCAAATACTATTGTATGACATTCATTCATACTTAATACATCTTTTTAATTTCCCTGACATCAGGGTCAAGGTTAGTTACACAAGCTACGCAGTCTGTACAAGTATGTTTTCTAATTAACAAGCTAAACCTGCCTGGCACTGGCAACTCCACTCTGTAAGGCCATGGGATCCTCCTGCCAAGACACAGCAGCATGGCTTCTTTTTAAGCCAGGTGCTACCAAGTGCATCCCCCTCAGATCATTTCCACAGAAGTGCCAGTGCGAGAGTCATTGGAAACGGCATTAACTAGTATTCTGCTAGGAGGCAGGGACACGAGGCTCTTGCTTCTGCTTTGTTTCATGAATATTGCCTACGTAGACCTTAAAATAACAAGTGAAACAGTGTAACACAGATCTCCCCACCTAGCTTAACCAGGAGAAAGGAGCTTATGAAAACAGCCCTGTGACTATGTCAAATACCAGCTGGCCACTACACACGTGAGCTTGATTCCACTCAAACCAGTGGCGGTATTTAAGGTGTCCTTCTGAGAGGAAATAAGCCATGAACTGTACTTAATACATCATTGTTAAAATTTTGCTCATTTGAGATACGTGCCCTTGCAGAGAAATAAATACTACCACATTCCTGTTTTGCTTTTCTATACACAGCCGTGCCCTCTAGTGGAACTAGCTGGTTCACCGCGTGTTTTCTCCTTTCCTCAAGATCAACACACTCTGAACTACATTCACCAGCTGGAGTTATGATCCTTACTTTCTTTTTGGAAGCTGCTATATTATTAACTTTGAAGAATTTAATTGTACAGAAATTTCAAGATAGTGAGAGAATACAAATTATGAAGTTTTAAATAAAGTCCTCATTTTTGAGGTAGCCTTCCTATTTGTTGTTCTTTTGATAGAAGAAAATCCTGCTTTGTAGTCTTTTACACAATGTCAAAGTCAAGTCAACTAATTTGGGAAGAGACAAAAGGAACTGAAGTAATCTGTGTCCACTCCTGACCTATTCCAATACTTTCAGAGCAAAAGCACACAAAAATGACAGAAAACTTCAGTAACAGTAGAAATTACAGTTTCAGGCCCAACTTTCACTTGCAAGCTCACTGGTGGAGAAACACCCAGAGCTCACAATCTCACACAGTATTACACCTGATAGCAGCAGGTTTAACATTTGTCTTTGTCTCACTGACAACAGTAGCACTGAGGAAAGGATAGTCATGGCTGACTGTTTTTTCAAAAAAGCAAAAATTTTAAAGACTAAGAATAAGGTGAAGGCAGAAAAGAAGAGGAGCAGAAAGATAACAGGAACTCATATCCTGCTTTCTAAATTGTTTTCAGGGTCTCCCAGCTCCCATGGTGACAGCAAATTTTTATTGACATCTCCACAACTGAACACAGCTGTGACTGAAGATAAAGAAAATACAAAGTCATCCCACTGAATTAGGGTAGGTTTCAGGAAAGGAGAGTTACAGCAGCCATGTTGAGATGGCCACTCCCATGACGTCAGGATGTGTTTTCCCACTACATCCAGTTCAGGTGTAACTGTAGGCTGCCCTCGGAACTGTCTGTTGCAAGGCACGTGCTCTTGTCCTCTCCCCAACAGCAATTAAGATCCTGCAGAAGGGATCTGTTTAGCTTCATAACTCTGCTTAGCCACTGATTCCTCCCACCCCCAGGTCTTCCCTACAGTTCAGAAAGGTAGGAATTCATCATGTCTTCATTCACCAGATACAATGTAAGGAGAGTGGGAGGTGAGGACCAAGGAATTTCACCATTACTTTTATCTATTGCTAGGATGTGCCCCCCTCGCCATCTATTTCATAGAAACAGTGAAACTGAAGCAACATATGATTTGCTTCTTTTGAGGTCTCTTTAATTCTCATTTACAACACAGACTTACCTGGGGGCTCACCAATTCCAACATTGATTTAATCATTATCTTAGCACAGGCTACTATACATACAAACTTTTTGTTTGGACTAAGCCAATCTTCAAATTTTTCATAGAAAAGGATTAAATGTAGAATTTTAATTAACTTTCATGCTGTCAAAAAGGTAGTCCATTAAAAAGTTAACATCTAAAGCAGGTCTTTGAGCCTATATCAGCCTGGAGATTGTCCCATACCTGTTCTTGTGTGAACTGAATTAAGAATATTTTTACTTGGTATGCAGGAATTATTCTTCCAGTTCTCTTTAGGACTGGTAATGATTACTGTCCATTCCTTCTTCTGCTAGTTCCAGGGGGGAAAAAAGAAATTAAAGAACCCAACCACACAATGAAAAAACAACCCCACCCTCGCAACTTCCTTTATTGAAATAAAAAGATATTCTCTATTCATGTAACATAAAAACTTTGTGTCAGCTGCAGAGACTATTACATAGCTAAACCCCCAAGAGTTAGTACAGGTAAGAGCAGAAATTAACTCTTATTAGAGAGCTATAAAGGTTAATTTGGAAAAATCTTAGAAACTGATAGAAATGGTAATGAGGCCTCAGGATAAGTGAGACTGTGACAGATAGTTCTTATGATGTAATGCTAAATTTAGTTTCCACTGATATCATGTAACCCTGCTAAAGTTTTGGGCACATAAAACTCTTTGATAGGTGCCGACCTTTCTTTTTACCATGCAGTGGAATTCCTGCAAGAAATGCTGAATCAGACCTTCATACACACTTTCACTTAAGTCTTTATCAATTACAATAGTAGTAGCAGATTTTTAGAATTAAAGTTTGTCTTGGGTATTTCTAGCAATATTTCAGCTTTATATCAGTACAGAACCAGCTAGCTAAACAAAATATATATAGAATTGTAGAGCTATAATGTCCGCTAGTCAAGTTTTAATCATATTCTGCAGATCATTAAAAACAAAAAGTCTTAGATTTGCACCCAAACTATAAAGACTGTTAAACCATACTAACAGCAAGACTTGAGAAGAGGACTAAAATTACTTCCACAAACCTGAGAGATTCTGAAGGGCTCAGAGTTCTGTTCACTATTTCTAGTCAGTTTGAGAATGTCATGTTGGAGGTTATCAAGCTAACTGCACTCAAAAGAAGAGATCAAGACATAAACCAGACAGATACCTAAACAAACTACGTTTCATGTCATACCACCAGAATGGGAAAGTATTTAAATCACCTTTCACTGAAAAGCTTAACAGGCATAAGCCTGGTGTCTGCAGTATCACTCTTTCAGAGCAGTCTTAATCTAAAGTCAATCTAAATGGGGGTCACTAAAGCCTAGGAAAAGGTGGAATTATGGAAAGGCACAACTAGGGATGACTTTGTGCTGCATAATCTGTTACAGAAATGTAGCCTAATTTATGCCTCTAAGGGAGGCTGATCTCGAAAAGAAATCTTCATTTGACACAAGGGTTATACAATCAAATACATTTCTGTGCTTTTTGCTCTGAAGATTTATTGCTACTGACTTACAACATTATTCTTTACAGAAGTTCAAAGCACAGAATGCTTATGCATTTGTTGTACAGACCAGTATAGCCAGTTACAGCGTATTTGCACAAGATTTTACGTGTGCTTATATCAGAGAAGCAGAAGAATAAACTAGGAACTCCTCGCTCAAATTCAGGTCAGAATTAATATCAAATAACCAGCTGTGAACTACTTAATTACTAAATGAGCAGAACAGGTCATTGATATTAAAAAGTTACTTAGTATTAATTTTATCTCTAGAAAACTTGACCCAAAGCCCCTGCCAGAATTTTAGGTGGCACTGTGCTGAATTAACACCTGAAGAATCTGTTCCTGTCTCAGAGCTGTTTGCTAAATTAATTGCTATTGTATATAAATATTAATAAATTAGTATAAATATGTAACTTGTGTCCAAAATGAAGCCATGTAATTCAGCTTCAGTGATGGAAATGCTATAGCTCCACACTTTCTGGACAAACTGGGGAATGTGCAGATCAGACCAGCACATGTAGGTTTGGAAAGTGACTACAAGGGGGAAAAAAAAGAAACCAGGCCTACTCACTCTAGAAACAAAAAAAGAAGATCAAGCTAAACATGTGAGCTGATAAGGAGCTTGCAGAATCTCCTTAATCTTAAATTCCTAAGAACCAGTTAAACAAAACTTTACACAGTGTATTTATAATTCATCACAGCCCTTGAGCAGGGCATGTGCTTTCAGAAGTCTCTTCCAGTCTTGTACTTCTAGAATTACTGTGACTGTTAATACTATCTCAACACATTTCTTCTCCCAGATTCTAAACAGACATGGGAAACAAAACTGTTTTTCTAACTGTAAAAGAAGCAATGGAGTCTAAAAGTGCTTATTCACTGTGAATTAGCAGGGCCACCACTGATAAAAATAATTCACAAGAAAACTGAAAATATGTAACACCGAAGAAATTCGTATGATTTCTCAAAGGAAAGCTGAAAATTAAAGGTTAAAACCCCTGTCTTGTCTTCTGAACGCTTTAATTCCTGTAACATCATATATTACATAAGGCCAGATTGCACAACTTTTGTCAGCATTTGAAATGCATGTCTGTGAATACATCGGAAAACATTTGATTCAAGGCCTTCCCCTCCTAGTCTGGAGAGTTAACTATCCAGGCAAGTGGGAAGTCTCTATTTTCAGATATTGTTGTTAGGTCAAGCACGAGAAAAATACCTTCTAAATGTCATACATTCTTTTACAGAAATTCATCTGCAGTCTGCCATGAAAGTTGTCTTTCTGACCTCAAGATAAGGCAAGCTACATCAATTTCAATGCTTGGAATATCAACACAACCGTTTTTCTCTTAGCAGGCATTTAGCTTTTAGTTTGTATTTATGCCACAGAGCAATACTGTTTTTTCCATAAGCCAGAACAGAAAAAAATCTATAGGTCACATACTCTTCTAAAAGCACACAAGCTGTGTTGGGATTTTTATGGTGTCTATTTTCCAGTTGATTCAAAGTACCTCAAACCACTCCTGAATATACTTCTGCAGTATCAAATGATACATCCAGCAGTCCTCCTCTGCATACATTCTCCTTGTAACAAATTATTTCAGTGCTCTTCTCTTTATTTCTCTGGATTTTTCTACCAAAATTGAATTGGTTAGCAAATAAAATGTTTTGACTTTGAAATCTCAGCTTTTTTTAAAAGTTGAAGTCTCAGTTAAAGGAAGTCTAAGATTTCCCAGGTCCGTCTAAATCCTAGGTCCATGTCGCTCAAATATTATCTGAAAACACACAGGGTGTGAGACTGTCTTCCTGTTACTGTGACTGTAAATATAGCCATCCAGAAAGACTGGCCAGCTGTTCTGAAAAGGTCTTGATTTCACCTAAATTGTCTAAATATTTTCTGAATTACTCTTAACAGTTATTATTTGAGCAGACAGTACCTAGAAATTTTATTAAAACTTTTCACTGCATTATTTACTATTTTTAAGAACAGCCTTTTTGCTTTTAGGTCATTATTTTTAAGAATCACTAGTATCTATAAAAGTCCAGCAGTCTCCAAAGAAAATAGTGGTGGGACACATAGACACATAATTCAACTACCCGCTTTGCAAGGACTTTGAAAGATTGTCATTTATCCCTTACTCCAAGAACCTGGCAACCCCAGGGAGACCCAGTGGTTTTGCTTTCCATATGTTTAAGATTTTGTCACAAAGCCTGATTCCCTGAGTTCACAGGATGGGTCAGGTTGGAATGGACAACAATGGGTCATCTGGTCCAACCTCCTTTCTCAGGCAGGGTCATCCTAGAGCACGTGGCATAGGATTGCATCCAGATGGATCTTGAATATCTCTAAAGAGGGAGACCATGACCTTTCTGGGCAACCAGTGCTCGGTCACTCAAAGGGTAAAGTTCTTCCTCATATTCCTGTGGAACTTCCTGGGAAACAGTTTATGCCTACTGCCTCTTGTCCTATTGCTTGGCACCACCAAGAAGAGCCTGGATACATCCTCTTGACACCCTCCCTTCAGATACTTACAGACATTTGTATGGTCCCCCCTCAGTTGCCTCAAGGCTGAACAGGCCCAGCTCCCCGAGCCTTTCCTCATAAAAGAGATGCTCCAGTCCCTTGATCAATTTTGTATCTCTAAGGAGGTCACTCCTACGCTACCATCGCTGATGTCAAAATCACTCTGGTGAGAGTCCCAACCTGCCAAGGGGCTTTCCTGCGGTCTTTAAAATAACCTCTAAAAAGTCGCAACTTCAGGGAACCACCCCCTGCTCAAGATCTATCCTTGAAACCGCCCGGGCTTTAAACGCAGTTCTACCCTCGCACAACGGGGAACGCAGAACGAGGGGCTCGGCTCTCCCCAGCAAACACCCGCAATCCCAACTTCGAGAGGATTGAAGTCGGAAGGGAGCACAGGGAATCGGAAGAGGCGGAAGAGACGGGGCGGTCTGAGGGGAGGTGGCACCGGAGGCGGGAGCGCAGCCGAGCCCCGCCCACGCCTCTCCCTCCGGCGCTGAGCTTCGCAGCCGGGGAAGGCCGGGAAGATGCTGGAGACGCTGCGGGAGCGGCTGCTGAGCGTCCAGCAGGACCTCACCGCCGGGTGGGTATCGCCTACGGCACCGCGGGACTGGCGGGGGGAGCGAGCGAGGGGCCTCCGTCCAGCAGCCCGGCCGGGGCGGGGGGGCAGAGCAGGTGACTGGGGGCCGGGGGAGGCGTGGACTGGCACAGGGAGGGAGGGAGGAAGAGGAGGAGATTGCGCAGACGGGACTCACTGCCAGGGCTGGTCTGTCACCCGGGGTGCCCTTCTGGTTGCGGGGACAGGCTGGAAACGCGGCTCCAGGGCCCCGTATCCCGCCGTGTTCCCGCCTGGGCTGGGCGGCTGATGGCGGGCTGGCGAGCCCTGCCGTGCCGCGGGCGGCTCGGGAGGAGGAGGAGGAGCCGCGGTGCCCGGGAAGCAGCTGCGGTCAGGGGAAGGAGGGAGAGAGGGACAGACAGACCGCTGTTGTGAGAGAAGATGTGAATGGGGTCAATTAACGCGCTTGAATTTTTTATGAAGTAACCGACCTTCAAGGTTTTATGGATCAGCGTAATCCCTTAAAGAGCGTTGCTGGGCTCCGCTTGGTGTATGGAGAAACTTGCTTTTCCTTGGAAGATGAGTTACTGTTTCTTGGGGAAAGGAAGCGCAGGATAAGCGGATGGGACAGCCCCTGGCTTGCACTAAAAAAATAGAAAGATATTCTTCTTACGTTGCCGCACGAGGTTTATTTGGATAGGCCCCGTGTCGATGCTGTTTTTAGTACAAGCAGGTGGCCCAAGTGAGTGTCACTGGAAGTCAGCGAGTGGCTGGAGAACAAGGTCATGCCTGTGCTGCAGAGCTGTTGCCTCATGATGAGCCACAGGGGAGTATCGTGTTGTAATCAATTACTTTTAAAAACTGTGTGGTCTTTGGTAGTGTTAAGGCTGCCTTATAATACCCCTGTGGTGAATATTTATATATAGTGAGGAATATCTGTGTACCCCAGAAACTTAAAATAAGTAGTTCATCGTGACTTACTTGTACCAGTGTATAATGGTCAACAGAAATTGATAGAAGAAGCTGCCAGTCAAACAGATGAATTGCTTTCATGTTATATGTCTCATCTTACCAAACAGCAACTGAATATCAAACTGTCTTAAAAATACAGACAAAAACATTGCTTTATTTCTGTCTGTGTTTCTTTTTTGCTTCTCAGAGGAGTTGATATCTCAGTACAGTCTAAGGCTCTTTTGAAAACAGTGTTTTTCACGTGGTGAAAGAGGACAACAGAAAGGTCATAACATGCCAGATCTGGTGGTCATTTAACTCTGTGTTTCCATATATTGCTGCAGTGGAGTCAATATGTTTTCATGTAGTCTCTATTTTGCTTTCTTCCTGGTGTTGTGATGTTTTGTTCTGAGAACGGTCCCTGATTTCATAATGTCCATCTTTGTGTTTTGGCAGCTCCATTAATGTGCCCTTGTTCCAGTGTCCCATCTTTAAGTGGTATTTTTGTCTGCAGTGTAATCTTTTTTTTGCCATTGGGAACCTGTATCTCAGAACCACAGTGGCAGAGGCTGTGGAAGGCGTCTTTTTTTTTTCCCCCTTTAATGTCCCCATGTAGCCAGAACACAAGTTGACCTGGTTTGTGCCCTCTTCCTTCCTAGACCATGCAACCTCATTTCTTGGTGTTCTGGATTACTCTGTTCTGCACCCCCCCAAAGTAGTAACAGAAGTCATTTTGTGACGTTGAGACTTTAGCTTAAAATTGTCAAATTCTCGAAACCCAAAGGAAGTATTTTGGGTGTCAAGTTGTGGCCAACTTGTTAACTACACATAAGTGCTTGCAAAGTAGAACAAGTTGAATTTCTTGAAATTGTGAGGGGGAAGGTTTTCCAGGGCTTCTGCGAAAATAAGATCACTTCCCAAGGAATAAGGGAATATGTATATATGGCTGAAAAAGATTAAATCTGGGTTGTGTGGTTTAAAGAGAACAGTTCAGTTGTCAGCCATTTCTGTGGCCTCCTTCCTTTCTCAGCTGTGTCTGCTGTCTGTTTCTGTGTGTCCTGTGAGCAAGGTATCTAAATTTTGACCCATTTACCTGTAAGCAAGCTTTTGCAGGAGGAGGAAAAACAACCAAAATGGATGCAGAGGAGTGCTTCTGTTTCAGGCTGGGCTGCATACTAGGGAACATGGCAGCAGAGAAGGGCAAATTGCACAGCTTCCTTCAGCAGTGGGGTTCTTCCTCCGTGTGCTGTGGTTGTTGCTACTTGGCTTGGCTGTTATGAACAGCTCTCTGCGAGGGAGTGGAGACCTGCCTTAGCGTGTCTTTTCTCAAATTGTCAACCACCTCTTTTGCTGTAGAGCTTTGAAGTTTCTTTTAGTTCCTTGAAAATACGTGGTGGTTGAGTCTGGGAGAGTGCTTTGGCTCCCCTTTGAAGCAGCATGAATATCTGTATATTAGGTTGTTTCTCAGTCCCTGGGTCACTCAGGATTACAGATCTCTGGAAGGTATTTTTGGCTCTCATAGCTCATTTCCATCTTGCTTGTGTCTGTGTCATTTTATTTCTTCCTAATTCTTACTGTCCTGGACAGCTGTGGCTCCGAAGGGCCTAGAGATTGAGGATTGACCATTGGCTTGGTGGTCAGGGAATAGCCAGAGGTTCTGGTTCTCACTGTACTGTGTCAACTTGACTAGCATATACAGGTTGTCTGAAAAAGAGTGGAAAGAGTTGGGGGGGAGGGTTGTTTGGTTGGTTTGGAGGGTTTTTTTTTGCTTTTGAGGAGCAAGATACCAGTCAGTTTCAGATGGACCACGTGTGAAACAAGCCTCAGATATGCTCAGTAGCAGTGCACTGTGGTGATGCTGCTGGAGATTCTGAAAGCTGGCAGAAGAAAAGTTGTGCTTGTGCTAGTTTTGTGTTGGCAGACTTGTGGCAAGTGGGTACACATGTATGTGTGACTGTCATGCTTTTCCTTGCCACGAGAGCCTTCCTGTAAGCGGTATTCCTCAGGGCTGGATTGGTTATTTCTATGCAGGTCTTTGATTCCTGGCTGCTAAGGAAACTGTATCAAGCGATGGATGACCATTAAGCCTTTCATACTGAAATGCCTGATGCACTTCTACAAAAAAATTCTCAAGATTTAGCAGCAGTGTCAGTGGAAATAAATTCATATGAGGGTCTCCACAAAACTAAGTGAAATTTGATTTATTTGTGAAACAAGCTGAAACAGAATTAACTGTAATAAGCCGGAATTAACACGTTATGTGTTCAAACAATTTATTCTCTGTTTTTGGTGTTGTAAATATCTGATGGATTTGTGTTTTGATTTGTAGGTTGAAGACTTTGGGCGACAAATCAAGAGATGCAAAGAAAAGCAGGCAGAGGTACTTCTGAATGTCTTACTATATAGCATTAATATAGGATGCTCTTGTTAAGGAAGAATTTGAAGAGGCTCATGTATATGAGCCAATTGCAAGAACATTTGCATATAACTTTACTATTTTGACAACAGAAAAGCTTAACCAAAGCAAAGGCTTTGCTTAATAGAGTCTTCATTGATAGGCCTAAATAATTTCTAATGGCTGTCAATTGGTTTATAAATTACTATTTAAATGAAATGAATATGCAGTGTTATTGTAGTGCCTCATAGAAGATTCAGGTTGCAGTACACTGAAATGTAATAGTTTACAGTCTCTGTGAATCTCATGTCCTAAAATTGTAACTCAGTGTTTTTATAGTGTAAAAACAGAAATAGGAGCCTTTTTATTGTGGAAAATATGTGTGTAATGAAATACTTCAATTATCTGTTTTAAGAAGTTTTGAGAATTGTGCTGGTTTGAGTATTTTTCTTTCATTGTTTTCGGGGTTTTTTTAGTCTTCTGCATTTTAGTTCTCTGCTCTTTCTTTCAACCTCTGTGAGCTACAGGGAAAGAATACTTGATGTCTGTAAATGACATCTGTCAGAGTTACTTCTTCAAATCAGCTCAGATATGCTTTAGTGTAAAGCATGTTCTTGCTAAAACACACTATGTAGACACAAATGAATTTAAAAACAAGCCCAGTGCTGAAAATAAAGCATCTGAAATAAAGTGTCTTAAGTTCTGAATCTCTATGTTTTGGATGTAAATTTTTTTTAACAAGGTGAGTTTTACTGACAAGGCATGGAGACTAAACTAAGAATGAGTGAAAGTTTGAATAAAACTATTTTAGGCAACTGCCTTCTCTGTGTGTTTGCAGTCCATAATATTTTGGTTCTTCTGGAGTACTGTAATAAATGTCCATCACTTTTTGAGAAAAGCACTGGGTAAACAAATTGAATCATCAGAAACAGGGGAATGCTGGGGTGGCTTCTGCTTTGCTGATAAAGTTCAGGGATGAACACAGCTTAGCTTGATTGTAAGGATGCCTGAGGCCATATGGATGGGAGCCAAGGAGAGGCCAGTAAGGGTGGTGTTGCAATGAGAGTTTGTCACTGACCCTCTGACCAGGGAGAGAATGATGTTTTCTCTAAACGACTTGGGTAGTCCTCTTTATTATTAAACCCTCCTTGTGAGGGCCTTTAGCTTCCAGCTGCTGGAAGGACAACACATCAGTATGCAGTCAAGAAGTGTCCTGGGAGGGTGTCGGGGATAACTTCTTGGTGCCTCTTCATAACCTCTTTGGCATGCTGGAATAGCCTTAGGAAAGCCAGAGCTCACCTGGATTTGACATTTACAAGAGGTGTCAAGGACAAGAAGAGCTTCGAGCCCTGCATTGTAGTAAAAGGCTGAAGGAAAACATGGGATTGGTGATGAATGGGGTGAATTACAGCAAATGTAGAGGTTATTGAAGTATTTAATGCCTTTGTGGCTTCAGTGCCTTGTGCCTTGTGAAAGGGTTCAAGGAGACTGACCAGTAGTGAATGAAGATAGATTGAAGATACTCAATCCATAAAAGCCCATAGGACCATTTGTGCCAAGAGGTCCCTCATGAAAATCAAGAGGTACAAATTCCATGTTTCCCTGGGAAGAAAGTATCCCCTGCAATAATGCAGACTGGGGCTGACAGACTATTTGGGAAGTAGCTTTGCTAAAAAGACCCTGGGCTCCTTGGCAGACAGCAGGCTGAATGTGAGCCAGGGACATGCTTTGCTTCAGGGAAGGCCAAGAGCTAATGGGGCTGTAGGAACAAGGCCCAGAGAGTGGGACTGAGGAAGGTGGTTGTCCCCTGCATTCAGCACACTTTAGACCACTAACTGCCCTGTCCAGTTTGGTCCCCAGTGTGAGAAAGGTGTTAATATTCTGGAGCAATTTACTGGAAGGCCACTAAAATGGTTGGGGGAGGAACTCTGTGTATGAGGAAAGGCTGAGATGGGCAGTTGTTCAGCCTGGAGAACAGGTGACTTCTGGGAGTCATAGCAGCAGCCTATCATTACCTGTGAAGTGGTTATTGAGGAAACTGGTGTGTGGTGGGAGCACAAAAAAGTGACAGACATAAGTTGAAACAAGACATGATCAGACAGGAAAAGCTGAGAACAGCTTCATGAGGAAGCTGCTTAGGTCTCATAGCTGATCCTGATTTGAAGAGGGGATTGCAAGAGAAACTTCCTGAGGTCTCGTTCCACCTTACTGGTTCTGTCACTTTTCCCTTGCCCTAAGGACAAAAAGGTTTAATTTATGATAGTTGGGTTGGTTTTTTTCCATTCAAATTGTTTACGTGATAGTGCAAAACAGTCTGTTTGGGTGATCTTCTGAGAGACTAATCTTGGATGACATCAAGATCTTCATGTCCTTTGAAATGCCACATTGTTAATTTTCTATAACTTTTTATGTCTTTATATTTCAAGCTGTTATTAATGTGAGTGTGTGCATGGAATAGGAGATCATTAGAGCATTAAACTGGCAAAGGTTCTTTAGCTTACTATTTATTTTTAGTGTGGAATGTATTAAGTGCAAAATCTGTATTGAGGGACATGAACATGTGTAGTAGTCTTTTTTTCAGAGTATTTCTATTCCCTGTTTTAAGTTAAAATGATTTTCATCCTGTGTCTTTGTTAACTATACTTACAAATTATTTCATAACACTTGTTTTTAATGGACACAGTCAAAAAGAGGTAAGAATAGACTATCCTAAAACAACAAGGGAAAAAAGGAATCCTAGCTTTGGAATATTCTTGTAAGATACACTGTGTAATGCATTTTAAACCAAAACTGGCAAAATGTTTGTGAAAGTAGGAACAGTAGGAAACACTTCTGTGCTCAGCGTTTCTGTCAAGTGCAGATGTGTGTGTGCACATTTTTTCTAACAGCCTTCTATTCTTAACAATTTTGTATATTTGCAATTTGTTTTACAGAACTGTTCAATGTTTGCCAGAGTTTTCTGCTGGACTGGAATTACTAAGCAGGTATGACCTTTATTAGTGTCTGCTTCCTATACTACATTAAGAAAAGGAGAAAAAATTAAAGTGTTGCTAATAGGTTTCTGGATGTTCTGCAGTTAGTAGTGTGGGAGTGGTTACCAAATGACAAATGTGTTTAAAGCTTGTCCAATCCTTAAGTGCTGTCATGTTACTGAGACTGAAGTTCTGGAGGAAAAGCCACATTGGAAAGATGACTTTAGCCCATGTTCTAATGCAGAGGGTTGAAGGAGGCCAGCACCAAGCCCCAGTCTGTGGTTTCATAACTTAGACATATTTGATATAATTTCCTTCTGTCTCTTTTTTTTTTTATATTTGGAAGGGGAATGTGTATGATTACAATTTCGTTATTTTTTTTCATTTTCTTAATGAAATTGAGTTCCTAGTAATGTTTAAGGCAGTGTGTTGTCTTGTAAGTATTGCTGGGTCCATTTAGCTTTTAATGCCAGCTAGCAGGTTAAAAAATATGAGTCACTTTTTCTTTAAAAGACTTTGTTTCTCACTGTATATTTGTCTTGGTAGAACAGTAAGTTCTGGAAAGATTTACACAGCTTTTTAAGCTGTAATTTCTGGTAGTACCAGTAAATACAAGCACAGTGACATCCATGAATTCCTTGGTAAGGAGAGCACAGAAAGAAAAGTAATTTATCTTCTTTTCAGATATGAAGATGCTTGGGCTGCCCTTCATAAAGGAGCCAAAGATTGTGCAAAAGCTGGAGAGGTAAGAAAAAATAATGCCATGCTTGAAATATTTTAAAATGTGTAAATAATTTTAAACTGAAATTTTTGGTAATAGCCTATAGGGTTGACCTTGGCCCCTAGGTAAGCACCCGCACAGCTTTATTCACTCACACAGTAACGTAAATAACAGTGTAACACAAACCTGAAACAATGCAATGTAAACAGTTGCAAAGATGATATTGCATGGTTGTGCTGTAGCTCTTTAAAAGCGGTGGGGGGTGGCTGGGAAAGTATGGAACGCATTTGGGGTTGAGGCATCTCAGTGGTTTTTGTCAGGGCAGGGCTGTTGCACTGACAGTGTTCACTGCCCACTCCTAGTGCATGAGAGACAGCAAGATTGGATTGCCCATCTGAAAAGATTTGGGAAGTGTTTGTGCTTTCTCCTGATTTCATTCGCTATTCCTGCCCTGGAAGCAAAGTGACAAGTAGTGTGGTTTATTTGTGGAATGAAGGGAAAGGAAACCTCTAGTGGGTGTTATCAGTGCATTACTCAGCACCAGACCTTCAATTTTGAGCCATATTTAAGGGGCAGACAGTGTAATCTGGGTGGTCACAATGCAGAGAGGGACTGAGCTGTGGAGTTCTCTGTCCTGGCTGAAACCTTCACTTTGGCTAGGTGCATCCTTCCTGGCTCTTCTGTTTACTTAGGAGACTTTGTATCTTTTTCCAGTGGATAAGTAACTCACTGTGTATTTATGGTAAGAAACAAAGTCTTAATGGTGTGGCCCTGCTTTTTCCTGCATTCTAGTGAAAACCTTCAGGCATTGGAGATGGAGTTCTCCTTGCCTGTTTGGCATGTTTTACTGCTCATAATCATATTTTTTTTTAGATAATCTCTTAAATTATGTGGTCACAATTTTATGATACTTGCTACAGTTTGCTTTAAAATCTGTCATTCTGAAAGCAATGAGAGGCTTCATATATATTAAACTAGTATAACCTTAATCTCACATATTATGGCTACTTGAGAAAATGAGAACAAAAAACTTGAAAAAGACTGAAATTTTCCATGAAATGCAGGTATTTGCTTTAGGCGTAACCCAGTATATGTATTGCTTATGGAGTTTTGTTTGTTACTTTTTTTATAAAAGTGGAAAATAAAAACTGTGTATGCACAGAAGGTTGACTGTACCGTTAAAGACCTAAAGGTGCACTTGTCCAGTGTCCTATTTCTTCTTACTTTTGCTGTCTTATTTATAAAGGAAAGTGAAAATTTCAAGCTTTAATTGCAGGCTACAGTCTTACCACGTTAAATGGTAGATGTTAACTACCAGTTCCATGTACAAAATATGTCCTTTTAGATGATTGTCATTTCAGCTGCATTCAGTTATCTCAGAGCTGAAATGTTTGTGGTGTTTGTCCCCATCTCATGGTGGCTTGTTTGGGTTTTTTTTGTTTGCTTTACTGTTTAACTGATATAAATACCGAATCCCAGTCTCAAAAATAGACCTGGCTTTATTTAAATAAGACTGTTTGGTCTTCTGAAGTGTTCCATTTCTCACTGGGCTTTGGAATAAGTTTTCAAAACTTGTCTGGAGAAACAGGATGTTTTTGTAACAGGCATAGGTAGCTGGGGGAATTTGCAAAAGATAGAAGTTGTTTGTTTAAAAGAATTGATCCGAAGTGGGTAGAATTGTAAATTTGAGAGCTTCTTTGCCCATTGCTCAGACATTTTCAGTTTCTGCAAATAAAAACTATAAAAATTTGGGAATTCAGAATGCAGATACAGCCACAGGCTGTAGTTGTGTGCAAGAGGAAGAATGGGTAATGGAATTAAGAGCAGGGAAACAATAATTGAATCATCTCAATTATATAAAGGAAACATTTGTTACCTAAGATCTCTTGATCCTGGTGTTTTTCGTAGAATCTGACCTATATAACAAAACTTTTAAGCAGTGTATCTTTTTCTCATTATCTTATTGTATAATAAAAATTAGGAAGAGTGAAACAACAAAAATTAAACTAATGTAGAAATGTGTTCATAAACACTTGGCACTACTGCAGTTTATGACAAGAGCAGAAGAGCAGTACTGTTATAAAGGCAACTTTTTAAAAAATGTCATTCCTTTTACTTAATTTTCTAGGCTATTTTGCATGTGCAGAGTTTTCAGTTTTGTTGTCAAGATGGAATTGGTATGACTGGCAATATTAAACTATTGATCTAAACATGCCTAAAATTGCAGCACTGCGATGTTGTTATTGTGCACCAGTGCAACACTTCTGCCAAAATTTCAGGTACATCTTGTTTACAGTTAATAAGATCCACAAAATACTTCCCGCATTGATTAGTATATTGAGAAATAACTTTTTGTTGTATTTTTCTTCAATGCATTTTGATAGAAATATTCCATACTACAGGAGATTTTTTTGAGCATGTTGTGTATTTACTTGAGAAGTACACAAGTGGCAGTGCTGTGCAGTTGCTGTGCTGACCTTATGCTTCCAAATGTATTAATTATAAGAATTAGTCAGGATACTCATAAACAGGTGCATGAATTTGCAATTAAAGACCTGTTTGTTGCAGCTGGTCGATAGTGAAGTTGTGATGCTTTCTGCACATTGGGAGAAGAAAAGGAACAGTCTGGTGGAACTGCAGGATCAGCTTCAGCAAATACCGGGGTTTTTAGCAGATCTGGAATGCCTCACAGCAAGCCTTGGTAAGTTCTTATAGACGTAAGAAGCATTCAAGTTAGTACAGAGGATTAGACTGAAGTTCAGCTGTTGTGAATGTTGTGGTTATAAAATTTAATTTTGCTTTCTATGGTAAAACTGTAGTTCTTAAACAAACTGTTTTTTTAAAAAGATCAACAAGTAGCAGTGGCTGCTTTCCCAGCAGTTAAAATTTTGTATGTGTTATTTGGGAAAAAAAAAATTGTGACAAATTTTTGAACAGCTGAAAAATGCTATTCTTGAAATCTTATTAAATTGTTAAAATTTTTGATAGTATGAACACTCATGTAAATAGCTGCTTCGTTTGGAGTCTATGTAATTTTATACAATAATGTTTTAACTCATCATTTGGAGTGGGACAGGGGGAAATGTGCCTGGCTAGGGACACTTTCAGGGCATAAACCTTTGGTTCTAAATAATTGTTGGTTCCAAAGGTAACTTTCATAGTTTGTATTAATGTATAGTGTTAAGATATTCTGAAGTGATACCCAGCTTTTCTGTAGGTGAATATTAATGCTGCCTATTAAGATTAGCAAACACCTCATGTTTGTTAGGTAGGTTGCAATTTTTGTAACTTTACCAAATGTTTAAATTAAATGTTCATTTAATTTAAAAGATGAAAAGATGACTACTTTGGTGGACTAATTCTGGAACCTCTCATACAAAACTGTTGATCCACTGTTGAAAATTAAATTAGGAAAAAATGCTGGGGACTCTTAGTCTCCAAAAATCTCTACCATTTCTGAGCCTTGAAAGGGGATGCAGCGTTTGACAAGCAGCAGCCCTGTCTGTCCACAGCACATCTCTTGATGCTTCCATGAAAATCTATACAAGGTGCATCCAATTAAAGCTTCAAAAAACTGCTGTCTGCACATGGAATTTAGGTAGCTGAGCTCCCCAGGAACTGTGCCTGCACTCCTCTTTCTTACAGCAGCTGGGAAGCAGGCAGAAATTCCTCATGTAATTGCAGCTCTGGTTTTTTGTGGGCTGGGCTGGATTTATGTGCTGATGTGATGTGAAGAAAAGGAGGGTTCTTTTCTGTCTTCAGAGGCTAATTTCTCATTTTGCTATGGTCAGTGGACATGCACAAATCAGCTTTTGTTCCTAGGCAGGCTGGTAATAACTTGGCTATTTATTTCTGAACCAAGGAATGTATTCCAGTTTTTATTACAATTTTCTTATACCATCTTGTTTAATAAGGCTTTATCATCTGTGCTAACCATTTAATATAGGCTTTTTGAAAAAAAAAATTTCTAAGGAAATAAAAGTTCAAATAACGATTTATTAAAATACTAGTTTTAATATCATCGTGCAGTCTACTGGTAGCCCAAAGATAAACAATATAATAGAAAGCTAATGGAATTGCCTTTATAGCTCATAACTGCAAATGCTATAAATCCTGATGAACTGGGGCTTCCTTCTGATTCCTAATACAGTTTTATGAACCGGAAATAATCTCACTCCGATTGTAGAGTTTCTTGGAGAGGTATGTCTCTAGAATATTTTTGATACTGCAGAAGCAGGATTTAAAGAAGCATTCAGCAGCCTGCTCAGGGAAGCTAATGAATTTTGAAGTATACTGCTAAGATTGTGAGATTTGAACCGAACCTTCTAGCTTTACCTTTTGTGTCAGATTTTAAGTAGTTTATCTAGAGTTTCTTATTAGCTCCTTCTAGCAACTGTGAGTATTTTTGAATTGTTTCAGGTTTTATTTTTTCTTCTAATAATTTTTATGGAGTCTGTTTGAAGAGATAGGTATAATTTATACCAAATTCAGCATCTAACCTTCTGGAGGTGATTTAACAGAAATTTACAGCAATATTCTGCTCACTGTTTTTAGTTTTTGTAACTCTTAACTAACTGCTTCATAGAAATATAAGCTGTATTCAGTTTTCTGAGAGATGTCTATTACTCTGACTGTAAATTTTCAATAGAAGTGAAACATTCTGTTAAAAAAAGGTGAAAATAGGATTGTAAAGTTCTGGGTTATGCATCCAAGATGTAATTTGGCTAACCTTCATCATTTCAACAAAAATAATAGTTCTGTCTTGTGAAGTGATATGCTTCTAATAAATCTACTAATGCTTTCATTTTCAAAGTAGATAGGGGACCCTGTCTGCTTTTGATAAAAGAAATTTCAGATAATGGAAATGAACCTTTTTAGTGACCTACTTAAAATTGGTATGACTCATGTACAAATTCTTCAGCTTTTGCTCTGTGTTACAAGACACATTTTCATTAGGAATTTTATAAAGTTCTTTAGCTTAGGTATTCACATTATCAGTCATTCCTCACTTGAAGTAAAAAGTCTGTGTCTTCATTTGATGAATTTATTGTATTATGCCACGTCTCGTAACTGCGATTGAGAACATTGAAGAAAAAATTACTGTCATGTAAAAGTGAAAGGGACAGTTACTGCCCTTTGAAAGTGCAGAATTGGAATCATCACTTAAACCAGTTTTTATTTGAGATGTTGTAGAAAATATCTGCTTACTGATACCTGACATACTTACCTTAGTATGAAATATGTTTTATGTTTGAGCAGTGTCATTTTGTTCAAACATCTGTTTTGATTTCAGCAAATCAAAACACACAAACGTTGATTCAAATCCAGTTTTTCTCCTTTTTTTTTTTTTTTAAAGTTCAAATGTTAAGCATTAACTTGTACACAGGTGACAGATCCAACATAGGCTGAAAATATTTTACTGGTGGGACTGGGAAGAATATAAGGCTGGGGATGTAGTCACAGAGATAAAAGCCTTTGCCACTTAGTCTTTAGGTTTTGTTTTTTTTCTAAAGTGTGGGCTAGATGGGCGTGTATATCCATTGGGGAAACAGAACCTTTTGTGCTGCTTAGGAGAAGTATCCTTGTTTATATCTTGAGCAGGTCAGTCTTTTTTGTTTCAGATTGTGTATCAAGTATGAAAGTTGCCATTCTCTAGCTTAGCAAAATTCAGTCTAATTTTTTCAGAATTTGCATTTATCTTTTACTGAGAAAATTCTGGAAAATATTGGGAAGATTTACATAAAACCAGGGAACATGAATATTATAATAAAGATAGCTATGTTCAACAGGGAATTTCTCCATAGGCTCCAGGGCACAACACTTCAGCAGAGAAAAAGAGATATATATGTATAAAAGGCATACAGTTTGGTGCTGTAAACTTGGAAGTGTCTGAGGATTGAATACACAAGGAGAAAGATCCTGGTATACTTGCAATGTAGTTTCAGCAAAGAAGCTGCTTTAGCTTCATATAAGTGGTATAATACTAGCTGGGTTTAAGATCTTTTCTGTAAAAACGGATAAAAATTGAGCACTAGTAGAACTGTAATTATATGAAGTTTTTTCTTTTCTTTTTTTTGTTGCAGCTGAATTGAACTCTTCTTGTTCATGTATGTCTCTCACTGCTCATTTTAAGCTTTTAGTAATATCTGCCGCTGTGTGGCCTGGAGGTAGAGGGAACATCTTTGATGTAATTGATTCCATCCTTTCTGCCTTTTGCCTTTTAGTCGGAAAATAAATGAGCTTTGTAGAAATGTCTTTAATACTCCTTCATGGTTTCTGTTGTTTGAGTGGCTGGGACAGTGCAGGAAAGATACATCCAAAGTTAGTGGAAACCTATTTTCTGACATACAGCTGTGATTTAGCTATTCTAACAAATTTTGTACTCATACAGAACTGCAGATAACACAGGTTTCAGTTAGAAAAATTATGTGGTAAATTTAAATTAGGTACACCTTAGAAAGAAAGTGTTTTCAGGTAAAAAAATTTGTGGTTGTTGAGTTCTAGGTAAGTAGTTTAATATCTGACAGCTGATAAACAGAGAAAAATGGTTCATGCTGATGGAAGATAATTCAATGTAATGTCATCTGACCAGACTTGAAACATACCTTAAAAGAATTAAAACTAAGAATTAAAGCTTCAAATAATGTTGTTACTCTTGTGGTAATGTAAGAAATATAAACCAGACTGCTATAATTGGAATGATGTGACCTAAAAAACAAGGAGTTTTTTTAATCTATCTAATAAAAAATATTATTTCTACCAAGTGTGGCATATTGCTGTACATGAATATTCATAATCTAGAGGTAAATATATATTTTTAAAATCTGAGAAAGATTTAGAGGAGATGGGGTTTTTTACAGCCTAAGTTTCAAATTGATTGAATCTGTAGTTTTGTTTGGTACTTTGTATGCACAGTACATATGTTCTCTTTTGGGTAAGAGAGATGTTAATTCTCAGCTGGAGCTGGTGCTACTGCAACAGAGCTTGTCTTCAAACTTTTTTTTTGTGAAAAGCAACTTTTCTTTCACTTCAGAAAGGAAAAATTCTGAAACCTGTGTTGCAGTAAAGCAGGATTGTTGCCTCCTGGAGAGATCTTTAGTGTCTATTCCTGTTCTTCAGAGGCACGGTGTTTTCTGCAATTCCCACTAGAGGCTGCTCAAATGCTAGTGCTAGGAATCAGTTGCTCTCTAGAACTCACTTTTCTTCATCTTCTTTATTTTCCTGTCCTTTGCTGTTGTCTTTTAATATTGTTTCAATAGCAAATACAGCAAAGCAGGTGGTACGTTTTTTAAGTGGAAAAACCAGTGGTTGATAGGTACCTTACTAAATTATCTTCAGCCCTGCTGTGTTTGAGAATTTTGCAGATTAATAAGGGAGCAATCATTCTGAAAAGCAAGTTAGCACAATATAGATATTTTGCTTTTAATGCACTCAGAGAAGTCCATTTCTTAAGCAGAAAGGGCCTACCAATCATAATTGTAATTATGATATTACACTTCGAATACATTTGGATTTTGTGAGAGAAAATTGAGTATGTGGTAGACAATGAATGTTCCACATCACAATATATAGAACTGAAAACATTTTTTTTCCCTCAGACTTGTTTCTGCATTAATTGTCAACTGCCTTTCTTTATTTTTTTTGCTAATCCCTCCCCTGTCCCCTCAGTGATCTGTACACAGGCAAATAATTTAGGGAAATATTTGCTGATTATATGATTCATGTTTCCCTTTCTTGCTGTTGTGGATCTTACTTGTTAGGGACTAAAAAAATCATGTTAAGTGAAGGCGAATGTATGAATATGTACTCTACAAAATTTGCTTATGGAGTCTTAACTTTTGCTTTTTTAAGGGAACCACAAGGATGGCTATTTATAATGGAGCAGTGGCTAAGGAAGTTGAAATTACATGTAGTCCAAGATAGGCTTCAAGTAGAATGGCCAAGCCAGAATGGAAAATTTGACTGATGCCTTCAGCTTACTGTTTCTTTCTTTTGAGCATCCAAAATGCATTAACTTTGGCTGCTATTTGTTTGTAAAAATGTGAATTATTCTTGCTCCTGCAATTTACTTTCCCTCTGGTATAGGAGAAGTCCTGGCGGAAAGATGGATGATAGTCCTGTAATTCACACAGGTCCATCCCAGAGTGACTAGCTGGTCAGGGTTTGGGAGAATAGTTTTTCCTCTGTGGAATCCTGAGGAGAGAAATGAAATTTAGCATTAGTCACTGTCAGAGAGAGTAATCCTTTGATACAAGATTCATGTGGGTTAATTCAGATGAGGAGGAACCTCAGGAATTTTCACTCAAAGCGATGTGAGCTATGAGACGAGATCAGTTTTCTCAGGACTTGTCATAGACAAGATCTATTTGAAGTTGAGACTCAGCAGTTATGTTTAAAGATGAGATTTAGAGATGTGTTTGTAAAATAGGTAGATTTAATTGTAAAATGTACGTATGTATGTAAAATAGGTATATCTCTATATTTAGCTATCAGTAAAGGGCCTGTCTTCAGAGACATAAATATATATTCTTTTATATTATCATGAGACCATGTGAAAGTTAAAATTCTCCCTGTATGCTTTCCTTTTGCTTCATTTGAATAAATGAGGATTTGACCTGGCTTTGGCCAGCACAGCTTTATTCCTTGGATTGGTACCATGTAGGAAGGGCTAAATTGACAGTCTGCTCAAGAAGGAAAAGTATGAGTCTTGAATGCTTCTCTTCCTCAAATATAGACCACAAACCTGTGAGACCACGATGCTGGGGCAAATAGCATCTTACTACAAGGGAACCTCAGATAGATCTCCCTTTAACATGGCTCTGCTGCCACTCTTTACTGTGGGATTTGTGCTTTGTTTATCGTTTGGAGCCATTTATATGTGTGTAATTATTACCATGTTAATTATTTACCTTTTCGAAACCCTGCTTCTGTTCAGGTGAGTTGTCCATCTGTTGATGCAATTTGATATTCATACAAGTATTTCTTATAGCCCAGCTAGAGGCAGATTTTGAGGAAATGGAGAATCATCTGTTGTGTCTTGAGGAACTATGTGAGCAGTGTGAATTGGAAAGATACAAATGTGTGCAGACATTACAGCTGGAAAACTACAAGAAAACAAAAAGGTAAATAAAACAATTGTTATAAATATAAATTAGCATATGATATCAGCCTTTTGCAATTAACCCCCCCATATGTAGTATAATCCCTTTTATTTTCATCTTTTAAAGAAACAATTGTCTTTGACAGGACATTGCAAATTTGTAGGAGATTCATTGAATGTCTTAGTGGTGAACAAAGAGTACGTGTGTTTGGAAAATTATCACTACATTGTTGTATGGATGAAGTCATGTTTATTATTCTCTGCAAAGAATTGGAATAAGGGCTGTTGTTAATAAGCACAGATAAATTGATGTTTCTTTTAATCCCCTGCCCTGGTTTATGGATTTCTCTTTTTTCCCGCCACGTAGCTGACAGTTTAGAAACTGAATTTTCCTCTATCTTCCTTTCAGTTCTATTGTATCATATACTATAAGTACCTTTCTCTCTGTATGAAAGGTATTAATCTCCTGCCATTCTCTTACTTGTAAAAGCAGGGTGTTAATTCTTGGAATCAAAGTTCAACTTACAGCAGTGTGTGTGAAAATTCAGAACTTTCAACTCGTGGGCTTCTGGTTTACCTGAAAGATAAAGAAGCAAGGGAAAAATATTAAGCGCTTAAATGACTTAAACTATTGACTTGCTTGATTTTTGTTACTGCCAGTGCCAAAAATAACCTAATATAAGGAGATAAGAAAAGCAGTATTACATTCATTGTATAAATTAGGAAATGAGGAGTTGAATTGAGCAGTTTGTCAAAGACAGTGTCTGACAGCCTGTTAGGGAGGGATGGGTAGATGTGGGTGTTGACTGACATGGGGATAACCAGGTAACTTGATCTGTCCAGGCAGGAGTCCTACTGTTAGCCAGGGGAAGCACGCTGGCACCCTCCTTGCCTCCTTGATTGTGGAAGCAAGTTTGATACATGTGGTAAGGTCAGAACAACTGGTTTGTTTCACGGTTCTGATGAGGATGTAGTGATCAAGGGCAGGACTGTGCCAGCCAGCTCTGGCCACATTTTCCTTAGGTTATCTGTGTTCTTTTTCTTGACCCTCCTTGCCATTCTTGTAGCTCTTTCTACTTTTGTGGGGTTTTTTGAATCCCAGTCTCTACCCAGAAGACCTATTCACCCCTGATTACTTTTTCCCCATTGGTCCTCATTTATTATCTTAGCCTTCTACGGTGTTACAGATCCAGTTACTGAAGGAGTGCTGTATTCTGTAGTGGTTCTAACTCCAATACCTTAAAGCTTCCCCTTCAGTTTTCTGTGAAATTTGGATGTTTCTCACCTAACTCCCCTTTAAACGCCTGTGAAATCCAGTCATCCCTCATGGTGCTATCTGTGGCTTTTGTCAGTATCTTATTATGTTATCTGTCTCATCTGGCAATTCCTCATGTCATGTCCCTGTAGTTTTTCACATCCTGTTCAGTTGTCTTAACCTCAGGCCGGGGCCTCAGCAATAGTCTGTAATTTTCCTGCAGCCTGGATTTTCTCTTTCCCAGGTCAGGGGAATTCCATATTCTCTCTCCAAGAAGAGTCAACAGCAGACAGTATGGCTGAATATTCACTTGTTCAGACCTACCTGAGTAATCTATATATTTAAGAGTAATAATTCCAAAATTCTAAATATGTGCTATTTAACCAAATAACACGTGTTTAAAATGTGTATAAAGCAACAGATTTGGTCCCATATAATTATCTTTCTACAATTTTCTGAGTGTTTTTTGTTCTCTCTACCATCCTTGCTCCCTTTCCCCTAGCCTCTGCTTTCAACATCAAAATAAAATGTTGAACCATTGCCTGCTCTGCTTAGCAGCATCTAATCAGTTTTATAAATAGAATGCTAAGCAAGCTACTTAGTGTAATTATAAGCTGATTACATTTGGTCAGACCTAGACAAAACAGGACAAATAAAGGTAATTTTTAGTTGATCATTACCACTGTGTTTATTTAGGTAAGAAATTAACTGCTAGCTCATTACAGGAAGGACACTTGCCACTGTAGGTACTTGAAGAGCGAGCAGCCGGTTAACTTGACGTGAGTGTGATTTGTGTTGTATGCTTGGAACTCATATCCTGTCTTCCTCTCTTTAATGCTTGGGGTTTTTACTGTGATACCAGCTGAAAGAATCAAGGGGAGCAGGGTTCAGGAGTCTATGCTCTCTCTTTAGCACAAAAATTATTTTCAGGGACTGAGTGGTTTTGCGTTTGGAAAAAAAAAAGTATTTCATGTGTTTTGACAATACAGGGATGAAAACTGAGTGAATAAGAACTCTAGAAACTCTGGTTATTTTAAGCATGTAAAAAACCATAATTTTGTTACAAAGTCACTACAGAGCTTAGGCTAGAAGCTCATGTATTTCAAATCTTTTGAAAAAAATCCTATAGGAAAGACTTAGAAGAAGGTGCTTTAGGTCAACATTAAACCTCTGAAACGTAGCTTATGGTAACTATGGGAACTTATTTTAAGAAATAGGTCTCCCTATCAAATAGAGCAACTTTGTTTCAGTTCAAACAGGTCAATTTTTTCCCTTTCGCCATTGTGTTGAGTACTAATTTCAAAGTAGATTCATCAGTCCAGGATCTTTTCCAAGTTATTTAAAAGCCTGGTGTTTGAGGGGTTGGGGTTTTTTTGTGAGCTTATGTCTGGAATTTTAATATTTTCTTTTTTGTGTTTAAATCCATTGATCAGGTTACCAGTACCATTGTATGAAGTCTAGATTCCACCCTTATTTTCTCTAGTTAGTCTCTCTGCAATTGTTTGGATGTACGTTAGCATTAAACCATGTCATTTTGTTTCCTGTCTTTGTTCAATCAAGCACAATTCTTCTTCCCTTTCCTTCATTCTCCTGCTGAGGGTATTCTGATTGCAGAAAACTTACTGTATCTCTTTAGTCACATGTGGCAATTCTTGCTTCCCCAAGTGGACAGTGTCCTTTAGAAAGCAGTGCCAGGAGCTCACTTTTGTGTCATCTTTTTATGTGCCCTGAATGGCAGCCTTGTGGTGTAAGATAAAATGTTTCTCACCTGAAGCTGCACTTCTATGAATTTCTTGGTACGATTTGTGTCCATTTCAGAGAGATCACCATGTTTTGAAAAACAGAAACCTCTGATTATTTTGTCAATTAAAAGGAGCTGCCCGACGATAGCATTTTGTAGGAATACATTGGGAATAGCAGAGTCCTTGTCACTGGAAGTGAGTGAATAGATTTTACTGTGTTATTTGACTTAAAACATAATTGGCTGAATGTTAATTTTTTAAGACGTCTTGTTTAAGACCCGTCTCTGTTTTTCAGTGTTTGTCAGCTTTGAGAACAGACATAGAAGGAAAGTAAATGTAAAAATCTAAAATTCAGAACTTAGTGGGACTATTGTTTTTCCTTTTTGATGAGATTTAAACAAATGCTTTATTTGAAGAGAAAATGAGTTCTTAAAATATGTATTTATTCCTAAGTTTTGTATTTTAGAGGTTTATTTGTGGTCAAATAATATGTAACCCCATGCTTTCCTAATTAGTACAGTAGACGAGGAGTTGGACAGATTGTCATAGTTGTTGTTGGATGCATTGCCATGCCATGATGGTGCTTTAGTGCTTCTGGGGGAGAAGAATGTTTGTTTGATTTACTTTCTCATTCAGAAGGGTGTAAAATTTATGGCAATTGCATTGTGTAGATTAGGGATGTGTGTGCAAAAATGGCTTAGTTACTGTTGTTTTCTTCTGTGGACTTTATCTCTCTTTTTAATTGCTTTGGGAACAAAAGGAACAGTAAGGGTTGTTGGATGTAGATACGGTGGCTTATCTTAGGCCTGACCAACACGAACATTTGAAACATAAATAGAAAAAACCTTCCATATCTGTAGCTCTTGTTTAGATCCCATAGCATTCCTCAGGTGACAGGCTAGAACAGTACTCTGTACTGTACAGCATCTTCAGTGATGATTCCCTCCCACCTGGCAGTGATACATTTAAATTTTACCTTCATAACCCTTCCAAGCTTCACATGTAATTTATAAAATTAACTTTTTATAAGTAAAAAAGTGTATATGCACCTTTGTTGCAAATGATTTGAGCAAGTATATTTTTCCTTCTAACATTAAGTGTACTGTGAATTATTTCTGAGACCTCAGCTACATGTTTCATAGTTCTCATCAAAATTTTCCTCAGTGTAAATTTTCATGCCATACTCTTTTTGATCAGTCTTTTAGTGCTATAGATTTGGAACTGCTACAGCTCTGTGTCACTGGGTACCTAAATAAACATTTTTGCATGATTGGATGCAGAACTTGTATTATCTTTAGGCAGTTTTCATGGTAGATGTGCAGTGGATGACTGGCTTTGAGTTTTCAGTAGGCACTGTATAAGTTTCTGTACTCATGTGGCAAAGATGTTCTCTATCCTGTTTCATGAGTTTGCATACAGCACAATCAGCAGCAAGTGTTTTCATGGTGATAACTGGCTGGAATTAATTTTATGGCCATCAGTTGTTGCACTTCTTTCGGCAGACACACAGAATGAGAATTCGTATTGATCTTGAAGAGACTTCCACAAGTTTTGGAGGAGTTTCGTGGATAATTTTGCTTCCCTTTTTTTTTTTTGTAGTTTGAAGGCTCTGAACTTTCTTTTGTTTGCAAGAACTCTTGCATTACAGTATTCTGCATATGCCAAACCCAAAGGAGTATGCTGCTTCATTATTACTGAATTTTACTCCCATCAGTGCTCCCAGTATTTGGAAACATCAGGCAAGGCTGAACACACAGCAGATTTGAAGATTGCAGGGGTTTTGGCAGTTTTTTCTCTTATTTGCAAAGTGTGAATGTGCAGTATAATTTATGTCGCTTTTAAGTTGATTTAATTTTGCCCTTTCTCTGGTGATCTTTGCTTGGTACAGGGAGACAATGACATTGTTACAAAGAGATTTGATGCTTACCTTCTCCTTGTAGTCTTGTTTTCTTTTGAATAGGCAAATAAAAGATTTTTTTCTTTGGCTTTTGTGACCTGTAATAAAAGACTGAATGTTTGTGTTGGATCCTCTGTATCCTACAGCACCTTTTAATAATGTTATCCAGAAAATGTTAAAACATTATGTCAATCCTGCATAATTTATCTCTACCTTTATGTGGTGCTTGTTAGTGGGCATAATCTGCAAATCCTGTCAAGCTGTTAATACGAGGCATTCTTTGTCCAGACTTACTGTACCAATAATAGGAACAGATGGTTTAGGACTGCCTTAATCATCATTTTGTACCCTCCCTCACCTCAAAAATGCATTATTTATATATGTAATTAATTCACTGTGGCTAGTGGCAGAAGAACAGGGCTTAGGTGCTTGTCATTACCACACTAAAATTCATTCTCTGTGCTGTACCTCCTGATAAATTCTGTGTTTCTTTGCTGTGAATTATTTCCTGAGATCTTTAATAATTCCTTTCTACTTATATTGAAAACCAATTCATTTAAAAGTAGTTTAAAAAATGTATTAAATGCATTCATTGGCAACGCTTCTGTGAGGGAGATTTGACATTCCTATGTTAAAGAGACATGTTGAGGGTGCCTGAAGAGATACAAGTTGTAACTTCTCTCTGGCACAACTGCATTTGTGCTGTGTGGAGCCACATTCAGCATTTTAGATGAAGATTGCACATGGAGTCACAAGCTCTTTTTACTTACTTGTTTCTCTGAATTAGGGTTGTACTGTACATCACTTACTGAATAAAGCTTGGCCAGTTTTTGAATACTATCATTCTTCTTTTTAATGCTTATGGGGAAATTGATGGCCAAGTTAAAAGAAGGTCTGCAGTTCCTTGGGTGGCTGTTAACAGGTTTGCAGGAACTCCTTTTCTTTCTAGAAGAAATTGGTGGAGTTGATGGTGGAGGTGGCCTTTGATGGTGGAATTGTTTGTACCTTCTCCTAAACTTCAGCTTCTCTTACATTCTTTGTAGTTTCTCACATTGTAGCTTCTCTTAATTTTGTATTCTCAAATGTCAGCTTTAAACTTTGGTTCCTAAAATTTTGGTTGTGCAATAAAAACAAACTGTGTTGATACATGTATGTTTTAGTGATCCAATGACATTGCATACTAAGATAAAAGTTTAAAAAAAAAGAAATTTAAAAACTGTCCCTTTTTTTTTGGTAACAACAGGATGAAAGCAAAAGCATAAGAACTGTCCTGTGCAAAATCTTACATCTGAAGGCATAAGCTTTTGGAGGGAGCTAAGCATTTATTCCACATTTCGCATTCCAGTTCGGAATGGTTCCAATGGTAAATGGCCTGTCTCAGTCTCTTAGCAGAGGACAAAACTTGTTTTAATGATTTCATTTCTACCTTTTCTTACAGTTTTGATACAATCTCCTGCATTTTTACTGTCCTTTTGAATGATAGTGCCTGGAAGATGACTCCCAGCATTCTTAATCAGGATAAATATTTGTTTGATTTTTTGAAACATCTTAAGAGTAATGCTTTCACTGTACCCTGAAACTTCTGAGTATATTAGGGTAATATTTGTTCTTAGTTGTATTTATTAACTTGATTGCCAGTTAATGTAGTTTCTATTACAAAAATTCGCTGTTCCATCTTCTGGACTGAAGTTAATGTAGAAGTTTTGCTAGAAAACAGACTTCAGCTACTTCTGTGTCTGCATGAGTATGGAAGCAAAAAAGTCTCCATTGCAATATTGTTTAAATGCCTTCGTTCTCTGCTATTCTCTTTTAGTGGATAAAATGTCACTTTTGATGGTGAAGAATCCTGACCTGTCCTCAGTGTTTCTTCAGATGAATAGAAACCCTTGCCTGCTGCTCAATTCCAACAGTAGTTTAGTAATAGTGTTAATTTTTACTGATTTTTCAGTACTTAAAGGCTTTTCATTGCTTCAGTCTCAGGTGTATTTCAAAGTAGTCGTTGGCCTAAATATCTCAAAGGGGTGCTCCACCAATCTCAGGAATGGGGAAAAGAGTTTTGTGTCAGGATTGACAAAAGTGCTAATCCTAAGCACAAAAAAAAAAGTACTTGAATTATTTCTGTGCACCATGCTAGTGGCATAGGTTTTGAATTCTCAGTTTTTTGGCTTTTACTTCTGATGACATCCAGAGGAAAGTTCCAGAGGAAAGATCTCATGGCTTTCTAGTTTACTAAAGCTTGAGTCAGGCTATGGAAGGATTTTTTTTTTTAATATATAATTTTGAAAACTTAACTGTACCAGACATAGCAGAGGAAATGCAGCATTTCTCAGTTTTTGGGTTGGATCTTGTTAGGTGTCATAAATATTTTTAGATTAATTTGCTGATAAGCATATATTATTCCTTCAAATATATTTTTTTGTAAATAGTATTTACAACCCAATATTTATTAACACATATTATTGTAAAATCTTTTAAATTTAATCCTCAATTTTTACTATTCATATTCTGTCTTGATATTGTCTTTTGTTTATATATGAGTCTAGCAGTTGGAATTTACTGACTGTTACTTTTAGAGTTAGTGTTACAAAAAATTGTTCCTGACGTTCATTTACGACTTTGATGCTTTTCTTGTCTGCCTGTTCTTTTCTTGAAGATAAAATACGAAACCATCAATTCTGGCTACTGGCATCTTTGCAAAGAATGTGGTGTTTCTGTAGTCTCCTAGGTATTTAACTAGATTCCATGATGTTTAGTTACACTTAAGAAATTGATCTTAGTGTTACAGCCC
Source organism: Oriolus oriolus (assembly GCA_013400235.1). Taxonomy (NCBI): domain Eukaryota; kingdom Metazoa; phylum Chordata; class Aves; order Passeriformes; family Corvidae; genus Oriolus; species Oriolus oriolus. The sequence goes on from VXBT01000742.1 coordinate 492,523, forward strand.
TTTTCAACATGCAGTAGAACCTGAGATTTTTTTTTTCTTACTGTTGCTGAACAAATTGAATTCCATTTGATCTCAGTAACTTAAAGCAGGATAGTTTTGCCTCCTGGTCCTCCCATGTTATTCTTTCTGGATTTATTTTTGTTTGTCTGTGATAGCAGTACAATCTTCCTAGAGTCTATCTCATCTGCTCAGTGACTAAAGCAGGGTTAATCCAACAATGCAATGAAAAGCCTGAGGGGGATGGAAAGGTCCTTGGGAGTTTGTATCTGCCTTCTAACTAGATTGTAATTCTAGCTGGTCATGTCAGTTACTTTGTGGGACAAGTCACGTATTGTAGATGGTTTGTTTCACCTGTTGTCTCCACAGTTATATTTTTTCACCACAAACCCTGAATCTCAACTTTTCTGTGAATGAAGAAGTTGAGACCACTAACAGTGTCATCATTAGAACATTCCAGGTAACTTAAAAACTGGTAACTAAGTTTGATGGGTGTAGAATTTCAGAGAGTAATTAAGTGCTCACCCCTCCTCCCCCCATCTATTTTATGAAAACAAGCAACTGGAAAGGCAGGGATTAACATTATTGCCTATACGTGTGGCCAGAGATAGTTTTCATGGACATAACTTCAGTATTGGTGGAGCCTGTACAGCCTCTTGCCTCTCAGGAAGGAAGCTGGGATTCGTAAATTGCTCTGCATACAGAGCGAGATTACTTTTGAAGTGTCTCCATGCCTTTATGGTATGATTATATTAGACTTTAGCCTGTTATTTTAGGTTTTTTTCTTGCTCAGAGGTGCTGAACTTCGTCTTTCACTGAAAAGAGCTATTTATATTATAATGTGCCTCTTAATTCAGTCCTTTCTTCTGAAAGCTTGCTGTTAATTGTAAGAAGGTAAAATGTAATCTTATAGGAGTAACTAGCCAGGTTTGTTGTCAGTAACCTGAAATTTAGTAGCTGAAGAGCATATAGTCAGATGCCAGGTAGTTGTATTGATTAGTGGTCAGACTCAGCACAGGAGTTCCTTGAATCCTGGACAGATGCTGAGCAGCCTGCACTGGGCTTCAAGAGCCTTCATGTGTAGCAAGGCCAGAGGCAAGGCAGGCCTGCGTTTTCCTTCTAATAGTAGTGGAAGGGTTATCTTGTCCATCTGTGAAGTGCATGAATGTTCTCTTGGATGAAAACTCTGTAAAATCCAGGAGCATTTCCCTATGGAGCACTTTCAATTGCCTTGTATGTTTCCTTCTGCTTGTCTTTTAACCTTGCTTTGAAGGCCACTTTTCCAAAACTGTTTTCAGTTTACTCTTTTTCATTTAAATTACTCGCACAAATTGCTGTTTCTTTACATTGTCTGTGTTCCAAATATGTAGTTCAATTCTTAATGTGAATTCAGTGTATTCTGCAGATGACTTTTCATCTCTAGATTCTTAGAGAAGACATAGGAGGTATCTTGTTTCTGACAGTTTATCAATAAATACAAAAATATTTATTTACTTACAAAGGGGAAAAGTGTAATACTGTTACACATTTTTCTCTGTACATCTGTGTGCATGGTCACAATTACCCAACTAGAAAATGTACTGGTAGCCTCTTAAGCTATCTGTTTTTCCAATGTCATTACAAGTCAGTTTCCTTTCCTCTTTTCAGTTTAGTGTCATGTTCTTACCAAAGCTGCTGATAAATGAGATTTAGGATTAAAATTTTAAAACTTACAAGTTTTTATTTGTATAATTTGACTTAATAAATAAAAAAAAACCTTCCATGCTGCTAATAGTGAACATGGTTTCAATAAGCATGTACTTTAGTATATAATTCTAAATGGAAGTGTTCTTGGAAGTCTTCTGAGAAACCAGAAGATGTGATTAATTCATGCTGTGTAAAATATAAAATCTTCAGTCTTTGAGTCTGAATTGGTATGAGGATATGAGAAAGTACAGATCCTTAAATTTCAAATCTGTATTTTTACTGTATGCTAATCATAGATACTTCTAATTTTTCAGAGGTATGTGTTGGAAAAGAAGTTTTTGTCAAGTATTAATTTCCAGCTTTCTTAATGAATGGCAATTATGTATATGGATATAGGGACAGCATCTGAGTGCATCTCAACCCTAAAAATATTGATGGATTTTGAAAAGGAAAATTCTGGGGGTTTAGACAAAATCAGTGATTGTCACTTGGTTATTGTATTACGATCTTGTTTACTAACCTAATTCAACACAATGGCAGTAAATGTTTCATCTTTCATTTTGTAGACAAGTGTCATAAAATCTCCTGTTTTTAGGTGCAAGTGATGTAGTTTTTCCCTTCTTACTTTCACAAGATGTTTCCTCCAGTATGGTTTTGTTTCAGTCCATGGAAAACAAGCATTTCCTGTGATTGTTGTTTCCTCAACTACTGTGCCATTATTTAAAAAAAAGGAGGGCAACTTGTGAGAGTGTTTAAGAATTTTGTAACTATATTTAGAGTATGCAGGGTAGGAAAAATCTTTTAGGGCATGAAACTGCAAATCACAGATATTGTAAAGTAGCTTTTTTCTCTGATATAAAAGGGAGAAACTAGCTTGGGAAAGGGATGGAGGAGAAGCAGGAAAGGAAATAGATACTTACAGGAAGTTGCAACTAATAGAATTCTTTACTGTGAATCACACTCTAGCTTATTTCCTGGTAAAGCACCATTCTTTCAAAAACCTGTATTTAACATTTGGTTACAAAAGTGGGATGTTCTCTGAAAATGTGGAGGTAAATGCATTCTCTTGCTTCTTTTGGAATACTTTGTCCTGCTTAGAAAATAAACTGTTTCAGCTTTGAGAGAGTTTTGTCTGTTCTTGATGCAAGAATAAATGCTGAATTGCATCATCTCTTAAGGGATAGAAGGAGTTTTGTATTGTGAAACACTGTCTCTGGTAGGTGACTGAAGAGTGCTTTAGTCTGTGGATAGTGAATAGAATAATTTATCTGGGCAACTGTTAATTCAGTCTTTAATTTATTTTTCTTACAGTCACTTTTGCTTCAAAATTCAGAATTTAACTAGGCATTCTGTGAGGCACAGACTGAAAAAGTTTGATGTAAATGAGTGTTTTGTAAGGCCAGTATTCTGCTTTACCTAAGCTATTCCGTTGATTCTTCTTTAGCCTTTAAATTAATGATGAATCACTACCTTATAGTAATGACAATTGGAGCATTTTGCAATTTCTTTAAAGCATAGAGAATATTTCTCTTTGTTTTATAGCCTCTGCATTCACAATTGCATAACTTCTAAAAGTGGAAGGTGGGCTGGTATGAAGGCAAAAAAGATATTACTATCTTTTACTTCATTTCTTAGCCTTCTGGTACATGATTACTATGCGTTATCTCTCATATTCCATACTTGAAAATCCTCCCCTCTGAGGAATGTCACTGTATGTCTCTTTGCCTGTCTCTGTTTTAACTGAGTGAGTGATATTGTACAATTTTTCTCCTTCGGTGTTGCCAAAATGTTTTTGAATGGCATTGATGAAAATGGGACACTAATTGTTACTGACTGTGCTGTAAATTAGTAAAGGTCTGCTAAGCAAAGGATGCTTTAGTAACTAACGCCTTAAGAAGTCTTGGTTATTTTTGGAGCAGTGTATCTGGAAATTATGTAGCTAGATATAAATGTGCAATATTTGTATAATTGTACATGTTTATAAAGAAGTGGTGGCCTAATTTCTGAACAGGTATATTTTGTTTGCTTTGGACAAACACATGTGGTAATATTACCCTTATGTATGGTGACAATCAAATTGTTTGGTTTTTGTGTTTTAGTGAGTCTTAAAGCATGTAAAATAAATCCTGTAGTTCTAGATGTAGTATTTCTAATTATTTTTTTAATTCTGCTCTTCTCCAACAGGAAGGAACTGGAGACATTCAAAGGTAAATTCTATTTTTATTTTCTACCTAAACGTTTGTAAGGGTTACAGTCATTCGTGTTTTGACTGAAACTAGGAAGGAATGGTTGCCATTCTACATTTGACGATGTTAATTTTATGTTGACCCAGCAGGCTGTTGGTTTTTCATTTTACCTGTTCTTGCTACTGTTTTCTTCGGGAGAGTCTTAAGTGTAGGGAGAACGCAGATATTTTGTTGTCTTATCTAGGTTTCAGAGATTCCCCTATCTAATTCAAGCCTTTCCCTTGGTGTTCAATTTTTGAAGTTAAGGGCTTTGTGTTCAACTGGTTGATGGCTTTTCTAGCATGGATGTATTTTTGACACATGTTGTAGGCTGTTACATGTTAGATTTTTGTCTGGCTGTTTCTAGGGAATTTTCACAGTATTATGCTATCAGACAAATTTAGGTTTTGTAGCTCAACTTGTTGTTGGAGATGCTCGATGATATATACAACTATTTGTCCAATATATGATGAAATGGCTGGAAACTCTGTCACGTATTATTGCTTTGTCTGTGGTACGTAGATGGAACACAATCCCATTTTCAGTAAATCCTAAACTGAGTCTTACTCTGCCTACTGATGTTAATGTTTGATCAGCTTGAGAACTGCTGTTACCTTTTCCTTTGGATAGGACGTGACTGTGGGTTTGTGACTAGTATTTGTGAGAATGAAGTCAGGTGCATTGACTTATGTCAATCAATTGTCTCTTGAAATTGAAAGGAGGGATGGAAATTTCTATCAGCTGCCTTTTCAGTTCGTTACTATCTCATCTTTATGTGATGCTACAAAAGGGAAATAACAGTTACAGTAACAGATAAGCAACACAGATTATGTAAAATGTCACTTTTTCTGTAACTTACCAAACCAACCCTTTTGTTGATTGGTTTGACAGCTTTCAACATAGTGCAACTCAATACAAAATAGAAGATAATGCCAGGCTCCTTCTGATGCAAAGCAAGGCAGCTACTTTGTAGTACCTGATGCTTGTGAGAACAGTGAATCCTGGGTTTTTTGTTTGTATTGATTAGGTGTTTTAAGTGAGTTTCTGGAAGCCAGGAGAGTGGTTTCCAAAGTAATTTCTCTCTTGGCCTCTTGTTATTTTAATAGAGACTTTAACATTTGACAGTAAGCATTTTACAAAGACAATTATTTTGATGGAAGAGGATTGTGCTAGCTGTGTGTTGACCTTGAAATTTGTACCAAACTAAGCAACCGGTTCTATAAAGGATACAGATTTCCAATACTGGTTATGAAAGACTTGTCTTGGTAGCTAGATAAGTGTAGAGGGATGAATCTTGGAAAATGGTTATTAAACATCTGTCAGCCTAATTTCTGTGGGTTTTGTACAGTGAACTGGTGGACAAGCTAGTACCTGACAGAAGAGAGGGGAGTAATAACTAAGAAAATTTCAAGAACGGTCTTGTCAAGCAAGTCTAATTTCTTTCTAGAAGATGACAAGAAGAAGGTTTAAAATAAACAATAGATTCAGTGTGTTGATTTTGGCAGCAACTTTCACTGTTTTGCCTGACATTTCCCAGGAAATTGGGATTAAACTACTAAAAATCCAGGTGCGCGACTGATTGAAAATACATGCTTGGAGGAAATGTTCTTGGGTTTCTGACTTACTAAGTTGTTCCTTCTCAGATCTTGGAATTTTTATTGTCAGCCTGGATTGTGAAGTAGAGGTATTCATTATATTGGCTTCAGTCAGTCTTTTTCTGACCTTTTGGACCTTACAGTAATATCTGAGTATCTGCCATATCTTTCATCAGCTGTCTGGAAATAGGGAGAGTAGGAGATTCCCTATTGTGAAGCATTCATTATATAATGGCAGATGTTTCGGTTCTAGGGCAGCTTTGCCCGATCTAACTTGGGGCTCCTACTTGAGTTTTCTGTTTTGAGCTGCTTCCAGGGCTCACTAGATTTTGGCAAAAATGATCTGTCACTTGGTTGACTTTAGTTCCGGTTGATGAAGCACAGTGAGGTAACTTGGTGGATGTCTGTAGGAATCCTGTCACAGAGGAAGGAAAAGGAAAAGGGAGCAGCAAGGGCAGGCAGTGTGTCCTAAGTTGATAGCCTAACAGTGTAATCTAAAAAGCGAAAAAAACAGGAAAAGTTGGTTCCAACTGAAACATGTTAAGTAGTTGAGTAGATGGTTCTTTACATTTTAATATTGCAAATACAGACTACATCCTCAACTAATTTATCTTTGTTTAACTGTCCAGAGTGAAATGTCTTCATCAACATTCTGTTCATGAAATACCCAGCGCAGGGTCTAGGAAAGAAGAACTGTTTAAAATGCCTTCATATACACTTGCATCTTTTAATGCATTTGCACTTGAAATCATTGTACGTTAAAATCTGTTTCAATGGAAAAACCCGAAATGCCATTTTTTATAATAGTAACTTGTTATTTGTGAATTTGAATACCATATGCTAAAAAGTAATAGCTTCCAGGATACAAGGATGGTAAATGTCTTGCATAAAAATATCTTTCATAAAGATACAAGATCATTCTATCTGAATATGCAGGAATTAAAGTACCACAAAATAAATTCTTCTAATATATTTGCTAGAAGGGTTAAAAGAGAGTTGTATGTACTTTTTTCAATGTCCAAATGCAGCTCTCACGTTCACCCATGCTGGGTTCTTATGCCTTGCTCAGGATAGAAAGTAGGTTTTACTGGAATTAAGAAACTGGTCTAGTTGGAGGTTCAAAATAGCACAGCACTAGAAACTTGAATTCAGTGATGCATCCCATCAGTTGCACAACGAATACAGAAAAAATATGTGAATTATGTGTTGGTGCTGACCCTGAGAGTGCAAGTGTGACTCACAAGGCCACTGGGTAGCTTCACAGACCTCTCATCTCCCTGGAGTTTTGTGGATGTGTAAATACAAATACATACACAGGTGTAGTCTGCAAATTTGTGAAATCTTCAAATGTCTGTAACCTTAAAAACATCATTAGTGCCCTTGTATATACCTAGTATTTACTTATTTTAATATTGAAACAACATCTGCCTTCACACAACCAAGAAGCAGAATTGTTTCTGCTTTCATTTATGACTTCCCACTGTGTGTGCCAAGGAACAAAGTGCTAATTCATTGACCTCTTAAGTATATTCTTTAGAGGTAACCAGGTGTCATCCAGAAGGGGCCCTGACAAGGAATGTATATATGCCTGTTTGCAGCATTGAAAAGTTTTTAGAATCCACTAACTCTCTTGCTTGTTGATTTTACTACCTTTAAGGAGCATGAAATAAGAATGTGATACTACTTTAAGAAATGATTAATTATTTTTGTATTTGTCAATGTTTTAGAATTTGTTCCTGCCGTTTTCATGTTGGTATTGCAGATTGTACTCTTATTTCATTCCAAAGACTAGATTTTACTATTCCTCCTTTTGCTTTAAGACTTTTTACTGGGCCAGACATTCTCCTTTGTTGTTTGCTACACCCGCAGTGTGCAGGGGCAGGACAAACCTTTCCAGTCTCTCTTCTTTCAACCACAAGGGTTTTCTATTACAGAGTAATTGAAATTGATTATTACTTAATAATCTGTGCTGCTGAGAAAGTGAAGGTTATAAGCTTTCCAAGTTCTTTTGTGTTAAACATCTCTCTCTGAGGAAGGCAGGGAATGAGTGTGTGATGTTTTTGTCGACACTGCTGCAGCACTGGCATTTGTGTACCTGAAGTGTGAGTGTGAACCAGGACAGAACATCTCAAAGGTTGTCCAGTTCCTTATCTTTTTTTAGTACTTTATCTTTCAGAGGTCTTTGCTGTAAAAGATAACGGATTTATGAATGGAAACATTGGTATGCCATATAGAGTAGCCTGCAAGTCTCTTCCTAGCAAGCACCAACTTCAGTCTTTGGAGAACTGCTTGTAGGAACTGGCTTATGCTCTGTGCTGTCCTGTCTTGGCTGAGACTCATAAAGATGCTAAAAAAAAATGTTGTGTTCTGAATCTTGGCAATTTCTTGCAATAGTAGAGTTAATTTTAGTTGATATTTTTGTGTGGTTTTGATTTTAGTGTTTCATGGGTTGTGCTCTTGCATGGTTTAGAAAGGGTGCATATCATTTTCATTTTACAGCTGAGAAACTGGAAATTAGATAGCTCATATCTGGTTATTTGCTCCTAATACTTGAAACCTGGTGCATTTATGACTGCACAGAGATTTCAGATCATTCCATCATTCTTCTAGGCACACGGTACCATTTTTTAATTTATTTTTTTTCTTTTTTGAGTTAACATTCCTTTAGTTCCAGAACAGCCGGGATTGTGTAGTAAATAGTTACAGAGTACTGTTAATCTCATTAGAAGATGGAAGAGTGGAGCAGATAATGAGGTAGGTAATCAGCAGTGAGAGAGTAGGAAAATAATGAAAGTTTTAAAAGTAGTAGAATTGCACAATAGTAATAACATATGCTGTTGAGTTTACTTCAGAAATAGAAGTTTACTTCTAATTTATCCAAATGGGAACTATATACATGATAGATTTTAAAATTGTTTGTAGAAGTCTCTTTTTTATTAAAAGTTTGGGATGCAATGTTTTGAGTTCATTTCTGGAAAGAAAACTAAAGCACTAGAGGCTGTTTCGTGATCAGCAACACAGCACTTTTGGACAATGAAAGGTGGCAGCAACTTTGCAAGGGCAAATATGCACATGGCTTTGGCTACTGAGTCATGCATATTTCTAAGCTTTAACAGGATTAGTTTCATTCAAGCTCAGGGAAACAGGTCATATGACCATTTTCAGCACTTCTATTTACAATACAACAAAATATGTTTTCAGCCTTTTGAATCGGATGTCTCTCCCAAACAAGGCCTGATAAGTTTTAAGAGCTTTATCAGAATATTCCTTGAGAAGGTGACCTGTGAGATAAACAGGTGTTTTTTCTTGCTTTTGCCTTCAAGGTTAAGTCACTGGGTCACATCTGATATGCAGATTTTTTGTCATCCCTATTCATGCATTTAAGATACTACTGTTGAAATTGCAGTTTTCCAGTCCTTTTATCAGGAGCTTAAATATGTTTATATCCAAACTTTGATTTCCCGACTTTCACTTTTCCCTAAGAGCACACAATATTTGGAGCAGTCTGTTGACTCCATCTCTTTGTTCTCTACTTTTTAAAATCTACTCTCTTTAACAAATAGAATGTCAAACTGATTTTTTTTTTTTTCTTCCAGTCTAGGGATCCTCTTTATCATGCTGTGTTCTGATGGCTGTCAAAGCAAAACTCCTTTTTCCTACTCTTCATGTTGCCTTCCAGATGCGTGGGTAATACGCAGTGGAGGTCTTTACAGCTCGTGGTTGACAAAGCTCATACATTCAATGACGTAGCTGCTCTCGAAGTTGAGCTGTAATTTTGACTACATAATCCTGTATGTTTCTTCTGAGCAAGAATAAGATGACATTATGGTAGAAATTCATCCCATCCACATGGAGTTCGATTACTTTAACATTTCTGTGGTCCAAAACTGCAATATTTAAACCTTGTAGCACAGACAACTCTTTGTCGTACCAGAAAACAGCTGGGAAAGAATTGCTTAATTCTTTGTAATAAAGCTAAAATGGAATTAAAATTTCAGGCTTATATTCAGATTTCAGGGGTTTTCCTCATTGTTTTCTATGAGCTGAAAATATCCAGATAGATTTCTGGTTAATACTGTGTTTTACTAGCTTCTTTACTATCCAGGCTATGGATCCTTGCAACTTTGTCTGTGGCAAGAATTGACCAAGAGTCTTGTATATGATAACCATTCTCTAGGGAACAGAAAGATTTGAGACTTGGGCACTTCTGATCCAACCTTGAGTGAAAGGAAAATAAGTTTAACTACTGAAGTCTTCCATTTTAGTGTAATAGGATGAGACAGATGGAGAAGGAAACAAGATTCTAAAGTGTCCTTATCTACCTTGCTTTTGATTTTGCTTTTTATGTTTTCAAGTTTGCAGACTCCTGCATCTATTTAACTCTCGGGACATGTTTTTAAAGTTTCTAGGACTGTATCTAGCTATTTGTATCTTCTATTTTTGCTTCTTTTTTGCTTTCCTTGAAATAGGTACGGCCTTAAAATCAAGCCTTTTAAAAAATAATGATTTTGCTTTAAAATCCTTTTCAATAGAGTAATTTAAGGAAAGTTCACTCTTGGTCTTTCACTGGTTTCAGCCCTCCACAGTAAATAATTGAATCTTTATACATCTGGACAGATATTACCAACACTGAAATGTATGTATGAGCTTTCAAATGTACATTTCTGTAGCCACAGGTGGATGGTGCAGAATTGCACATCTGATTCTGTTTGGCCAAATTATCAAACTTTTTGGCGTACTTTGGGAACTTGCCCTGCCTATGAATGCATACCCAGGAACAGTGGAAATTTTCAGTTTTCTGGGATAATACGCAAAAGCAATTGCTTGCCTCTTGCTGACACTCTAAATGTGACTTCTTTCTGAATTGGCAACACAAATTGAGCATGAGGTGTAATTGAAAATGTGTTAGCTGCTTTTGCCAAGGCAGCAAAACATTTGCTGGATTAAGTATTATGACTGGGAGTCAAACTACAATGGATAATATCTTGTGTATGCATTTATTTTGTAGAGGGCTGAAAATAAATTTGTTATCTAATATGTTAATAAGCATCAAGTCTTCAGGACAGACAATATTTTCTATACAAGAAATAGAATTTAAATTTCAATGGAAGAGGGAAAAAAAGGGGAGGTTTGGTATGTTTCAACTGTAGAAACAAAATTATCTACAATTTTACCTTCGGTTACTGCATCAGAAAGCCAATTTCCATTATGCTTTGCCGAAAGGGAGGGCTGCATTGTCAACTAACTTAATCATACAATGGTTTGGTCTGAAAGGGATCTTAAAGATCATCTGGTTCCAACCCCCCTGCCATGGCTGGGGTGCCACTCACTAGACCAGCTTGCTCAGAGCCTCATCCAGCCTGGCCTTGAACACTTCCAGGGATGAGGCATCCACAACTTGTCTGGCCAACCTGGGCCAGTTCCTCACCACCCACTGAGTAAAGAATTTCTTCCTAACTTCTAATATAAACGTGCACTCTTTCATTTTAAGTCCATTGCCCCTTGTCCTGTCACTATCTGCCCATTAAAAAAAAAATCCCTCTCTCTCCTTTTTATAAGCCCCCTTAAGACTATGGTCAGGTCTCTCCGGAGCCTTCTTTTCTCCAGGCTGAACAACCCCAGCTCTTAATAATTTGATATGATGAGGAATTATTTTCCTTTTGCTCGTTTTTTAAATTATTTATTATTTAATGTTTATTATTATTTTTATTTTCAACTGGTGAGGTGAAAACAGGTAGTGTCAATACAGCCGTGGGTGGATCTCAGTAATAAAATGGCATTAATTACTAAGGTGGCTATATATTGGAGAAAGGCCTGAATTTTCAAAGCTGTAAATAGGGAGTAGGGTTTCTAAAGGAAGTCTCAAGAGGATGCTATAGAGAGACCAGATTATTTGTGGGCAAACTAGATAGTCGGATTTCCTTGGAATTAATGGTGTGTGTCTTGTAACTTGGCTGATCAAAGATAAATTTTGGTTTTGTCTCTTCTGCCCCAAACCGCTTCTGGTTTAATGCTATAAATGCCTTTTTGTTTATTTATTTTTTCACTTTTATTTTTTGGTTTATTGTGTGTTTGTCTGTAATACAACTTTCTGTGTTGCAGATTCGACAGTGCAGTTTGTAGCCTCCATGCTCAACTAGATTTCAGGATTTTATGTGATGGCTGGCACCTGAAACAGTGAATTAATATAACCCTTAGAATGCTAACATTACTGATACTTCTGAAACCTTGTGTTTATCAGGTTTTTTAAATGCTAATTCTGACTGGGTAAGATTGAAGAGCAGGAACACTCTATTAAATTCTGCTTCATCGACATGTACTTTTAGAGAATCTTTTGGGGGTTTTTTTCATGAGGCATCCATATGCCCTCTCATCTTGTCTTTGCTTTGCGTTTTGAGGGGGCTGGTTTATCCTCCCAACGAATTTTAATAGTGATGCATTTAGGTAGTTCTCTCTTTTTTTTTCTTGAGTCCTACTCTCTTTGTAATCTAGTATTGCACTAAGTCAAAAGCTCTTTCAGAGGTCTTATGTATCACAACAAATTTGGCATCACTGCAGCTTAAAATAAGATGCCTCATGGGTGTGCTGGTGCAGCTCCTGTTGGCTGTGGGGGAAGTTTACCCTGTGCTGGAGTCAGCCTTGCAGGATCCTGGTTTTGTGAGGAGTGGAGGAGGCCAGGGTAACAATAGGGATTTTCTTCAGCCATTGCCAGGGTGAATAGCAAACTCTGTAGATAATAGGAAACAATTTCATGGGAACATAAGTCCTGTCATATGTAGTTTATGTAGGAAAGAAAATATTTAAATGTATAATATTTTAATTGTCTCTTGCTTAAATGCTTAAATGACTGATGTGGAAAAAAATAGAAGCCTGTTTTGTCTACAGCTCTAACTTGAATTCATCCCTTAACTACCGAAGTCCAGACTGAAGGCGGGATTATCTCATGATTATTATTATTCTTTTAATCCTTCACGTAGATATGTTTGGTGTTATTTTCACCAGTTAAATAAACCTGAGTTTTGTAGGCCAGACATTCTGGGTGTTTTTACTTTTAATGATGTCAATTGGAGACGTATTTGTTATATAATTGCCTTTTGCCCCTACTCTGTATTTTGATAATTGTCACAGAGAAGGTTTTCAAAGTGTGATCTTTTTAAGTAAAAGAAAGGAATTGCTATGGCTATCCTGGTTTCTGGCACCACTGCGCACCCTCCTAAACTGAAGAGGCAATGTGTGCCAGTGTTCCCAATTCTGAGGAATGCCTTACAGTTTTTGAAACCTAAATGCACTGTTGTGTAACTGCAGCATCACCAGAGCCAAAGATTCTCAGTCATATGCTGTTGCTGTAGTTTTTTTCCTGAACTGCATAACCTTTTTTTTTAAGTTTTTGATGAAAATGTAGCCTGGATATGTAATACAGAAAAATCAGTTTTCTGTAGAGAATACTGTTCCTAATTTATTTAAAAATCGCATCCAAGGCTTTTAATATTTTATGTGTGAAGTAAGAATAGTATGTAATCTGGTTTGTGGGGTATCTAAGCCGCATTAAGGAAAGGCACTTTTAGGGGAGAGCCTTGTGAACATCGCCTGACAAAAAACAGAATTCAGAACCCTTCTGTACCTTTTCCCTTGCTCCTGAATCATTTTCAGACGCTTCCAGCTCTCTGCCAGATAAACACATGCTGTAGCTGCGTGTCATCAGATTATATCCCGCTGGGAAGAATTCAGTCTCCGCAGCACCCCTTGGCTCAGCAGCATGTGGTATCTTCCCAAATACATGCCTGCATTTCTGGTGGAGCCCAGCTGCTGGGAGCTTGTGCTCAGGTTCTGGGGAGGCGCTGAGTTGAAGGATCCATGTGTGTGCAGCTGCATCTGCGTGCGAGTGACCCATCGGAAACTGCCCGTCGCGGTACCACTGCTTTGAAAAAGCAGCCTTCTGGCAAAGGTCTTTGTTCTGCATCAGTGAAGATGCACATCGCTGGGGCTGCTTGGTAACTGGAGCTTTCACTTGACCACTGCTGGGTTTCTTTTTACTTGCTTATTTCTTACTGCCATGTCATCTCCGGGAGGCACTGAGAATACTCAGAAGAATTCATGTAGGTGGAACTTTATTTTCATCTTTGTTATTTGTCACCTTAACTTGCCAGGCTAATGTAAAATGCAAAATGAAATTAAAGTTGGCTTAATTAATTTCCTCAGTTACCACCATTCCCTGCTTTGCAAAGGGTGTGCTGTAAATGACAGGTTAATTATCAACTTGATTTAGCAAATTTGAAAGAAATGGTGACTAAATGTCTGTTTTTCAGGGCTTTTGTTTATTGCTTTGCTTTTGTCTGTTGCTTTGCATTATTGTCAAAGTAATATTAATCAGAATTAGTAAAAGAATTCAAATACACAGATATCTTGTTAGCTGAAATTCAAGCAGGCGTGTCTAAGGGTGGGGTGACACCAGAGGATGAGAGGAGACAGAGAATTATTATCTGAAGATAAAACCAAGAATAAAAAAATTGAGCAGTGAATGTATTAGCATGGATACAGTTATGCTAATTTCGTCTAGATAAATAAAACAATAAGTAAATTCTAAAGATATATTTTTAATGAAGCAGCTAATGCTATTTACATCCATATAAGCCCCCTATATCATATGAAACAATGTTCTTAATAATGCAACCAAGAACATTTTTATGCTGTTAATTTGTAACTAATGGTGTTTAGAACTGTGCACTAATTTAACTAGAAATAAAATGTAGATTTCTACTCTGATTCTTTTTATATTCTTTTACATAACCACTGGAAGAGTTTTTTTCTCTTACCATTCACATGGATTTTTTTTCAGTGGATGTCCAAGACCAAAAGATAAGAGTAAATTGGACTATTTGTTATTTAATAACCTGTTGGAGCATGCCTTTATCAAGGCTCTACCTATGAGTTGTAATTTTGACCACTAACTTTGATATTCATGTTAAATAATTACGTAAAGTTGAATATTTTGTTTTAACCAATTCATCTGATATGATATCTATTTACATTTGTGCTGATTAGAAGTAATTAATTTGTAAAAATACTTTTTTTCCGTAAGTCTAGTCAGATCAGTTGATTGTTTAGTTAAAGATGGCAAAATTTACCCTCTGTTCTGCTAAATGGGGTGTGACCACTTTGTACTTAAAATTATCAGTGTTGCAAGCAATACATATGTATACTACTGGTATAATCCATTTTGTATTCTTAACTACTTTGTGCATATTGACAGAAGTTGTCCCTCTGCTTGTTCTTGTTTCCTGAAATTGCAGTGGAAGTATGGGCAAAGAGGGACACAGCTGCAAGTATTTATTTTTTTCCTTATTTACCATCATATCTTGGACAGTAGAACAGCTGTTTTGTGTGTGGGGTGGGGGATAACTTTGGAATTATATAAGGATTAGAATATGAAATTGGACAATAGTTTGAAATACAAGCCTTAGCAATATTATTCCAAGTATTTCTGGGAAGAGGTAGCAGAAAGTAGCCTTAGTATGAACATTAATATTGGAAGAGCTAACACCTCTATGGTAACCGGGATTATTCTAATTTTTAAAATCACATTTTCATCTCTAGCTTTGTGACAGAAAAAAAGTAATGCAAAACATGTATTTTCTGATAATCTCTTTGCTCACCACCCATGTACGCTAAGGTTAATGACAAGTTAAAAAATACTCATATACCTACTTTTCAACTCTCTAACAAGACCAGCTGTAGTGCTTTCTGGGGTGCTGAAAGACCACCAAAAATGCTGTAGGCTCTTGCTGCCTGTGACTTTATCTTGGTGTAAATGAATTTTTGAACAGTTTTATAATGACAGTATTCTTTATTTTGGCATGCTGCTTCTATTTTATGTTAGAAATGTAACTGTAAGTGCTGACATTTCATCAGTTTGATTTGTAACTAAATAAATGTACAGTAATAGATTATACACTTTTTATGTTTCTCTACATGACAGCATTTCTTTCTGTAGTGGTGCTCTAAATACGATACTATTCTGGTTCTTACAGTGTTCAAAATAGTAGAATTGTTTTAAAAGCTGCCGTAGAAATAATTCATTCCTTCTTTATAGCATGTCCTTACATAAATCTGAGCCCCGCCTTTCCCAGCAGTGTGTCATTAAACTACTTGTTCTGCTCGGGTTCTAATGGTGTGTGTGGATGGCTGAGGTGTGCATGTGAGCATGTAGGAATTCTGAATGCTTCTCTACTCCTTTCAGTAAATGGAACAAAAATGTGGATGTTCTGGTAAACCATTTCGCCCATTTTATTTGAGTGTTAGATATGTCATGTGAAATTGTATCAAGGCGGTGGAGCTGAAACTGTACAAACGTAAGTCTTCAGTATTGTAGCTAGTGTGGCGTCCTTTTTCGGGATGTATTTGCTCTTGCGGGTGAAATATTGGATAATAAAAATAGATATTTAAAATGTGAGCTATTTTTAAAAATCAGGAAACCATTTTTATATGTACATAATATTTCTAGATTGCATATTTCTAACAGAGTATGTGAGTTAAGGCCAAAAGAGGTTAAGAGGCAGTTTTGACTTAACACATTGTTTCATTTTTAATCACTTGGGTTACTCTGTGGATTAGGGTGAAATAAGAATCTTGTGGAGATGTCACTCAGCCCTTTTTTTTCCTTTTATGCAGAAGGCAGCTAGTGCTATTTTGATGTTGCAGAAATGAGACTTGATCAAAACGTAGTTGGCTCTGTCTCATTTTAAATCAAACGGGAATGGTGCCATTTATAGGAATAAGTTTCTGGCTTAATTAGATGATTATGTAATCACTCCAGACCTTGCGCACCAGCGTTTCTGTTGGCTCAGGAGGGTTTTCCCTTGATCATAATCTTAAATCCTCATAGATTTATTCTCTCATTTCTGGTTATTGAACATTAAACTGGAAGCCCACGGCTCGTAGAGAAGACACACTGAACACCACACAGTTTGTTTTCAGTGCGTTCACAAGGGTAGGAAATGAAACTGGTGGTACTTGATAGGCTCAGGGTTTGCAGGTCACCAGCAATGTGGGAATTGCAGTTTTGCTGACACAATGTCCTAAGCCTTTATTTTAAAGAGCACCGTTGTCCATGTGGTTAGTCTCAGATGGAGGATAGTTTCTCTCCCTTGCTGGAGTGCAGAGTCCTCAGAAGGGGCGTGCAGCTTCAGCTTCTGTCTCCACAAAACCATGTGACTGGAAGAAGTCTATCCACATTATGGGTTTGGATGACATACCTATTTTTTCCCTCTTTGCTTGTTGGTACGTATTTAGAGAGTGGTGCTGCCAGTCATTTAGTATCTGGTTCTCACTACAATTGAACATGTTTCAGATGCAAAGCTGTAGGAAAGCTGACAGAATAGAAAGTAGGTCCTTGATTTTCAGCACATTTGGGAAACCATAATGGGTATGAAAATGTCTACTAGTTGCAGGATGGGAGGAAGTCTGGCAGAGGTACTTCTGTCTCTCTCTCACTCATGCTCTGTCCCTATACAGAGTTCAGGGTGCTTTTCTACCAGTGAGGATTTCTCCTGCATATTAGTGATTATTCAGTCTAATAAAATCCATGGAGTGAAAATTAATTAGGTATGTGAAGGAGTTGTGGACTAACTCTAGAACAGAAGACAAAACAGAAAAGGTTTTATCTAGCACAGACAATAAACAGCAAACCGAAAAGTTCTGCAAGTGACAGGTTATTGAGTGAGAATGATTTAGGAGGAAAACAATCTCAGTTATGAAGTCTCTTTTGAAAAATGAACTATTAGGATTAATTCAACTGTGAACAGGGTAAATAACATCCAGGGATGGATCAATCATGAGATTTCCAATGGACAGCTGCAAATGAGGTGTTAAAGAAACGACTGAGCTGTAAGAAGAGAACTTATTTCACAAGATGCTGGGAGAGCTTGGCTTGCTTGACAGAGCAGGGGACATGGAGGCTTCTACATGTAAACATATTGAAGGAATTAGCATCAGGAAAAAGAGAAAAAATCCTGAAAGGCCAGGGTGTGTTGGACTGGAGGAAGCTGGGGAGGTTGTTTTGTAGTAATTAGCATGCCTCCAGCTAATTGTTAATTGTGTGAACTGTTCTAGTATTCATTTAGCAAAGAGGCTTTCTTAAATCCTATAAACATGAAAATACTGTCTGCCTATGTTGTGATACTGCTCAATTTCTTATTTTGTCTGGCATCAGTTGTTTCTGCCCTACCACAGTTATCAGGTTACTGGGGAAGAGGAACACAGGAGTTTTAAACAACTCATCTGGAGTGCTGTGTCCAGTCTGGGCTGCTCAGTACAGGAAAGACAAGGAGCTCCTGGAGAAGGTCCAGTAGAGGGTCACAATGATAATTAGAGGTCTGGAGCATCTCTTTTATGAGGAGAGACTGCGGGGGCTGGGCCTGTTTAGTCTGGAGAAGAGAAGACTGAGAGGGGATGTCATTAATGCATATAAATATCTCGAAGGCAGGTGCCAAGAGGATGATGCCCGACTCTTTTCAGTGGTGCCCAGTGACAGGACGAGGAGCAATGGCCATAAACTGAAACACAAGAAGTTCCACCTCAACATGAGGAGGAACTTCTTTACACTGAGGGTGGCAGAGCACTGAACAGGCTCTGCAGGGAGGTCGAGGAGTCTCCCTCTCTGGAGACATTCCAAACCCACCTGGATGTGTTCCTGTGTCCCCTGTTCTAGGTGACCCTGCCTGACAGGGGTTTGGACTGGATGATCTCCAGAGGTCCCTTCCAACCCCAACCACTCTGTGATTCTCTTGAAGTCTTTTGGGCAAAAAAGTCTGTTAGTTTTCTGATTCTTGGAATCTACTGCTCTTCTGTCTACAGAGGGTGAGAATTAATAGCTCTGTGGTATAAATTTAGTCATCGATGACTAACCTGAAACTTTGTTATATAAATGTCAATTTTGCCATATTCTGCTAATTGGATCTATGTTCCAGTGATGTCCTCACTTATCATTCTTAGTTGCTATTTTGATATAGAAGGCAATATGGCATCTGTCTTGTTGGCAAAGGCTTCTGTAAAGAGTTCTGTATAAAGCCAAAAAATTGTATGGAACCATTAACTTTGCTTAAAAGGGCAAGAAAAAAGTGAGAAAAGTGTGGGGAAGGTTTTTGATTTTATCATTGCCTGAAGACTTAACTATATCTCAAGCACCAAAACCATTTGGATTTCTTCACAGAAGACAACAGCTCCAAATACCACTTACTGACGTTAAAAATGCACTGATCTCAAACTTAGTCTGGTCATTTCAGTGATGAACATGCATACCCTTTCATGTTCTAAACATAGGGGACAGGATAAAATTAGATAAAAATGTTTGGGCTTTTCTTCATTTCTCTTAACACTTCAATTTAAAAACATCACTGTTTGTTAGGATTGCCTATTTGCCATGGACAGAAATATGCTGGTTTACCCTTGTTTTTCAGTTCCATATAGCACATGATATTTTCTAGTTTATGTTTTACTGAGCTCTGTGGAGAGTGTTAGATAATTTGTGTAAACGTGAAGTTTCTGTACAACGTAGCATTGTTTTTAGAAGCACCTTCCTTTTTTCTTTAGATTGCTGACTTCCCTCTGCATTTGTAAATGGAGCATTAGTGGCCATCAGTGTGATCTCTTATGTCATGACCTAAAAAGAAAATTTGAAAAGCTGCATTCCCTCCCTTCTGGAGTCCTGGATGATTGCCAGAACTTTGCATTAAAGCCCACAAGCAGTGGTACTAGGACAGTTTTTGCCTTAAAAGATAGGTGGAGTTACATGCGGATCACCGCGCCAGCATCTCTGGCAGGATGGAGACAGATTTGCTCTGACAATATAATGCGCTTTGCAAGCTGCTATTTTAAGAATTCTTTGTGCTATGACTTTTTTAAGACTATAGTGAGCAAGTATTTTGTTTCTCTTAAGAGTCTTACACTTCAAGAGGCTCCAAGTTCATACAGACACTGTTAAATTCTGCGAGTCAGAAAGTGCATGTACCTAGAGAAGTAATTTTCAGAGTACTTCTAATCATAGCTCTTCCATATTTTATAGTCGAGCTACTTCATAGTGTTCTTTTGCACTGTTACCACTTGGGTAGGTGCAATCCAGTCTGTGAAGCACCCAAAGGACTGATTTCCTGCAGGACTTTCATCACTCCACAAATATCTTGGAGCGATCTGCAGTCTTGACTTCCGCATTCATCCTCAGATGAGTGAAGGAGGGGCAGTGCAGGTGCCAATGGCACATCCCTGTGCTCAACACACCTCGGATCTGACCTCCAGATCTCTTCTTGAATGAGCAGGTAGCTCAGTTTCTGGGCTCTGACAGTTGTTCTCCTAGCATTGAAACAGAGATATCATTTGTAATGGCTGAGTAGTTGAGTGGTTTGTATTTTGGGAGGCAGGGAAGCAGTTGTATTAATTTGCTGTGTCAGTTTATATAACCTTGGTGACTCAGTGGGTGCACATTATGCTTCCAGTACTGCTGATTTAACTAGTTGGCTGCTGCCTTGCTCTCAAATCTGTCAAGTCTGTTCCTATAGGTTAATAAAGGTGAAGGCTGAAATATGGTCAACTGTTTAGAACTTTTAAAATAGAACTTTTTAAATAGAACCACTGAGGCTGCCTCAGTGTAAATTTATGTTCTTCATTTTAACTTGTGGGTTTAAGAGTAGCATTTCTTGTTTTATTTTCTGTACATGTTTATAAAATGAAATCTCTTCCAGTCTTTTTTATTATGTTTTTTCCCCCTAGGCTGAGTATCCTCATTCAGTTTACTATTTAGAAAGCATTAGACAGGTGTTAGGAAAAGCAGGCCATCAGATTTTTAATAGCTGCTGATGTGATTACTGTTTTCACTTTAAAAAATGGATTATAATAGCAATATGTAAGTATATAATGTCTGACCTATTTTGAATAGTAAATGGAAGCTGCTGCCTTACAAACTTCTTCATCAAAATGCAATTCATTCTAGCCCTTTAATATTTCATGCGTTCATGTGTGAAATTATGTGTAATATATTGGATGCAACGCATTTGTATTTAGCCTGGAGAAAAGGAGGCTTTGGGGGACCTTATTGCTCCCTACAACTACCTGAAAGGAGGTTGTGGTGAGGTGGGAGTCAGCTTCTACTCCCAAGTAGCAAGTGGCAAGAGAAAAGGAAATGGCCTCAAGTTGTACCAGGGGAGGTTTAAATTGGATGTTAGGAAAAGTTTCTTTGTGGAAAGGGTAGTCAAGCATTGGAACAGGCTGCCCACTGCAGCGGGGTGGTTGAGTCATCTTCCACACCTTCGTGAATGCATCCCTGGAAGCACTCAAAAACATGGATATGGCACTTGAGGACTTGGCTTAGAGGTGAACGTGGTGGTGGTGCTGGGTTGGTGGTTGGACTTGAAGATCTTAGAGGTCTTTTCCAACCTTAACAATTCTGTGATTCTGTATTTACCAGTCTTATTTCAAAAATACGGTGTATTGAGTCTCAGTGCTTTATTTTATTTTCTTCCTTCTTGACCAAGATTTTAGGCTTGTTATGGTTAGATCAGTTTCTGATGCAGCCACTGTTTGGGGTATAGAGAAACACATGTATCGTCAAGGGAAGTTGTTTAATAGATAAGGCACAGATGAAAAATAATTTAGAATTAATAATATCAGCGAGGATGTTTCAAAATAGGAGGCTTTTAAACCAAATGTTTACAGTTTTATAGAGCATGAAATTATAGTAATGATGTTACTTTGATTCCTTATGCATGCTTCAGTTCTCATTAGCCTTGGATAGTCTCTGTTATAAACAGATTTAATAGTTTATAAGAGAACCACAATAGGTTGAAGTTCAGTGCTTGCTGAACACCTTGGTATAGCATTCATTCCATCCTGGAGAGAAAATATGTGTTCCAACAGAACAGGAATGTTCCTGGTTCATTCCCACCCCCACCTCAAGCTTTGTTCATGATTTCAGGTATGTTTAGGAACTGATATTGAGGTGATTTGCCAGATGCTGTCCCTGGTGTGTTTGTCTTGGAAGACCTCATAGTCTTTGTTTGTCGTGTTCCACAGGTTTTGTTGTTACCCAAGCCCAAGACAGATTAGATTGTTTCACTGTTAATCTTCTGAGGAGTTTCTTCTTTAAATTCTCCTCAGTTATCCCACTTTGCCCACCTCATTTGTGTTTTGAAAGGCATTCCAAAGTCTCTGGGCATCAAATGTTTAGACCCTCTGATACTGTTTGTAACTCACTTCCATTAAACTTAATCTTTTACTTAAAAAATAAATTTTGGTCTTCATGACTGCGAACGAAATTTTCCCTGCATGAAGCCAGTGAAATAAAATGTGCTGTCATCTGTTGTAATCTACAGCAGCAGTGAAGAGATGAGAAATATTCTGCCTAAAGCTGTTGAAAGCTTAGGTCTTAAAATTTGTAATTTTATTTCTATGTTAGTAATGAATAAAAATACTTTTGGTTGCTCTGAAAGAAGGCAGCAATTCTCTTTTGCCATGGAAGTTGGACACTGCTGGGGCTGACAAAGCAGATGTAGGGTGACAGGAAAAAAGAGAAGGAAACAGGGCAGATATAATGGTGGCCTGAAGGCAATGTTTTCCCACTGTCATGCCAAATGTGTTGTGAACAAATAATTCATATTTAATAAAGGTCATATTGTGTTCTAATGATACCCTCTTCTAAAATTAGTTGATGTTCAGATTTCAAGAGGCACGTTATTCAAGCTTAGAAGTGAAAGAGGAAAGGTTGGACACTCAGTAGGATCAGTACCCTTTTGCTTATAGCTTATCCTAATTCTTCAAAAATTAGCATTTCCACTTTCTATTTTAGAATCACTGTGCAGTAGGGGCTCTTTGAATTTGTCCAGGTATGGGTGGCTATACCTGTTGTAAAGACACAGTTTGTGATTTTTGTTGCTGTAGAGAATGATACCTAGTAGAGAGGTGCTGCTTAGAGAAATAGAGAGAGAGTTAGGAAATTTAACTTTTTCAGAGATCAGCTGCATGTTCGCCATGTGCAGGAAATGTGCATGCCTCTTGTGAGGTTTAAAGTACTCGTGGCTAATTACTGCTAAAATATTCTGAAGAACAAAATCAAAAGTTAGGTTAGCAAGGCCTTATACATATTCAGGAGTTAAGGGAAATATT
Organism: Oriolus oriolus; assembly: GCA_013400235.1. Lineage (NCBI taxonomy): Eukaryota > Metazoa > Chordata > Aves > Passeriformes > Corvidae > Oriolus > Oriolus oriolus. The sequence continues at coordinate 515,174 of VXBT01000742.1, forward strand.
ATAAATTAAGTATTCTGTATTTTTAGTTGGCCTAAGGGTGAATGTTTTTAAGGTGCTTACAAATGGCAGAAGTTGATTGATACAAATGTTGGGGAAATTAATTCCTCATTTTATACTGTATTGCAGCACAGGCACAAGTCACTACTTGCTGTCCCAAGGTGTGGCAGGAGATGTTAAAGACTTGTGTGGCATCCATGTGCTGGAAAAAAAGAAGGTGGGGAGAAAAGCTGAGAGAGAGGTTTCATACAGCTGTGTATGTTGAAAAGGATCGTCTCATAGGAAGTGTATTTTACAGGTTTCAAAGTCCTAATTACACTGACTTCCCTCTTCAGTCAGCCCCCTTCTTTTTCTTTTTTCCCTTCCCCCTTGTAAGTGCTTTTATCAGCTTCCTGATTTTCTGCTTTTTATTCACTCCTCACTGTCACTTTGATGTCTGTGCATCCTTTAGGTGGATTTTCTTTGTTTGCTCAAATAAGATACTGTATCCTAGGTGTCATCTGTCAGGTCGTTTTCACCGTAGGCATAGTTTTAGTCACTGATGGTCACAAAGCAGGATGTGCTTCCTCACTCAAATGCAATTGTTCCTGCAGCCTCTTGGGTTTTTGTCTGTCAGAGTAGCTTCAGTAAGGCCGATCCTATTGTAGTGGCTTTTTGTTTGTGGTGTTTGGTTTCAATAAGGCAAAGCCTTCTCTGCCTCTGTTTTAAATTTATTCCTCCGAGTTAGTATTGTTTTTCTCCCCACAACTTGTTTAATCTCTACCAGGCTGGAGAAATCCAGAATGAAGGATCATATCTCATTTATTATCTCTTTTGGGCAATCTGATTTGCCAGTTGCCCTTCCCCTCTCCCTCTGCCCCATCCTTGTTTCTCTTCCTTTGTATCTCCTTTCCTTTCGTATTTCTCTTTTGTGCTCCACTGAAGCATCAGTAACATCACCCATCTGCTCCCCCCTCTCCCTTGCTGCATGAGTGTATCTCTTTTTGTTACACATATTCATTGAGGCGTTGGGTTAAGCTGCTGAGAGACCTAGGAAATTTTGTCCTGTGTAAGTGGTAACAGTTCCTCCCAGTGAAAAGCGTGTGTAAAACTGTGAACATCAAATGAGAGAAGTCTTAGCTATTAATTATACTCTTTCTTTGAGGGTACAGGTGACCTGGTTAGTTGTGTTCACCAGTGGCACTTGTCTAGATGTATTTCATACCAATAAATGACTCTATTAATTTCCATTAGTCTATTAATTTCTATGTATTAAATTAATTATTTAAAGTAATATATTAACCTAATGATGTTAAGATCTTAGATATGGCACACATGAGAAAAGACCTGCTAGTTTTTGTACAGTACCTTTAAACCAGCCTACTACAGTACTTGAAAAATTAATTACGTGGTTGCTTAAATCAGTTTCATTTGAGTTGCAGATTTTATAATCAATTTGTCTGTTAGTGCAAGCTAAACCAGAATAAGCACAAGTTTAAAATTACACTGTGAATTCATGCCTGGTGCTGCCATTGACGAATTAGTGACCAAACGGCAAAAATGGTTCTGAGTGAACATGGTTGCTGTTGTGGCCCCGGCGATATGGTGGCTGTTGGTTTTACACCTGATGTCAACTCTCTGCCAGCTTCAGGAGGACAGATGAAGGCTGATCCTCTATAAAAACAATCAAACAAACACACGCCTCCAGGAGGGTTTCTTGTTCTGAACTGTTGGGTCTAGAAGAATTGTTTTTGTTCCCAGCCACTGGTGCTTCCTTGGTGTGGCAGTGCCAGTTTGATCTAGTACCAAAAAACCAGGTTTGTTGTTTGGTTGAGTGGTGGTCTGCCTTGACTTTGCCAGCACTGATGCCAAAGTTTTGTCTGGTTGTCTTTAAAGACAAAGCATGGTAAAACTTGCATGTCAGAGGAACAATTTGAAAACTACTGGTATGTTGAGACTTGGTAGGTTCCTTTCTTAGTAGTAGCAAATGTTGGCTACGCTGTGACATCCTGGAAGATTTAAAGTGTGAGACATTCCTCAGGGTTGGACAAAAGAAGAAGGTGAACCCAGCCATACACTCTCCTGTCATAGTTTACAGACTGTAAAGAAGGAAGGGGTTTGGTTTTCTTCCCATATGCTCATGTTGTATGGGTTGCTCCTCAAGGTTTCTCCTTAAATCCTTTAAAAAACAAATAGACATGTCAAAGTTGCAGAAACTTTTCTGACTTGGCAGTAACATTGGGGAAGGGCTCTGACGCTGTAGATAAAGATGACCTTTATTATACCTTCAGTGTTGCAAGTTTGAACAGTTTAGAAGATGGCACACAAATAAGTCAGCAAGCCAGTGGGAGCAGATCATCTTTGAAGACTTTTTTTTCCCCTTCAAAAGATTTATCTCAAGTATTTTTCAAGTCTATCAAAAGAATTTTATTCTTATAATTGAGCTATTTAATGACAGCTAGTATTTGCAAGTTGGAAGTTCTGTTGGGGCTGCTTTTTTTGTTATGGTCTGTTATTTCTGAGCTGTAGACCATATAATATTCTGTTAAAAAATGAAGAAGCAAGTGGAATGGCTTTGAGTATATGAAAACTAGATGCATGGGAGGAAGCTTAAAGGGTTTCATTAAAAATTTAAAACTCAGTGTCCTTTCTTTAGAACTGGCACACTGAATATTGCCTTACCTCTGAATCACAGCCTATGTGCTAACTAAACTGTTTTTCACATTTTAATTTTAAAGATAAAAATGTTCGGTGGAAAAACACTCTGTGTATATTTCTGCACTTAATGTCAGATGCCATGTTTCTTGCTATATAATATCTTTACATAGTAGAAAATGAGGAATTTTAACTGTGAAAATATAGTCATATATTCTGAAAATATGGCTTTATGTGCAGCCAAATTGTTCTGTTTGAAATGTAGTACAATTTTTGTTTTGGTTGTCTTCCTTTTATTGTGCCTGTATAATTGTTACTGTCTAATTGGCTGATTTTAAAAGCAACCCATAAATTGAAAAATGCTTTTATAAAAGACTATTATAATGTAGGTTGAAGAGATTTGTCTTACAGTGTTATAAAAGGTATGGAAAAGACATGTCATTGCTAATGTTGCAAATTGGCTTTACTAGCAAATAGCACTGGTACATGTTCCTTTTTAAAAAAGAATGATGGCTTCTTTGCATTTGAGAATAAATACGGATTTTTAAAATAGTCTGGTCTGTCATAACTCATACTCCGTGTGTAATGAATATGGAGGACTGCATGTATTTTAAAATTCCTCAGCTGGTAACACATCTCTAATAGCTGTCTGTTAGCAAATCAGTCCCCTCATGTTTGGATGTTCCTGGATGCTGGTTTGTTAGAGGGAATGCTATTTCAGATCTTGTTTCACTAATAATACCAAACAAAAGTGTTTGCTCATCACTAGGATTTCTAAAGAAAATCTGTAGTGTGATTCATTTGGGACATTAACCAAACAGTGTTGAACTGAACTAGATTTGTAATCTAATGGTTCTTTTTCTAAGAAATAAACTCAGCATTAATTGGATGAATGAATAGCAATTTTTTTTTGCTTGCATTGGAGAAATTGGTTTGACAGCAACTGAATAGGAAATAGACTAAGTTGTCAAGAAAAAATACATATTTCAAGCACGTTGTGTGTGTTACTGATATAATGATTGGCTTATGGTCTTTTTAAAATATTGCTACATGTGAAATTTTGGCGTAAACAAGTAAGTCTTTTTGTACCTGCGGGAGTGACATTTCACTGGTGGTCCTGAAGTTCTGACTAGGTGAATATTTAGTTTTTCTCACCTCTTATAATTAGCTTAAAATAGAAAGAAAGAAATTGCAAGTCCAGAGGAGGCCACCGAGATTAGAGGGATGGAGCACCTCCTCTACAAGGAAAGGCAGATAGAATTGGGATTGTTCAGCCTGGAAAAGAGAAAGTTTCGGGGTGACCTAATTGTGGCTTTCCAGTACCTGGAGGGAGCCCACAGGAAAGACAAGGAGAGAAAGATGAAGAGTGACTTTTTACAAGAGCATGTGGTGACAGGACAAGGAGCGATGGATTCAAACTGAAAGAGGGTGGGTTTAGATTTGATGGTAGGAAAAAATTCTTTACTGTGAGGGTGGTGAGACACTGGAACAGGTTGCCAGGGAAGTTGCAAGTGCCTGTTCCTTGGAAGTGTTCAAGGCCAGGTTGCATGGAGCTCTGAGTAACCTGGTTTAGTGGAAGGTCATGGCAGAGGGTTGGAACTAGATGATGTCTGACGTCCCTTCCAGCTCAATCATTTTATCTAGAATTCATTCTGTGATTCTATAATGTGTTTCTGTGATCTGTTACCAAATACAGTCTACGTAATAAATAAGGAATGCTTTACCAAGCATGTGAAAAAATCAAATTCTCTTTCAACTAGTTACATGATTGTTTTGTAAAAGGCAGGTTTTTCCTTTTTTTTTTTTTTCTTCCTATTCTTATTGAGCAGTCATTGGTCATGTTAACCTAAGACTTGTATTAAAGTATGTCTTCCAAAAAACCAAAATCCCTCTTCAGGTCTAAAATATTCCACTGTCAATGTAAAGTAAGTCAGGTTAGACTGAACTGTACTGAGACTATGAATCTGCAGCTCATTCTTTTTGGCTCTGAAGCCTCCAGGACTGTTCAACAGGATCTAGCCCTCCCTCCGAAGAGCGAGGTATAAATTGCATGTTCAGTCAGAAAACTGGTTATTCTGACAGCAGTTTATGGAGTGAAACTCTCATTTTGTTCTAGTTATTAGGAAAGAAGGCAAAAATTTGTTTGCCTTCGTGTTTTGAGGCAAGATTTAGTTCAGCACTGAATGTTGGTGTTCTGCATGTCTGATGATGGTTATAGTTTGGGTGAACAGTAGTTCCACTGCAGCAGGAGTTTGGGGCTGGATGTTATTCTTAAGGACAAGTAAAAGTGATGCCTGCCAACTGATGTGCCACGTTGTGGAACCCGTGTTTTCAACCTGTGCACAATGTGTTGTGACAGCAAAACAGTATCTCATTATTAATTTACGTGTCTGCACATGCACATAATTTGATCTAGAAGGCAAACAGCTCACAGCTGTGCAAAGGTTAAGATTGGTTCTTGTAGTAGCAGAAGCTACTTGTCTGTCTTTGAAAGCCTTCTAATTCCAAAGCAAGGGTGGTTAGATTTTTGGAATGGAAAATAGTCATTAAATTGTTCGATAGATCAATTTGTGCTCAGACGATGGGATGTTATTAATCTTATTTGGGACAGTTTCATGGACCTTTGGAAACATGAATAGAATACTGCAGTGCCGTGGTTTGTATTTTAAGTACTTTGGGTTTAGATTTGCTATCGATCAGTTTTTCCATTTGAAAATTAGTATTTTTGAGGTAAGGCTGAAAAAACAGGAATTGGAGAGCATATGCATTAAATACTGCATTTCATGACAGTGGAATTGTGCTGAATCATTTGAGCTCTTTTGAGGTACAATTTCTGTAATAGTGGTATTTTTCAAGTGTGTGGCTAGGTTTTAAAGCCAGATTGTCTTCACAAACTTAAATGTACTGAAGGTACATGTGACATTGTCAGGTTTATTTATAGTGGAAATACATATTTTGCAGCTCACTAACTGAATTATTGTTTACATACTGTAAATGGTGGACTTACAGGGAGGCAGGAAACAAGTGTGTGAACTCAGACACTTTTTTTTTCTTTTTTGCCCTATTTTTTTTTTCTTCTCTCTACACTAAGGAGGTTCAGCTTAATGTTATCCTTCCCTCCTTCCTTTGCAAGTCACTTTTCATTCTCTTTCAGTTGGGTAGGAATCTGACTAAAGGATGAATCAGGGAGGTAGAAGACCCTCTTGCTAACAGAGCCTGTCCTGGTGTAAGCTGAGGAAGGCTTATGGTACTCACATCCCACTGAAGCCACAGTGCTGAATCCTGTCTTCTAGAAAGACAGATATTGTCATTGAACACCAGTGACCATGAAGGACATTGAACCAGGAAAATGGAAGATGGTGGATTGCAGGTTTGTGAACCCAGGAGTCGTCAGGCATGTGCCTGAAGGAGAGAATCCCCCTCCAAAGCTTTTGCTGTAACATTTCCATACTTTGCATGACATGAAGCAAGTATGGAAAAACCCCACCCCTAATCTGCCGTAGAACAGTATATCCATGGTGATTCTGACTATAGTTAAAACCAGTTAAAGTGAGTCTAAAGCTGTTCCTGCTTACCACATTTGCAGGAGTAAAAATGTGTCTGCTCTTAATTGAGGGGGGAAAAAAATAGAGAAATAGGCAAGTACACTCAGGTTTTGGGATGTTTTTAGTGACAAATGAAGTGGCCAAAAGCGTTCTTGCTGTTTCTGAACCACAGCAGATCTAGTTCTAAAATGAGAATCCATTATGGTGCTGTGGGCCACCTTGCAGAGCAGTCCCTCAGCCTGGTGTATTTTTAATCACAAATGTGATTTTAATTTATTTTTTTTAATCCTAGATGTATTTACATTTTTAGAACACAGTTTGTGCATTTGCTCTTTGGTGGAGCATATTTTTAGTGTCTCTTAATTATGATGATTTCCTGGTAGCCAGATAAAGTTTGGAGTTCTGTGGAAACCTTTTCCCAAGCTGTTTCCTGTGGTCAGAAGCTGCCTCTTCCTCCAGGTGCTGTGTTAGTAACTGGAATCCTGGTGTACACAGGCACCTATTTTCTATGGTTTATTCTGGTATTTATTTAAGCTTGTCCTTTATATTCCAAGGATCTCAAGTAAGCAATTTGTTTGTTTAAACAGAATTTTCAAGGTAACCCAGCTTGTTGAAACTGCTTGCTGAGAAATGTTAAAAATAATTTCTCTGCACTGGTCAAGCCTCTGCTTTTCCTCTTGACTGCATTGCTTGTGGGCTACTTAGAGTTTTCATATTCGGATGCAATCTACGAAAAACCTAGTTAGATATTATCAAGAACTATGTACAGTCATTTTTAATGACTGATTTTTTTGATAATCTCAATTTTAGTAAAACATTTTTTCATGAAAATGCAGGCTTTTGAGAGTTGGCAGACAGTAAATCTCATTTGAAACAGTGTTTATTTTTGCAAACACGGATGATCTTTCTGTCACTGAGTGAAATCCTGACTTCACATTCTAGTGAATCAGGACTTAATTTTTTTGATTGTAAATATTTGAATATACCTTTAGTAAAAACAAATTGCTTTGTAAAGAGGCTGTTAAATAAGAGTTTAAACACAGCTAGGTCTTGTAGTTTTCACTTGTTTTCCTTTCACTCATCTGTGGAAGAAAGACTGTGTGCACCTAAATCACTTATTCTGCTTTGTTTTCCCCAAGTTTTGCCAGCACACTCTCCCTTCCTGTCAGCAAACTGTAATGCAAGAGTGCTCTGCACATCCTCCCTTATAGTATCAACGTGTATTCTAAATTCTGTCAGGAATAATTTAGACATTTTTGAGGGAAACTGCATCCTTTGAAGCACTCCCCAGTGTCTTGTCTTGCTTTGATATTTTTAGTTGAAAGGGTCTGTAACGAGGCAGTTGCAGGATAAGTTGCTAAGTCATAATGCGCTCGAAAAGCTGCTTGGCTCTCTGCCTTCCATTGTCTGCTTGTATGATTTTATCGTCCTCATTTTTGAAGGGTTTTGGTTGTTCAGTGAGTAGCCAGCTTACTGATGGGTTTTGCCAATCTCACGTGGTGTTCCCGCAGCCAAGGGATGATGTTATGGTCTGGATGGATGGGCAGCAAGGTGGACAAATGAGCGGCTGGCTGGGAGGGCGGTGCTTTATGGGTCATTCCCTTCCTAGGGGCTGGGACCGGAAGCCACCGGTCTGTCCTGGAGGAGGAGATGGAGGGCTCTGGCACCGAGCTTGGAGATGACCCCGGCTCCCTGGAGAACCCTGAGGGCAGCGAGCTTCCCTGCAGCACATCTGGCAGCAGGGAAGGCCACAGCACCCTGGGCCGTGTGAGCGGGAACATGGCCAGGACATCAAGGGAAGGGATTATCCTCTACCCAGCGTGTCTTCGTGCCGTGTCCAGTTTCAGACTCTCCCAGCACAGGAGGAGCATCAAAAACCAGGAGCGGGATCAGTGAAGGGCTGCTTGAAACTTTGATATCTGTAGCAAAAGCAAAAAGCCCCACAAAGAATGTATGCGTGCATTTTATGGTCTGGTTGGATGAGGCTACAAAAAGCAAATGAACTGTAGAGGGAGGAAAAAAGGGCATTTTTCTGTGTTCTCTGTGTCTTTCTCTCTTTAGACCAGATGCATTTATGGATTCTACTTCACATGAGATATAAAGTTACATAATAAATTAATTGAAGAGAAGTAACGTGGTTGTGTAACAGTATGAAAGCACCAAAAAGCCATCCATTTGGACAACTTGACATCTTTCATGCTGGGTCTAAGTGATGTGTTAGTCACGTAAACAACCAGTGTTTTCAGTTGCTGATTGGTTTCTTTTTATTATTATTATTTTTAAGTAATTCTTCTAACTTATTTAGGAGATTTGTTGTGCATACCTGGAAAATGTTTTGAATTAGAGCTTAAGATGGTCACTTTGTTGGTTGGATAGAATCTTCAAGTACTGTGGCAGAATTTTAATTTGTAGGAAGTGTCAGCCAGGCCTAGGAGTGATGTCAGGAAATTGTGTCCTCTACACTTGAGGTGCACGGTTATAAGCTATTGGAATTTGTTCCTTTGGAGCTTGGATTCTCCTGGTGCCTGGTTCAAACATTGAAGATACAGGGCAGGGGAGTCAGGCTGTGGGTTGTACCCTGACAGGGAGCGGGCTGAGCCGTGGGGCTGTTCCTGGGTGTGGTGCAGAAGGCTGTGCCTCAGCACTCGAGTGTTCACTTTATTAGAAAAAAACTTGCCTGCTTTTAGTGTCTATTCTCTTAAAAGTCATAGTGGTGGGGAATTAGTCATCTTTTATTTGGGTTATTGTGGCAACTCCTGTATGTCTGCATCTAATTGTGCATTAGCATTTTCTGTGTAGTCTGGATTTTTTTCTTTCCTGTGCACAGCAGTGTGATAGAGAAATAGGTGCAGTAGCAAATTGAAAAGTACAATTTTAGGGTGAAAGGAAAAATGCAGTAGCATTTTAGGTGGGCCAAGTCTCAGTTTGCATCCTGGGAGGAATTCATATGAGCAGTGTATGACGGTATATGGATGATACTTTTGTCTTTCTTGGAACTCCTTTGGTGCTGTCTCTATTCAGTGTTTTATAAACTACACTTGGCTTATGGAAAATGCAATTCTGAGTAGCTTTGTGAAAGAAACAATACACCTGTTTTCTTTGGTTTCGTGTTTGACTGTCGGCTTCACCTACCCATCCTTAGCATTTCTGACAACAAACAGAAGCCCCAAGTGCAGCAGTTTGGTTTTGCTCAGCCAAGCACCTCTTGTTACACCTGGCAGGGCGTGAAATTGTGCAGCAAGGTTCTAGATGTTGACTCTCTGTCTAACTTTGGAGAACAAGTCCATGACAGCTCTTCAGCTGACGTGTTTACAGTTTCCTGTGGAACATGCCAGCACAGCAGGAAGCTGCTGCCATTGAGCTTTGGCCAGTGACAGTTTCAACAGTTTACAGGACATTTTAGGCAAAAGTTAAAAACAAAAAAGCTCAGTTTCAAGAGGGAGATTGTATCAGTCTCATGTCACTTGGGTGCTATCTCTGTTTTGGGGTTAAAAATATCCTGAATTACCAATCTAGAGTGCAAAACTGTCAGAATATATTATGAGAGAGACAGAAAATTCCTGTTGTCAGTGAGAGCCGCTGGCTTTTATTATTACAATTGAATAGCATTTCTGCATCATAGACAATGTTATTAATAATTGCTCATCATCCAGGACTGCAGTAAAGGAGTTGCTCCAGGGGACACAGAGCCATCGTACACCACAGTGTAATTGATAATAAAGACATGTTGCCTTCAGGGAAGATGCTTTCTGTTTTATACACTGATGTTTTACTTCTGCAATCTCCTTTAAGAATGAGATTCCAGCTTATTTACTGATATTTTAATGAATATCCGGTGTGTCAGTCCAGTTTCCTGGCTTCTTTTGGCATCTACCACAGCTCAGTTGCTTCTGTGTATGATCTGTGACCTTGATGCAGGCAACAGAGTGAATTAACTGCTCTCTGATGTTTTGCCTAGTTTAATAAAACATGTTCTGCATTTGAGTAATAATCTCCATAATAGTAAATGCTTCTAATGAATGTCCGTGTCATAGAATATCATCAACATAACGTTTTTGCTGGAAGACTGACACAATGCTTGTCCTAGAAAACCTTACACTCCCTCAGCATTTATCCATGTGGATGCCATGTTCCAGCTGTGTCTGTCTGGCGTGTGAAAGCTTGGACATTTTTCACCCAGTGGTATTTGTTGGAGCTTTCCCTAACGGGCAGAACAGAACAGACCAGCAGCTCTTCTCGCCACCCCCGTTCCTTCCATCAGCAGCTCAGCTGGAAAATTCCTTTTTATTGTAAGCAGAGTGCTCATGAGACCAGAAAAGTGAACAGAGAACTCTGGGAAAAAGGTTCCAGGTTATATATTCCTCCTAAAAAGCAAATTTTCTGAAGCATATTCTAGCAGTCTGGCTGCAGCCAATACTTCAATAGCAATTACATCTTTTTATTCTAGAAGATGTTTTTCTGCAATAAACAGCACAGTTCTTTTCTCCTCTGTCCAGTCTAGAGCAAAACAGGGGGGAAGAAGTTCTTCTAATGATATTCTGTCTAAAATTTCCTAATTCTGTCTAATGTTTCCTTTGCTGCATGTACATGTAGGATTCTTCAAGGGATTTTCCCATTCTTTCTGGAGGCTGGCAAAGCCAGAATTTCAGGCGCACATGCACACACACACATATATTATGTATGTGTATTTATATGTATGTACATGTAAGTACATATATGTATCTTGCCACTTGCATTGCGGGGGAAACATGCTGCAATATTCAAATTAAAAGTGTTGCTTTTGTGTGCATTAGGTGCATATGACTGCAGAAGCATCATTATCTGAGGTTTTTTGGCCAGAATTCTGAAATCCCAGTTGTTGATGGACAGTGCTCTCAGGTGTTCCTGTTTATACAGCTCAGGAAATTTGCATTTTGCCTCAAGATAAATAGTTGACATCACTTTAATGTGAAGGTTATCCTGCCTAATATAGTATTCCTATCCTGGTTTAAAATACAGTTGCAAAGCACAGAGACGTCCTTTTATTGCAGCCTGTGTTAACAGCCTGTCAGAATTTATTGAACTGGTTCTGTAGGTTTTAAATTCTGAGAGTGGGGGGATACACCTGCAATATTTGATTTGTTTCTTTGTTCTATGCTCAGCTGAACTTGATGCTGAACATGCACAGAAGGTTTTGGACATGGAGCACACCCAGCAGATGAAGCTAAAGGAGCGCCAGAAGTTCTTTGAAGAAGCCTTCCAGCAGGACATGGAGCAATACCTTTCCACAGGATACTTGCAGATAGCAGAGAGGAGAGGCAAGTTGTAAAATACTTTCTGTGTAATGCACAAACTCCCAACTCGGAGAGCTTTGTTGAGGGGGCAGAGTTAGCAGTGGTTTTAATGCACAGAGGAAGCACTGCAAAAATGTCCAAATTGTTCCTCAGTGGAATTGGAACTTCAGAAAAGCCTTTTAAATAAACTTCATGTCCCAGGGGCACTGGATACCTTGGAAGATTAGTCAGGCTCTACTCCGTGTCTGAGGAAATGCAGAGCACTGAACTTCATCTGGAACAGCATTTTTCTCTGCAGCTGAAGAGTGCATCTATGTAAAAATATGGATGGGGGCAGCTGCTTTGTCCACTGGAGTTCCAGAACCTGAGATTGTCACCTGGCAAGGAGACGCCTTAAAAAACTCTGCAAAGTGCACAGAAGAGCTCAGCGTGGCGTTTCAGAGCAGTTCCCAGGTGGCAGCTGCTCCCACTGGGTGTGATTAGGACAGAGGAGGTCACATTAAGAACTCTCCTTATTATGAAATGACACAAGTCTGGCATCTCCAGACTGGTTAAAGCACAAGAATGCCAGAGATTACAGGCACTTCTGTGTGGGAGGTTTCCATCTGTTGGGCCAGAATGCAGGGATCGTTGGACCAGTAGGGGAGCCAGTGGGAAATTATGCATTCATGTGGCAGGAAAAAATGTAGAGATTCTGTCCCTGCTCCAAGTGCAGTTCTGCTATCATTTGTAATGTCAGAGCAGGGAATACAATCCAAGGTTTCCATTTCTCTGCATGAATGCTATAAATACTCATCTGCAAGATGCTCTGCTTGGGTGGCTAGGGAGAGGTGGGATGTGTAAATCTAAATTCACGGTCAGGGGAGGAACTGAGTTTGAGTCTCCTGCTTTCTGTAATATGTGGTCTTTTAGACTAAAAGTGGACATTGTCATGGGCTACTACTGGACACACAGCTCTGTTAGAGTGTTAGGCTGCCTCACATTTGGAACTTCAGCTTTTTAGTATAATGTGGAACCCATGCTTATCAAAGAAGATTGTTTTAATGAGAGATTTGGACCTGCAGTAAATGTAAAACTGCAGAGCTACAGCATATTTGGAAACAAATCCCAATCAAATTACAGGATTTCATCTCAATTTGCCTATGAAAGCTTTCAATAGTATAATTGTCAAATTTAGATAAACCAGTAAACTGTTCATTGTAGTATTTGATATTATGCAGCAACTGGACTTAACTCTGAGGGGCCTTGAACTTGTTTTCTGTTTGCATGTTTTGCTGTTCAAGGAAGGAGATGGTCACCCAAGTATTTACCTCCCTTGCAAATTGTCAGTACTGTATTGACAGACAAGTAATTTGCTCGAGTAATTAATAATGTGAAATCCCCATGCTGAGAGAAAATACTAGGCATGAGCTTGGGTTTTACAGACTACTGACATTTCTTAGATTAACTGAGAGAAGAACAGCTGCTCTCCGTTAACATTAATCCTGATTTCTGAATTTCTATGTCCCTTGTATATTGACATTTAGTGACTGTGTGCTTAAATGTGTTTGTTTTCCTCTACAAAGACTTTTGGTTGAGAGAATTGAAAAAGAGTGTTCCAAAATGGAAAGTTTCAATCTTTGCTCCTGAGTCCTATCTCAGCTTATTTCTGAGAAGGTTATTGCTATAAATACTGCTGCTAAAAATGTTTCGGTTTACAAAAGCTGTAATGGATGTTTGTTAGTTTCACAACAAAGATTGCAGAGTGCTCTTGGATTTGGGCTGCTGAGATGAGGTTGCTGCTGAGCGGCTCCTGTGGGTGGGCTCCTTCCATTCCTAAGTTTAATTATTGCTAATGCAGACAATTACAGCAGCCTCTGAAGCCTTGGTAGGTAATAACCTCGTGCAGCTGATTGTCGGTTTGCTCATGGCGCTGTTTCTCCTGCAGAACCGATTGGAAGTATGTCGTCCATGGAGGTGAACGTGGACATGCTGGAGCAGATGGACCTAATGGACATGTCTGACCAGGAAGCACTCGATGTCTTTTTAAACTCAGGAAGTGAAGACAATAACGTGCTGTCTCCCATGCTGGGTATGGTACTTGTAATGACAGCCTGCTTAGAGACAGTGATAAACCACCAGAACTGCTCTCATTTGTAATGGGTGATGTTATCTCATAAAACATCACACTTGATGTACATTGACTGTTCTTCATTAGTGCTTCTCGAAACATTAACATTTAGTTGCTGTGCAAGGGAGTTGCTGCAAAACTACGTGGTATTTCCAGACACTCTCATTTTTCTTACTGCAGCTCCCTGTTGTATTCATCACAGTCTGGGTAGGTGATGTGTTACATACTGGCTTGAGGTACGTTTTAACAACATCAACCAAAAGCTTGCAGTAATTAGGTTTTTATTTTTAAGACTGCTGGCTTAAGAGTTTGTCCAGAACGTTGCTTGGCAAATTTGGATCAGTTGTATAATGCAAAATCTTCAGTGAGAGATACTGAGAGACATGGTTCAACCCAGCAGTTTACATATACACTGAGAATTAGTGTCTCAATAATGGATCTTTATTCTACCATGGAAGTGTTTTCCTAGTTAAAAACTTCAGTACTAAAATGCCTTTCCTCAAAAGAGCCAAAATGATTTTTCTTGTGGGAGATGATGAAGCTCCTTTAAAGGTCTTTTTGATTTCTTCTGAAAATACAGATTGAAATATTTTTATGGAAGTACTTACAGTAGTCCCTATGTACAGGTGATTAACACCTGCTGTGAACACAAAAAGCTTATGATAAATGGTCAAGGCACAGTTTAACTACTAAAGGTTTTTTTGTTTCATTGCAAAAACAGAATTCAGATGGGTGGTTTTGGATAGGCATCCACTTCATGCATTGTTAAAGCTGATCATTGTTTGAGCTTGCCAGTAATTACAGAATCTAGGACTGTTTTCCCCTTGCTGGCTGTTTGGCATATGTTGGACCAAGAAGCTTCGTGTCTTAACAGCAAACAGGCTTAGCTGGATTATCTAAGGAAGTGCAGAAACTACTTTTGTAACTAAGCAGACAAAATGCATCAGCTCTTGAAAAAAAAAAAATTCTTTATTTTATGCTGTAATCTAAATATTGCAGCGTACATGCACATACACTGCAATATAATGTACCTGTGCTGTAATAATGTTCCAGCACTGCAACATTACTGCAGTGTAAGTCTTGTGAGTCTTGCTCTTGTGGTTCCAGACATTTTATTTCCCTCTGATTAAGGGATTTTTGTGCTTGCTTTAAGAACCTGGCACCCCAGTGTCAAACCAAATATGCAATAGACTTCATTCTCAGAAAAATGAGAAGGCTTAAAGGTAACCCTTCATTTTGCTGTCAGTGGAGAACTGGGTTGTCAGGGTAAGGTTTGTTTGACAATTGTGCTGAACACCACAAAATACAGGTAAGTTATTTTAATAACTGGTAAAAATGAGAATCAGCTCAAGACAGTGAAATGTTTTCAAATTTGTCTTGCTATAAACATTGCCAGCTTGTGGGCATTGGCTTTGCAACGTTTCATGACAGTAAGTTAAACTGCAAAACTGAGTTAGCTCTGTCACTCCTGAAAAACTCCTCCTCTGTGTGTTGTGTAAATTATTCTAATTCATGCTGGTGTACACAACATAAGGCAGGTTCTCTAAAATTTCTGGTGTTGAAATTTGACTCAGGTACTTGAGGACCAGTTGTAGGCAATGTGGTTTAAGCTGCTCTGCAAACAGTCTGAGCAGAGGTAAGGTGTGGCTCATATCCATCTGACCCTTCTGAAACACTTCTCAATAAAATTTTTAAAAGAATTTTCTCACTAAAGTTACTCACCAGCTGAAGTTGGGTGCTCTGACTATGGAGAAACACTTGTTAGGTATAGGAGAGAAGGAAAAAAGGGCTTTATTCGGCAGATCACATAGAAAGTGTTTAGATGTTTCCTCATTTTAACTTATTTGCTGTCAGGAGCTGTCCAGGGAAGAGGATCTAATTTTGAAACCTGAACTTCCAAACTGCAAGCAAACACTGTTACACTGAACTTGCTTACAAGTCTTCTTTGCACAGGATGTGGAGGAGGCAGAGTCTTAAAATCCCACTCCTGTGCACTTGAGCTGTGCTACAGCTCTACCAGAGGATTGCTTTCATGCTGTGGGCAAGAATTTGGTTTGCTTTCGCATCTTCATTTTCAGTCAGAACTGGAGATGACTATTGTTGCTTGCTTCATAGTTGTTTGTTTGGTTTAAAATTTCCAATTTGTGTAGTTCTGTTGCACTGCATTTGTTGGGGGGATTTTCCTCTTGGTGTCTTGGAAAAGAAGGAAAACAGCCTGAAAGTGACTCCCTAACCAGTGCTGAGCTGCTGTTCATGTACTGACTTCTCAATCCCCTTGCTCAGCCAGAGCTTGACTTTTGTTGCTGTTGCTGTTTCCCCAACTCTCAGGGCCCGACTCCAGCACCTACGTGAACGAGATCAGTCTCCAGGTGCCGAGCCAGTCCGAGTTACGGCAGAAACTCTGTTCCCTGTCCTCGACCTGCACCGACTCCGCCAGCCAGGACGCGAGCGAAGGAGAGTCCCCCGTTGTTCAGTCTGACGAAGAGGAAGTTCAAGTGGACACTGCCCTTGCTGCTGTAACTGAGAGAAAGGGTGCTTCAGATGGCAGTGATGAAAGTGACTCTCAAACTATTTGAATCTTAAAACCATATCCTTTAAGAATGACTTCTGAATGAATGAACAAGTGAATGAAGAGCTTGCCTGTGTAACAATTTGCTAACCAAGCATAACAGCCAGATCTTTTTACTTAGTGATACTGCCTTTTTACAAAATTGCCAGTCATGTGGAGGTTGGTTTTTAAAGAAAAAATTATGCCTAAAGCACACACACTTTAACAGTAGTCTTGGGGCTCAGGGGAGCAGTAAAACTGTTGTATATACTATGTATAAGAGAATTTAAGGGGAAAGGTAGAAGTTACTTTGACCACTAACCTTTAAATGGCTGATTGGAAGTACTTAAAGAGTTGATGTGTAATACTGAACCCAAATTGTTCCTTGCATGTTTTCAGCTGCTGCAACTGAAGATTTAGGATCCAAACCAAAATGAAACGTTATTTTCTACTCTTTACTACCTACTGTCTGCCTCCTGCCTTTGTCTACTAATGCAGCAGTGTCTACTGTTCTCACACTTCTTATTCAGGACCAACTTAGTTATAGGTGTTAAGGAAAAAATAAGAACCCGAGCAGGAGGAGAGATGCATATGGAAATGTTACACTCCTTGTGGAGCAGGTATCTTAGCTTTGTGTAAACTTACTCCTCTTTCGAGATAAAATAAAGTATTTCTATCCCAACCATGTCTTTTACTTGATTACCCAGGTACTTTATCCGTGACAAGTGAACAGAGGAGCCTAACTCAGAAACAAAAATGGTTATTAGGAGCACCAATGTATCATGCTTTTCCATGGTAACATCTGTTTCACTACACTAGGGAGATAAACCTGACTTAATTATTAATTAAGTGCGTGTATTTTAGAAACCTCAGGACCTGTAGGCCTCATGTCATTGCCGTTTTTTCTGCAGTCATTTTTCTCTCTGAACTCTGAGGTCTGACCATGTCTAATGCCTGTTGCTTGTCAAGTCTCATGCTCTGTTTGCAGGGATCTGCTCTCCTTTGAGAAGGCTCCTGGCTCCTGCTCTTCCTGCACAGAGGGAAGGAATGTAATCAGAAACAGCGTAAGTAAAAGGATGAGCTGTGACGTAAATTCCTTCCAAAGACCTGCCCTGACAAAGCCAATGGTTTGGGAATGAGGCATCTCCTGCTGCTTGCCAGCTGGGAAGTGGCCAGTTTCCTTAAGGATTCTCCTGTTAGCTGACAGTGTTTCCTGACCCCTGTCTGGGAAATGAAGGCTGGAAGCTCCCTACCTACAATTAGAGATTTACTATTTAACACGGCAGCTGTTGAAAGAAATTTTTCTTGAAGGGGCTTCCTTTACTCTCTTGCTTTCCAGAAGACAGACAAAATGTCCAAAAAAGTTTTGTTCTTTTTATTAAACCTCGTAGTACAAACCTGGAAAGTAAACAAAAAACTGGCAATAAACAACATGAAGTCTTTCCTTACAAGGAAAGAGAGCAGAGCAGCGCTAATAAATTAAATGTCAAACTGTAAGCCATAGTCAGAAGTTTACTGTCAAGAGGGAAAAGTACACAGCAAGGCCATAAAAACCAGACAACCACATTTGAAAACACTTGACTCTGTTTATGTTATTGTTAAATATTCCAAAACAGTTCAGTCTTCTGCAACAACAACCAACAAATTGTATTATAGGACTTTCCTGACAGTCACCACTGGCAAGCTCAGTGCAATATGGGTAGCTACGGTATTGTTGAATTCAATTACGAAACAAAACAGTTTGTGAAAACATTTTCCCTTTTTTATTCCACACATACTGTACACACAACCAGAAAAGGGCAACAGCTACTCCATTATTATTTTTTGTTGTTGTTCAGTGATGTAAGCAGCACTTATAAATGTTACAAGAAAAACCCTGTAAGCATCCAATCCAACCGATGAAGAAAGTGAAACGTAAGGCTTTTCTTCATCTTGTCTCTTTGCCATCCCTCCCCCCACCCCAAGAAAAGGCTCAAGTATTTAAAAAAATTTACAGGCATATGTACAAAAGGTGTGATTTTTTTTTTTTTGTTACAACATGAAGAGAAAAAATAGACAAGATGAAAGCAAATGCATTTTCACATTCAAAAGAAATATGCAGACTTGCTAGTGGCTCTAAATGTGATCATATAATGAAACAAATTCAAAACGAAAATTAATGCTTGACTGTGTAAAGGTGTGAAAAACAGCAGTGGAATGGAAATGGAATGTTAGAAAGATTGCACGTCTATGACAAAAGAAGCACTTATGGCTTCAATCACTTTTTTTCTTTTTTTTCTTTTTTTTTTTTTAAAGGATGCTATTGAAGGGTTTTTGATAAAGTAGCCAACAGCACCAAAAAATAACAGAATGGATTTCCTAATGAAATCAGGCACAGTTTTCCCTCACGTGACTCCTCAAGGCAGGCAGTCTTTTTTCCTCCTTTTTTTTTTTTTTTTTTTTTTTTAAATTTTTTTTTCCTCCTTTTTTTTTTTTTTTTTTTTTTTTAAATTTTTATTTTCCCCCCTCAAAACAGATGCATAGTGATGTGCTGGTAAAAGAGAACATACTCCAAATCTCCTCCTTTTGCCTACAGTTAGGAAACGAAGTCCATCTTCAGCTGCCATAAACTCCCAAAGAAAGTGTGTATTCTCCAATTTAAAAAATTACAAAACTCATCTTGCTGTGACAGAATAAAAGACAGCCAAAGTAAAGCAATTTCTTTCAAGTTTTTGTCTCCTATCCCTTTTCTCTCTAGAAAAATCTGCTCACATGACTGGAGAACAAATTATAAAACACATCAAACTTTAACCTATTCAAAAAATGGGTTAAAAGCCTTTTTTCACAGTTACCAAAAAGGCTTTTTATTTTTTCAGCCATAGGGACAATACAAATTAATATTTTATCAGCCCCTTGCCGGTTTTAAAACAGTGAACATACGGCAGTTTAAAAAAATCAGACTGCTGTATCTATCTATTCTAAGTACAAAAAAAAAAAAATTCAACAGTTTAATGCTAAAACAAAATTAGGTCTCTAAAACCAGAAGAAAATCTTCTTTAGAGCTAGTGCAAAGACAGCTTGTATTCTACAGCAAGTACTCCAAACTATGGTATAATAATTACAAAAAATATATATAAATTGACAAAATGAGAGTGTTGGCATCTTCAGGATTAACTTGAAGCACTTTTGGATGAACTGGAGGATGAAAGCCTAGATGATGGCACGTCCACTGTCGCTCTCTTACGAGGTCCTCTTTTTGGTGTAGGCTTGCTGATACAGTTCTCAATGCTGCCATTTTTACCAGATACTTTTCCACAGATTTGATTGACCAGACTGATTATTTGTTCCTGTTCAGGAAGCGGGAAAAACAAAACACAAATTAGCATCTGCTCTTCCTCCAGAGTCACTTAAACAGGACAGCAGTGGAGTGCTCAGAAATGCTGGGAAGCCCATCTTAAAAAACTGCTTGTACCAGTGCTGCTCTGCAAGAGCTGTCGTGGTCATTTCTCCCACTGCTTTGCTATTTACCTTTGGGGCCAAGTCCCCTCACAGGTAAAGGCATGCAGCCTCAGCCCAGAACCCAGGCACTGTCTTAAATCACCAGCTCGAGTTCTGGGATTATTCATCATCACATTTGCATGGAGCCATTACTGCACCTCTCATCTACACGTGCTCTGCAAGTCTGCCTCAAAGGATGCTCAAGCTGGGCTGGAATAAGTCAGCTGGACTTCCAGTTACCAACTGAGGGAAGGTATTCCAAAGTACAGAAGTTACCATAACATAAGCAGTGAAAGCAAAGCCTCCTGTTCCATCCCAAAGCGTAAAGTGGCTTCTTATGTTCTGTGGCACATACTCATGCAATTTATGCTTCAGGTTTCACCTCTGTCATCATGTTTCCCTTTGCTGTTTTTTTTTTTTACTTAAATCATAATAAAGCACCTTCTTCCCACATCGAAACCAAAACCAAAACAAACCCCCAAACCCAAGACCATTTTCCTGAGGCCTCAGTAGGACAAAGGCAGAGTTAAGTCTACTCCCAAGTGTTGGCTACCCAGCCCCCGGCCCCGGGGCGGTGTCACGCTCACCTCATCGTAGCGGTACATCATCTTCAGCCCCCGACACGACTTCTGCTTCTCCACGTGCCGCAGGGCACACTCCAAGCAGAAGACAACATTTTCATTCTCCTGTACAACCTACATAAAAGAGCAGAGGTGGGGGGGAGCGGGGGTGGGGGAAGAAGTGCAGTTAAGGTCCAAAGTGTAGCCGTGTTCCCCACGCAGTATTCAACTATGGCCTGAATTACTACACGTGGATTTTACCGCAAGCTAGTAGAAAGAGGTGTAAAGCACTACACATTGTGAAATGAGTAGTAAGTGGAAGGAACATATCTCTTTTAAAAGAGTGCTAATGTTGGCAAATACGTATAATTTTAAAAAACCCAAACAAACAAAAAACCCCCCCACCAATAGTAATGAGGGCTAAATCCAAACAGCATATGCATTTATTGGCATCTCCTATGCAGTGCTAAAGATCTCCTGAAAGGAGTATTTTCCCATTACTTAAAATGCTGTCTTGAACAAGGATGAAATCAGCTTAGCCACAGGATTCCTCAGCTACTGTCTTGTTCAGCAGAAGTCACATTTGCTTAGCTGGCTGCCTGCCAGGCCTGCACACTCAGCTTGGAATTCAACGACCAAGTTGGTTTTTTTTGTCCCCAGCTACTGTTAAAGAGTGACACAGAAAAATCCTTCCCATGATTAAACTTACTCCAGAGCAAATGGGCCAGAATTAAGAGGTTCTGGTTAGTGTTCTGGGTTTTTTTTTCAAATAAACTTATTCTAAAGTTACTTCAAACTAATGCTTCTTAAACATGTGTAAACTCAGCATACTTTATCCTAGGGAGGGAAAGGGCTACATCTGATTATATACAGTTACATTTCATTTCCTTTAAAAACCTAGCATCTATAACCAAAAAAATCCCCAAAAGATGACAGAGAAAAAGAACTCCCAAACCGAAAGGATATCGACTCACGTGCACTGTACAATGTTTATTTAAATACCTGTTCTTGGGATGAAATGGTATTTAAGGTTGTGGGAGGGGCTTTTGGTATTTTTAATGACATTGCTATGTTTGTAGGTGCTCTGCCTACAGCTGAAAGCCTGGAAGTGTCACCACAGTGGTCAGCACACCTTCAAAAGCCAGTAGGCAGTTCCCTCTAAAAAACAGAGAAAGCTTAGCGGCTATTTTTGGACAGGTTGGCAAACAGCTTGATGGATGGGATAAACCTCCCCTGCAATTTGGCTTGCAGGGACATTGTCTCAGCACGGGCTGTGGCTGCATGCCTGAGGCTCATGGCATGTGTCTGAGCTGTAACTCATCCTGAGACCTGTTCTGCCATGACTTACTGCTGCTGGCAGCCTGAAGGTGTCTTTGTCAGCCCTCCTCGTGCAATGCAAACATCTCACAGGTGTCTGAGGGCAGCTGAGCGCCTGGTTTATCCCTTCTGGCAGGGTGGGAAGCCAGCTGACACTGCTGTCTTCTGTCACCACTGGCCAAGGCAGTAAATGTTCTGATAAACTCCATCAACACCTGTGTGTCCTGCATGGAGTGCAGGACATGGCTCCGTGGCCATGTGCTCTCTCAAATGCCTGTAGATCACTGGAATGCTAGAACAGGGGGACGGTACCTCAGGAGAGGCAAAGGATTGTACCCACCATGGAAAGATAGCACAGGTGCTGACAAATCTGACACCTCCTCTCTGACGTTTCTAACTGCAACCACTTTCGAGGCTTTTTCTTGCCATCCACGCCGCTGCTGCTGCTGTCGTGGCTGCCGTAGCGCGCCGAGGAGTGGAGACCGGCCTCGTACAGCTGCCGCCGCTGCCTCAGCTCCGTGTCCCTGTGAACGGGGGGACAATCAGACACTGGCACTGCCTCCAGCCACCACAGAGCCACACACAATCACCCCTTTACCACGCTCATCACTGAAACCTGAGCTCCACACAGCAAAGCCCTGTGTTATCGGAGGTTGGTGCCATTCCCTAAGCATGGTGGACACAGCCAGCACCTGGTAAACGCTGCCTAATTTCAAAAGCTATCTCCAGATTTTAACAGCGACCACTTTATCAAGCCAATGGTTCTCAAACTGCTCCACAGAGAACTGGGGACTGCCGAGGACTTCCTGGAGGTCGATGGTTGCTCGGGCCATGTGGAGAGTCAGGAGCTGTGGCTAACATGACTGTCATTCCTGAAGTTGCCAAAAGCCACCTTGAGGAAGAGGAGCCGTTGCTGTCAGGAGTAACAGCCCCTTCATCAGGAGGCAGAGATGAACCAAGGACCTGCTGCCATAAGGTGCTTCAGGCAGGAAAGGGGGAGCAGGGCAAGTGATTGTGCCAAAAGACGAAGATCTCGCTGTACACCCAGGGAAAAAGAAGGAGATGTCAATTAAGAACAACCACCAAGCCCTCCGGCCGCCCTTCACCCACGGCATGTCTAAGGCGGACAATACCTCCTGTGCTGAACTCTACAGCTTTAGGAGAGCAGGTTGGGTTGGAGCTGAGTGGAAGACAGCAAGTGTGGAGTGAGCCGAGCAGATGGAAGGGGAGGATAAAAAAGTGCACCACCAGACACAGCTGAAGATGGGTGGAGAGCCAAGCTAAGCAAATGGCACGGGCAAACTGAGCAACCAAGGCAGATCAGGAGAAGAGGCAGCAAGAGACACAACAAACAAGCAAAACAAAACAAAGGAAAAAAATATGGTACAGTGTTCCACTTCAGATGGCTTTTTTTTTTTCTTTTTTTTTTTAGATTTTGTTGTTTGGGCTTTTGTTTCCTATAAGCAGCCACAGGAAGGATCGATACCCTCCAGTGAATTCCAACCTATGCATAAGAACAAGTTTGAGAACCACTCTGATAGAGGTCGATGTGATGGTCTAAGAGGAAGCACCAACATTTCTGTTTCGCCTTTTGTACTTGCAGACTTCCTCTTCAAGGGGAAAAAAAAGGCACTTGAAAGTGGTTATTTCCACAGGGGAACCACCTGCAGGTAAAGCAGTCAGCACACCTCTTTGCATTTCTTTCTGAACACTAAACAACACATGGGTTGTTTTCCCCTTCAATATGTCACTGGAAATTTTCCAAATGCACATGCTAGTTAGTTAAATACAGTTTGTAGGCTCCATTCATCAAAACTTTCTTGACATCTCGAGTATCAGTTGTCACAAACTTGAAAGATAGGTAGCAACTACATGGTAGGGAACAAAAGAGAAGATCATTACAAAGGAAGCCAGGCAACATTATATTTTCTTTTCTCACCTATCTTAAGAGAAACCCTGAACGTGTGTCCTTAATACCGGAGAGAAAAAGTAGTGTGATGTTTTTACTCTTTAAAACACTGGCATTCTAATGCCAGACATGTTACCATGCATGCACAGCTGCTCACTTACTCACTGGTTTAAACCAAGACAACTTTCTGTATACAAAGGACCTTCTGCACCTGTAGTGTAACAGTCTTGATGCTGAAGACAAGGGTTCCTGGTGCAAAACCCACTACAGACAGATTCACAGTGACTACTGATGCCAAGAGGTTGAAAAACTCAAAGGAGGTTTTTGACCACTTGGCACCACGCAGTTCACATAATGCATCAGGAAATCTTGACTCTCAGCATAAAGAATTAAAATAAAATCCCAGTGCAAACTGTAGTTTTAATTCTTTGATGGTGTCTAAAGTAGGGAATTCTTAGAGTAAGACATCCCAACCATGGGCACTGTCACATCAGCTACAGCCAAGGAAGCTGCTTCTTCCATGTGTGCCTGTCTTCAGGTACACTTACTGGCCTTTTGCTTGCATAAGTAGGGGCAAGGTGTGTCTGAACATGTTACTTACGTCATCCACCTCTGGAGTCTGTCAATGAAAACAAAAGAGGGACAGCAGGCCCCCAATCCGTTACCTGAGCTCTCCCAGGAGCGATGATATTGTACTCAGAGTCGGTCCGTTTTCTTTTTTTGCTTCTGCTGTTGCAATCTGATAAAGCAACTTTTCCATTGAAAATGGTTTGGCTATACGGCGCCGCTTCATTTCCTGGGACAGGAGGAAATTGCCACATTAGTTCCCGAGCAAATTTGAAAAGAAAATGTTACAACAAATTAATTCAAAGTTGATTAACTAATATCATTGATACTAATAAACTGAGACAAAAAATAGCCTTTTAACACAACTGCAAGTAAAATCTTTCCCTAGTCCCAGTTAAACGAAGTATTTATGTTCCAAGCACCTCAAAATTCTCTCCCTAAAAATTAGTTTTTCCTGTGGAGGCCAAGAGGAGCAACACCATCACTCAAGCTCAGTAATACTGGATGGCTCAGCGTGCCAACAGTGTAAGATCTGTACATATGACCTGCTTGAAACCCAGGACTGGTGTTATTTTGCATCTTTCAAAACATAAAAAAGACAACAAATAGCAGAACAGGCAGATGCCAGAGAAAAAGAGACAACAGGCAAAAGATGGGGGTTCAGGTCTGCCTGTTACTGGTTCCTCTCTGTGAAAGCTTTTAAAGTTATGTTCTTCACTCAATACAAACTGAGTGATTTTGGTAGCTGAAACCTTTTTCATAATTCTCAGGTAGGCAAATTCCTTGATTTAATGTGCAGGTGGGAAAAGTGTAGCATTTTCCCAGTACCTGCACAGGTCTGTTTTGGCTTAAGGAGAGTCAAGAGAGTTTAATGACGCTAACACTGGACTGTAATGTGAGGGTGACATTTCTGGTTAGAGGTTAAACCTGTCAAATACCTACTCAGCACACACAACCCCAAAGATTTAATTTTTTTACCTTAATTTTTTTTCACCCTGTTCTGTAACCCTAATTACATGCTCTGGGTATTTCTTTTTTCACAACCAATATATCATTAAATTAATCATTTTTAATAGCATCAATTGCATGCATTTAAGTGATAACTATCACATCAAATGGAATAGCAGCCTTTGCTGACCAAAAAGGGTTCAAAAGAGGTTCAGAGGTAAGGAAAGTGTTCAGAAGCTATTTGCTCTGCTAGACCCTGCGTGGGGTTGGAACAGCTGCAGTGTTAGGAATGGTATGGGAAGATTTTTCCATGTTAGCTTCGGTTAGTCTGAGGCTGTGTACACAAGAACAGACTCCAATCCAGGAAAAAATCCCACATGGGCAACACACACAGCCAGGATAAAAGGTCACAGTGGGTGGCTGGAGAACAAAGCAAGATCGGCTCCAGCTGGGTGACAGCTCAGGGACACTCTGAGCCTGAGCTGGGTTTAGCAAAACTTGCTGTATCTCTGCATTTATTGGAATTTCTGAATCTATGTACATTCTTCTCTTTCATACAGTACTGAAATACACAGGTAAGTATTTTACAACAGACTTGTACTGCTGCCTAATTATTTCTTTTAGTGACACATTTTTCAATGTCATGAAAGTCAGCGAACATTCATATTATAATTATCATCAGCCTGGCACTTGTGATCTCTCTTGCTCTCACACATCTCTTGGTCATTCATTTTCCAGGCTGAGTAGTACTCTTATATTTAATGCACAGGCTAATTAATAACTTTAACCATTGATCTCTGCTCTGCTTTTCCTCGTTCCTCTATATTCCTTCTGCAATTAGAATTGCACAAACCACCAAGACTACACAGTGCCAGAGCAGTGTTTCTGCTTCGTTATCTATTCTCTCCATCATACATTCAATGTATTTTTGTTATGCCACTCCAGAGCTTGACTGGAGCTTGAGTGACAGCTCCATAGGAACTCAAAGACCTCTTTTCTCAGTAGCAAGAGGCCATAATTCACAGCCCATCTCTGTATCTGTCACATTAGGATTATGTTTTTAAATTTAAAATTTATCAACACCTAACTTCATCTACCATTTTCTCAGTTGGATCACTCGGTATCATGAAATCTTTCTGTAACACTTCAAACCTTTAATTTTTGCTGCCCTTACAATTAATATCCTCAGCATAAAGAATTCGTTTTGCTATTAACTTCCCTTCCTAGGTTATTTATGGGTACATTAAAATGTGCTAGTTCAAATTCCTGAGGAATGCAGAAAGAGACCTCCTCCCTTCATGATAAAAACTGACCCATCCTCTGCTTTTCTTTAAATCAGTTGTTTTTTTGGTATGTGAACTTCACCTCTCAGTATATTTAAGAGCCTTTTCTCCCACAAATGCTCACAGACTCTGTCAGCTGCAACTCTTCTCCTTACCTACTTCCAGAAGTTTCAAGGGCTGGATGCCATGACCTTGCTGCAAAAGCCACCACTGGTGATTGCCCTGTTCTCATCTTTTTGTACATTTACTTTTTCCTTTGGTCTTTAGAAAGTTGTTCTCTGAAACCTCTTTTTGATCTGCATTTCTGTGTATTTACACACATCTTGCTGCAGAGGTTCTTTTACTTGCATTTTCATCTTCTGGACACAAAAGGGATTTTTTGGTCTTACTTCAGACTCTTTTCTCCAGGTGTTTAGCCATGCTATGTTTAATGGGGGTTTGCTATTTGAAATTGTTTGTTTTGGGGGTTTTTTGCTAAGCAATGTGCATGTGCTGTGAGCCTCTAAAATGGCATCTTTAAGCAATTTCTATACTGCATGTGAACACTTAACCCCTTTCTGCACTCTCAATTTAACCTGCTTCCTTGGGTTTATGTGAGGCTATCTTTTAAAATGAAACACCGCAGCAGTAGTTATTTTGCATTTTACTGCTCTTCCAAGGTTCATAATCTCCACCACAGCACAGCTCTTTGCTAGTGAGGACATCAGGTACATTTCCATAGGACATCTTTCCCTTTGGTTTCATCTGAAGGAGCCCCATGTGCTCAGGGTGGGACAGCTCTGTGACAGGAGCCAAGCAGTGGGAATCCTGTGGTGTTTTGAAGGCATGTTCCTCACCCAAACTAAAACTGGAGGTGGGGGAAATACCTGTCCAGCCCCTGCCAGCATCTTCCCTGGACGGTCAGGAGTACTGTGCTAATGCCACAATTTTCCTATTCAGGAGATCAGCGCACAAGGATTCTGTCACTGGTGACAGAGTTAAACCTGGCTCATGGACTGTAACCTCTCCTGTGTGTGCAGCAGCATTGCTCCAACTGGAAGACTAAGCCCATCTTTCCTAAGTACTTCTTCCTCTTGTATTACAGTACCAGCTGAGTCTCTTCCCACCAAATTTCTGGTAGGCCCTGTAGCACCAAAGGCCTCCTTTAAAACCAGACATTCCCTCTCATTTCCAAACCTCTAACCCAGAGTGCCTTCATTTAGTCCAACATTCTGTACTTCAGTTTCCTAAATGAGTTTCACTGACTTTGCTTTATTTGAAGCTATGGAGTTATCCCTTTGCCACTCCAAACACATGCTCTTCCACCACAACTCTAAATCTTCTTCTCATCCTTACCTTAAAATTTCAAGAGCTCTTAGTGTGCTTTTTAAAAACCAGCAAGCTTGTTCCAAGTATGGTCTAAGTTAAACCTGACTGTCCCTTTACACAGGTGTTTATATAAACTCTTTTATTCCAAAGTGCTTGTAAGACTGAAATCAATGCAATTTCAGATGCAGAATTTCATTTTTCCATGTATTAAAGGAGATTGAGCAGTCATTCAATACAGAAATGAAACAACATCATTTTAGTAATATAAAGAGAGTCACTATAAAAAGATGAGGTCACAGTATCACAGGATGAAAACAAAGTTAATTTATCAAACGCTAAAAACTGTCAGTATTGCTGTAGAGAACGAACAAACAGAAGGTACAGGTGTTTATCAGAGTTCATTTAACAGTCCAAAAGGGGAATCTTGCCCATTATACAGAACATCTCACCACCTCTGGAAAGCACAATCCTGGCCAGCCTTGTGGCAAAGTGCCTTGTCAAAGTGGAGGAACCAAAGAATAATTTCCAAAATTAAAGGGAATTAAGAACATAACACAGTTTGAGGACAGAAAGGGAAGGGAAAAAAAAAAGGAGAAAGAAAAGAACAACACAGCAGATGTTTCAAAAGTTATTTTGATACAAACTTGTTATCTGTGGTTCTTGTAAAGTTTGTGAGAGCTGTGACTTCAATTTCCAAGGTAGGTTATCATAGACTGTAATCTGCTGGATTTTCAGTCAGTTTATATTTACCCAGTGCAAAGCTCTTAAAAATTAATCAAAAGAAACTGTTCTTCAAAATTTGAGGCACCAAGAGCTGTTTAATTGCTGCATAGTGATTTCTGTCTCTTACAGGAGTAGCATTTTCACGATATCAAACAAGTGTTCAGTAGAGCGACAAATACAGCATATGGAGTTAATATAATCATGTACGTTCAGACAGGAAAGGTTAGCTCAGGATTCTTATGCCTTACTTACAGATACACACAATCCCCACCTTCCCCCAAAATAAATATATAATAAAATAACCTTTTATTTCAAACTAGGTTAATATACAGTTAGTATAACCAGGCTGGAAGAATTCCATTTACCCTAAAGAAGCAATCCCTAACTGTGGACATATTACAGTTAATTACTTAGTAACTTGGTCTGAAGCTGTAAAGGATAATTTACTAGTGGCTTAGCTATAAAACACTACCAAAATAGTATCTGTAACCCACAGCGTATTTCAGAATGTCGAGAACACAATTAGTGACGTCTATTCTTTGTCCAAGAACACAGAAATGTAGCCAGAATCATGATGACTGGACAATTCACCTGTTTCTGCAGGCAACCTGCCTCGGTCAGTTGTGTGAAAAGGGAGTGGGAAGGTTATTTATTTACATCTAGTATTGGATGGGCTGGTCAGTGAACTTAAGGATTTTCAAGTTGATTAAAATTGGAATTGCCCTGATCAACAGCTTTTCCTGAATGAAGGGGCAGAGAAAAACAAGCAATACAGCTGTGAGTATTAACTGACTCTGCCTATCATAGGAGCTAACAAGCACAGTTATTCAGATATTTGCACCTGAGATTCTAATGGTTCTAGAAAACATCACTTAAAAAAAAATTAGTAAGCATAATACAATGTATAATCATTTACTCTGAAGGGATTTTTGAAAAGCTTCCTTGCAAACTGGTCTGCAGGCATAACAATCTTCTGAATTTTTTATATATACACAAGTCTTTAACCATCAGTTAACAACTCAGTCACTTTTCTGAAAACACTGGATCGTCTTATGCCTTGCAGAATGTTTTCCTTTTTTTTGTTTATTTAGTAGTCCAGAAAAACAGATGTAGTTGCACTAGTCTCACAATGCTAGAGAGACTGTCCTTTAGATGGCAGGGCCGTGAATCCATTTTAACTCCTTTTCTCAACTTACCTTGGCTGTTTTAAAGCCCATACTTGTCCACTGGGTGGTAGCAAAGTGCACCGATTCGGAAACACTATAGCCACAACACACTTTGGACACAAAGGATCCAGGAAAACAGACAACAAACTGCCCGCTCTGCTGTACAGTACGGTGCACCCTGATCCCCTCCTTACACAAGATCTCTGGGGAGATCTAGAAAGACAGAGGAAAAAAAAAAAAAAAAAAAA